>JAQSUU010000258.1:48552500-49037500 GCA_038087645.1 Saccharum hybrid cultivar R570
GGACACGTCCGGTCATGCCGAAGACCGCGTCCGGTCAGGTGAAAACGACCCGAAACTTTCCGAAACGCGTCGCAACTTGAACCAAGTTGCTTCCAACTGAACTTTGAGCTATTCTAGAGCTGCCTAGCGCCAAGTTTAACAAGTGTGCACCACACCTAAACATAGGACTCGCCTAGGTCAAGCTACCTGCTCATGCCCCCCTTTATAGTACGGCCAAAAGAGAAAAACGAAGATCCTAACGACTATTCCGAATGCATCTCAACACCTCGACATCCGGAACTAACCGTCCTTAATCTTGACGTCACTCTTTTGAAAACCGAAACGATTTCCATCAAGAGGCATGAATACCATGGTGCCCAAAGCAGTTATCACCTCCATGACCTAACTTACCAAGGTTTCTGCAAAACACACGTTAGTCATGGTAATTAAGCGTTGTCATCAATTGCCGAAACCAAACCTCGGGGCCTAGATGCTTTCAATCTCCCCCTTTTTTGTGATTGATGACAACACTAAGATATAAAAGATTTGAATTGAGGTTTTCGAGCATGCTTGGTTCACATAAGCAAAAAGTAATAAGCACAAAGGGTTAGGAATTGCTTATGTGCCCCAAGCCAAAAGAGTGTACTCATAAGATAAGACATGAAGAGTTAGTACACATAAAGATATAGCTCATAAGAAATCGGAGTAAGGCACGGAAGCACAACCTTAGAGCTATAACCAAAACGGTGACATTAATTAACACTGTGACTGGATAAGACATTAAGACTCAAAGTTTATCACACGACGACATGTCACACGAATGCAATGACTGAAAAGTAAACATGATGCAAGAATGTAGCACACAAAGAACGAAAACCCTCTATCAAACTCCCCCTGAAACTACTCTCTCTCCCCCTTTGGCATCAAGCGCCAAAAAACTAATCTAAGGATCTGACGGGGGACAGACGGAGTCGTGTCGGGTGTCGAGGTGTGCGGAGTGATCATGAAGTGCAGACTGTCTCCCTCGGAATCTGAGCTATCTGGCTGACCCTCTGAAGAAGCACGTGGTTGTGAAGCGGTCTGGGTCTGAGCAGCAGGAACAGGTACTGACGTAGTAGCAACAAGAGGATCCGTCTGAGTGACCTGAGCCTGTAGCGAGCCAATAGCAGGGGGATCTGTCGAGGCAACTGACGAAGGAATAGTCTCTGTAGTACCCGTCCCTGTCACAGGAGGAACAGCTGCCTCTGGTGCTGACAACCTTGAAGAAGTAGCAAATGTAGTGGTGTGTGAGGGTGTCGGCTGACCAGTCAACTCGCTGTAAGTAGCACTGTAATCACCGTAAGGTGTGCCTGACAGGAGGTGAGGGCGAGGCTGGTCTGATGGTGTAAACCCCGTCTAAATAGGAGTGAAGCTCGGGGACTGAAACGACTGGGGAACCTGCTGTTGTGGAGATGTGAACTGGAAGCTCGGCTGTCCCTGACTCGATGGACCACTCGACTGTAAAGCAGGAGTCAGGACGGAAGCAGGCGGAGGAACCCCAACCGTGACTAGATGGCGCAGAAGGTTCAGATACTGCTGCTGGTTCTGTCGCTGCATCTCAACTTGCTGCCTCTGGATCTCAAGCTGCTGACGCTGAAACTCGTCCTGACGAGCCTGAATCTGTGCAAATGCTGCAGCTGTGTCCTGTGCCTATCGCTGTATCTGCTGCTCCTGTCGCTCCTGTGCCTGGGTTAGCCTCTCAAGTATAGCCACCATGGCTGGGTCTGAGCAGGAGGCTGAACCAGAGCCACCGGCCTCGTGGTCGTGAGACCGAGGAGACCGGTACCTGGGGATGGGCTGGTAGTCCTCATCAGTGCTGTCAGAAGTCGCATCCTCAGGAATATCAGCAGGCTGAGCGTCAAGATCCGCAAGCTCTGCCTCAGCAAGCTCGTCAACTATGGCGTCCTGCTCAGCCGCTGTCTCAGGAACCTCAGGTCGCTCACGCTGTCCTGGCACTGGGGCCTGATCTCAAGTGACTGAGGCCCAAAGCTGACGGATATCATACTCAGGGAAAGCAGTGGTAGTGTCTGATATCTCAGCTCTGATCTCTGGTGGCAGCTGAATAGATGATCTAATAATGAAGTAGATCCAGTGTGCATAGGGAAGCTGACGATTACCCTTGAAGCCCTCAGCTATGGTGTCCTCCATCTCACTAAGTATGAGATCCCAAATATCAAACTGTGTCTGTGAGAGGAGGTGGTGAACAACCCATAGCTGCATCCGTGTCAGTCCCTCTCTATAGCCAAGTCTGGGAAGTAGAGTGCGTCTGACTATAGCATCCAGAACTCTGGCAAGTGGTGTCAGGCTGGCAGGCGTACGACGAGACCCTTCGCCAAAAGGCTCACGAAAGCAGGGTCGAACCAGGTCTGTAGGTGGCACTGCCCCGCCGTGAGGGCATCTTGGTGGAGGAGTCTGACCAAAGCACAGCTGATGTATCCTCATGTCGGAAGCTGGGAGTCTGAGAATCTCCCGCGCTCTGGTGCTGTACAGTCTGTGATCGCGGCCTCGGAATGCAAAGTGAATAAACTCATGGGCAGGATCAATCTAAAGTGAAGCATAAAACTCTCTGACCCATGTGCCGCAGTATGCACCTATCCGTCCAAGAAGATTTGATAAGCCAGGCAGATAGGACAAGTGCGGACGAAGCTGCTCTCCCACAACCTCAACCAGTGACTCAAGCCGACAGACTCTCTGTGGTCGAAAAGCAATACCGCTGTCAACTAAAGCCCTGTAGAAATCCTCCTGAAGTGGGGTATAGAAACCCTCTGAAGCTCTGTGATCCCTCACTGGTGGAAACCATCGGCTGACCTCCACGAACCTCAAACTCTGCACCTGACGTGCTGTAGCACCCCTCAGGTCAAAGCGCTCGACCGGGGGTGAACCTCTAGCTCTGGGAGGAGGACGTGCTCCACGACGCTGGCCCTCTGGCCTAGGAGTCACCTGAGTACGTGCGCGTGTGGAGCGGCGACGTGGTGGAGACTGAGCTGGTTGCTCCTCTGTATCCTCTGTAGCCTCTGGAGCCTCTGGAGCCTCTGTAGCCTCGGTAGGTGGATCAACTGACATACTCTCTGTAGCTCCAGTATCCTCTGTGCCCTCAGTGGCCTCAGTGCCGAGCTGTCGACCTTCAAGATGAAAGCGACGCTCGCCTATGCGTATGCCACTGCTCCTGCCACCTCTCTCTGCCTGCTCTGCTGCATCTGCCACGGCCTGAGCAATCTCTGCCTCTGTAAGTGTCTTCTTCTTCTTTTTGGCCATCATCTTGATGCGCTTTCCACGCGCAATCTCAGACCGACGAGAAGGACTGTCGTCCCCGTCACCAGGACCACCACCGGCGTTCTTGCAACGCACCATGCTGACAAACTGACTAAGAACCTTTGAAAGATGGTGAACTGTCACTCGAGAGGCTTGGCCTCAATCCGTATCCGCAGGCTTGGCCTCGGATTCAGCAAACAGATCTCACCCTGACACACCGACTGACTCGCTGCAACGACGGAATAGAGAGATCTACTATAAGCACATATATAACTAAAAGGTACGAAACCCTAGAGATAGCAAGCATATGAGATACGAAGTGAATCGAAACGCGAAGCTACCTCGGATCGACGAGACGACGGTGACAAGATGCGGTGACCTAGATCGCGAGATTCCTCGAATTCGTCGAACGAGCTCTGAAAGGACCGAGTCGAGATAATCAATGGAAAGTTACGGTCAAGGTTAGCCCTAACGACGAAATTGAACGAAATTGAACGAAAATGAACGATTTCGTCACCTCGAGCTAGGGTTAGGGCAAACCCTAAGAGAAGAGCGTGGCCGAGGGATGGAATCGAGGGGCTAGGGTTGGCACGGGGGAGCTCGCGGCAGGTGCAGGCGAGGTCCACGGCGGTGGAGAAGACGGCTAGCCGGCGGCGGTGATGGAGCGGTCGGAAGCGGCGGCGGTGGCTCGTGGCTAGGGTTTGCTCGGGCGCGGCTGCGAGCAAGGGCGGCAGAGCGCGCGCGCGGGCAGCTGGGCGTGGAGGCACGGCGCAGGCACGGCAAGTGCTCGCCGGAGGCGAGGAAGACGGCGAGTAGGCGGCGAAATCCGGCGAGACGGCGACTAGGGCAAGGCGGCGGCGGAAATCGCGTGCGGGTGAAAGAAACCGGCCGAGGACGAACGGTTTTATGAAGGGGTTAGATCCGCTCGACGCGCGATGACCGGACGCGGTGGTCGTTATGACCGGACGCGGTGGTGCAGCGTCCGGTCACACTCCAGTAAGCTCCTGGAGTGACCGGACGCGTCCGGTGAGGACTGACCGGACGCGGTCAGAGTCCGGTCGAGGGGAACTCGGGAATTCATCGCGGATGACCGGACGCGGTGGTGGTAACCGGGACCGGACGCGGTGGTCAACAGAGGCGCGTCCGGTGCAGCGTCCGGTCACTAGGTCTGGAGTTGGTCTTCTGGATGACCGGACGCGCTGGTGGACGCCGGGACCGGACGCGGTGGTGAAGCAACACTGCGTCCGGTGCAGCGTCCGGTCCAGCGTCCGGTCGCTGTTCTTCGCCCTTCTTCGTTCCGAACTTCGACGCGACTTCTCCCAATCAAGTTCCAATTCAAAGAGACACAAATAAACACCAATTGGAACCTGATATGAGTGACCTCACTCAAACCCTCAAATTTTTCAAAATAGATTGCCTTAGGCTAGTATTATTTTTAAGAAAATAGGCAATAAACACCTGAGGAGCAACGTATGGCCATGCAATAGAGTTATTGAACCTTTAGGAGCGTCAAAATGCTCTCTCTATCCATGGACGAACACAGAGGATGCTCAAAGCTAAACCGAAAAGAAACGACAAACAAACAAACATGCATATGCAATGCAATTCAAGAAAGTAGAGCTAGGTTGCTTGTCAAGTTTGATCCACGGTTAGGCTTCTTCACTCCTCCAAAGGAGGGTTATCGTAACCGTGTTAGCCAAGCCCTAAATGCATTGCGATAAAATAAACATGGCATATAATACAATGCAATGCAAGGAACAACACACGCTCATTTTTTAAAGTTGCTTGAATCAAGCACGTTGAGTTCACTTCTCAACCTACAAAAGGTTGCCTCATCCAAAGGTTTAGTGAAGATATCCGCTAATTGATTTTCACTTCTTACACCTTCTAGTGATATGTCATTTTTAGCAACGTGATCTCTTAGAAAGTGATGGCGGATATCAATGTGCTTGGTGCGTGAGTGTTGTACCGGATTGTTAGCAATTTTAACAGCACTTTCATTATCACATAAAAGTGGCACCTTTTCAAGAACAATTCCGTAGTCTAGGAGGGTTTGTTTCATATATAAGATTTGTACACAACAAGCCCCCGCGGCAATGTATTCCGCCTCGGCGGTGGACAAAGCCACACTATTTTGCTTTTTAGATGACCAAGATACTAAAGATCTCCCAAGCAAATGGCACCCTCCGGATGTGCTTTTTCTATCAATTTTGCAACCGGCATAGTCCGAATCGGAATATCCAACTAGTTGGAATCTAGCTCCTTTGGGATACCAAAGACCAATGCTTGGGGTGTGCTTAAGATATCTTAGGATTCTTTTTATGGCACTTAAGTGAGGTTCTTTAGGGCACGCTTGAAAGCGAGCACACATGCACACACTAAACATGATATCGGGTCTAGATACGGTAAGGTACAACAAGCTACCAATCATAGAACGGTAGAGAGTTTGATCAACCGGTTTACCTCCCTCATCTAGGTCGAGATGTCCATTTGATGGCATTGGGGTCTTGATTGGCTTGCATTCTTCCATCTTGAATCTTTTGAGAAGATCCTTGGTATACTTTTCTTGAGAGATGAAAATCCCTTCTCTCATTTGCTTGACTTGAAAACCAAGGAAGAATGTGAGCTCACCAATCATTGACATCTCGAACTCCTTCGACATCAATTCACCAAATTCCTTGCAATAATCTTCATTTGTTGAACCGAAGATGATATCATCAACATATACTTGACAAATGAAGATCTCCCCATTAAGCTTCTTGGTGAATAGTGTGGTGTCGACCTTCCCAATGGTGAAGCCCTTCTCAATGAGGAAGTCCCGAAGGCGCTCATACCACGCTCTAGGGGCTTGCTTGAGCCCATATAGCGCCTTGGACAACCTATAAACATGATTAGGATATCTAGGGTCTTCAAACCCGGGAGGTTGATTAACATAGACTAGTTCATTTATAAAGCCATTTAAGAATGTACTTTTCACATCCATTTGATATAGTTTCATATCATGGTGTGATGCATATGCAAGGAGGATACGAATGGCTTCAAGTCTTGCAACGGGTGCAAAGGTCTCTCCAAAATCAAGACCTTCAACTTGAGAGAACCCCTTTGCAACTAGTCTTGCCTTGTTCCTCACCACTATGCCTTGGTCATCTTGCTTGTTTCGGAACACCCACTTGGTTCCAATGACTCTTGCACCTTTAGGATGCTCTTCAAGTGTCCATACTTGATTGCGGGTGAAGTTGTTCAATTCTTCGTGCATGGCATTTACCCAATCCGGATCTTGAAGAGCTTCTTCTACATTCTTAGGTTCAACACAAGAGACAAAAGAGTGATGTTCAACAAAAGAAGCTAGCTTTTGGGATCGAGTCATTACTCCCTTTGTAGGACTCCCTATGATGAGTTCTTGTGGATGTGCTTGAAGTAGAGGTGAATTTCTTCTATCAACCACTTAAGGAGTGGATGGGGAGCATCAACATCTTGAGCTTGTGCCTCGGCTTGTTCATGAGAGACATAAGTATCTTCATTTTTGACTCTCTCATTCTTGTCATCATCTTGAGGCACACGTGATGAAGATGGTGGATCAACAATTTGTACATCGTCATCATCATCTTTTGGCTTGATGTCTCCCACGGGCATGTTCTTCATGGCCTCCCTCAAGGGTTCATCACCTACATCATCACAATTCTCAATTGCTCTTTGGGAGCCGTTAGATTCATCAAATTCCACATCATATGTTTCTTCAACCAAACCAGTGGCATGGTTAAATACTCTATATGCTTTGGACTTTGATGAGTAACCAACAAGAAAACCAATATCACAACGTCTTTGAAACTTCCCTAGGTGTTGACGCTTTTTGTAGATGTAGCATTTGCAACCAAACACCCGGAAGAATGAGACGTCCGGCTTCTTCCCATTAAGCAACTCATAGGGGGTCTTGCCAAGAAACTTTTGTAGGAAGAGGCGATTTGAAGCATAGCATGCGGTGTTGATTGCCTCGGCCCACAACTTCTCCGGAGTGTTGTACTCATCTAGCATTGTTCTTGCAAGGGTGATCAAAGTCCGGTTCTTTCTCTCAACTACACCATTTTGTTGAGGAGTGTAGGTTGAAGAGACATCATGCTTGATTCCAATTTCATCACAATAAGCTTCAATGTTGGTGTTGTCAAACTCTTTGCCATTGTCACTTCTAATCTTCTTTATCTTGACTTCAAATTCATTTTGAGCTCTCTTTGCAAACTTCTTGAAGCAATTTGCCACTTCGGATTTGTCATGAAGGAAGAAAGTCCATGTATACCTTGAGTAGTCATCCACTATCACAAGACAATAGAGGTTACCACCCAAGCTCTTGTATGTTGTAGGCCCAAACAAATCCATGTGTAGAAGTTCTAGCACTCTTGAAGTTGACATGAAAGCTTTGGTTGGATGAGTGTTTGCAACTTGTTTGCCCGCTTGACATGCACTACAAGGTTTGTCCTTTTCAAACTTCACATCCTTCAATCCTCTCACTAGTTCTTTCTTCAATAGTTTGTTGAGAGTGTTCATTCCAACATGAGCAAGCCTCCTATGCCAAAGCCAACCAAGTGAGGTTTTGGTGAACAAACATGTCATCAAGTTTGCATCTTCGGAGGTGAAGTCAACAAGATAAAGATTGTTGTATCTAAAGCCTTTGAATATCACTTGCTTATCATCTATCTTTGAAACTTCAACTTCATTTGGTGTGAACAAGCATTGGAAGCCAAGGTCATAAAGTTGCCCAACGGATAACAAGTTGAAACTCAATGAAGCAACATAGAGCACATTTGAGAGTGAGTGATCATTTGATATTGCAATCTTGCCTATACCCTTGACTTTGCTCTTTGAATTATCCCCAAATGTGATTTTCTTTTAACATATCCCATTCTCTTCAATGGAGGTGAACATACGAGGATCACCGGTCATATGTTGAGTGCAACCACTATTAATAACCCAATGAGATCCACCGGTCTTGTAGTTCACCTACACACAAGAGATCAAGCTTTTTGTTTAGGGACCCAAACTTGAGAGGGGCCCTTGACTTTCTCAACTAGTGACTTGGCAACCCATATTTTCTTTGGCCTATTCTTGTTTGGGGGACCCAAAAACATAACTTTCATCTTTCCATTTGAATCTTTTCTTAGCATATAATGAGCATTGAAGGCAAAGGGTCTAGCATGCTTGGGCAAGGGTTGTGGTGGTGGAGTTTTGCATTCATGAGCAAAGTGACCTTCTTGACCACACTCAACACATCTCTTTGGCTTGGGCTTTGACTTGCTTTGTTGTTGTTGAGCTTTTGCCTTCTTCTCTTGATTTGCCAAGTACCCAATACCACTTCTATCCATCTTCATTACGATGTTCATGAGGAGCTCACTTTGCAAATATTGACCTCTTGTGAACTTGCTTAGGCCGGTCTTGAGATGCTCTTTCTCTTGCTTGAGCTTCTTGTTTTCTTCAATGAGTGACTCATTTGTTGGTTGCTTCTCAAGAGCCATCAAACCTTTTAGCTTCTTGTTCTCATTTTCAAGCTTCTCATTCTCACACTTGATCTTGGCATAATCATCATAGTTGCTTGACTCAACCACACTCTTGCCTTTGCTACTAGAACCTTGCTCAATGCTTTCAATGATCAAATCATCACATGATGTAGCTATATCACACTTAACAACATTGTTAGTAGCATCATGTGTCTCAAGGGCAAGTTCATTAGCAACCACAAGACTATCATAGTCAATTTTTAATGTGGTGTATTTGTCTTTTAGAGAATTATGTCTAGTGATGAGCTCATCATCCTTCTTCTCAAGTTTATCATGTTGATCTTTAAGCTCTTTATTAGAGGTTTTGAGCTCCTTGAGAGTGGAAGACATAACTTTATTTTGATCTCTAAGCTCACCACTAGTCTTTTGTGCATTTTCAAGCTTAGATGAGAGTGATTCATTTTCATTTTGAAGATCATCATTTTCACTTCTAGTCCTTATGATTTTAGTGTATTTGTTTAGCAATTTTACAAGTTCATCATAAGAAGGTGCATCATATTCATCATCACTATCACTATCATCATCATCACTATCATGGTTTTGTACCTTTCGTTCACCCTTAGCCATAAGGCATAGGTGAGTAGTGGAAGATGATGGTGAAGAAGGCGGTGAAGGTGGTGATGAAGATGTCGGTGAAGATGATGGCCCCATCACAAATGCGGCAACCTTCTCTTTCTCATCATCGCTCTCATCTTCGGAGGACTCACAAGATGATTCAATGTCGGTGAGCCAATCACCAACAATGTAAGCCTTTCCTCCCTTCTTCTTCTTGTGAAAGTCCTTCTTCTTGCCATCTTTCTTCTTGTATGGCTTGTTCTTCTTCTTCTCTTCTTCTTCATCACTTGAATCATTTTTCTTGCCCTTGTTCTTGTTCTTGTACTTGTCTTTTGGTGGTCTAGGGCATTGATGAGCTAGGTGGCCAAGTTCACCACAATTGTAGCAATCCATCTCCGAGATTGGCTTTCTCTTGCTACTTGTGAAGAATTTCTTCTTCTTGCCATCGAACTTGATGCCACTCTTGTTTAGCTTCTTTAGCATCTTGGTGGTCTTTCTCACCATGAGTGCAAGTGATTCATCATCAATATCACTTTCACTTGAGCTTTCTTGCACCATCATGGCTTGGCCCTTCTTCTTCTTCTTGTCATGACTAGCTTTGAAGGCCAAGTCTTTCTTCTTGGAAGATGATGAGCCCTCTTCCGGAGTGATATGCATGTACATCTCATGAGCATTGATCTTCCCCAATACTTGAGTCGGTGTTGCGGTGGAAAGATCACTTTGGTGAAGCACGGTGACAATGTGACCATACTTCTCAACGGGAAGCACACTCAAGATCTTCCTTGCAACATCCGATTGGCTCATTTGAGTGAGCCCAAGAGCATTGAGGTCCTCTACAAGAACATTCAAGCGAGTGTACATGTCATTAGCACTTTCTTTGGGAAGCATCTCAAAAGAATTAATTTTCTTTAAAGCTATGTGATAGCGTTCCTCACGCTCACTCTTAGTTCCCTCATGGAGAGCACAAAGATTTTCCCACAATTCATGAGCGTTCTTTGCATTACGCACACGATTGAAGATATCTTTGCCTAAGCCCCGGTAGAGTGCATTTTTGGCCTTTGCATTCCACCGGTCGTACTTCTCCTCGTCACCAATGGGGTTTGCGGGATCCTTGATAGCGGGAAGCCCTTGGGTTGCGGCTCTAAGACACCCGACATCTATGGCTTCGAGATATGCCTCCATGCGGATTTTCCAATATGGAAAATCATCCCCCTCAAAGGTGGGAGGTGGTCCTTCCCCGTTAGACATCTTGCTCTAGGCGGTAAAGCCTAAATTAGGAGCAACTCGGCTCCGATGCCAATTGAAAGGATCAAGATGCCCAAGAGGGGGGGGGTGAATTGGGCTTTTCTAAAAAATAATTGCAAGAATTAAATCCTACAAGCCGGAATTCACCCCTAGTGCCTACTTGTGTTCCTAGAGAGTCTACCGATAAAAAGTTTTGCACCCTAGTTTCCAATCTTAGTCTAGCATGGCAATTCTAGGAAAGTAAATCAAGCAATGAATGTAAATACGAGAATGTAAATGCTTGAATGTAAAGGGCAAGGAACACGGCGATGTTTTTCTGAGGTATCGGAGAGTCGCCACTCCCCACTAGTCCTCGTTGGAGCACCCGCGCAAGGGTGTAGCTCTCCCTTGATCCGCGCAAGGATCAAGTGCTCTCTACGGGTTGATTCTTCGACACTCCGTCGCGGTGAATCACCCAAAACCGCTCACAAGATGAGTTGGGTCATCCACAAGCTCCGCCGGATGATCACCAAACTCCCAATCACCACCAAGCTGTCTAGGTGATGGCGATCACCAAGAGTAACAAGCTAGAACTCTCACTTGACCACAACGAGCCCAAATGAGAAGGTGGATGCACACTTGCTACTCTCTAATCGCTAGTGAGGAACTCTCAAGCTTTGATTCTCAAATCACTATCCTCACTAGAGCTCTTGCACTCCCTTGCACTCTAAAGGGTTTTCTCAGCTGATCAAATGAGCAAGAGAGCTCTAAAAGAGGTGGTGGGGATGTATTTATACACCCCACGGACAAAACGAACCGTTACCCGCTGACTCAGCAAAACACGGGCTGACCGGACGCGCCGGTCGAAGTGACCGGACGCGCCGGTCGCTCGTAACGGTTAAAAACCGAAATTCAACTGAGTGACCGGACGCGCCGGTCAGGGGTGACCGGACGCGTCCGATCGTGCAGGGAGCATACTGTAAACGCACCGGACGTGAGACCGCGTCCGATCGGTGATGACCGGACGCGTCCGGTCGTCTCTGGACCTTACTGGACTGTGACCGGACGCGCCGATCACACCCAGGTCGCGTCCGATCGGGTGTTTTCCTCAAGTGACACGTGTCGGCCTCTGACCACCGCGTCCGGTCCTCGCAGGGACCGCGTCCAGTCGTCAGAGCCAAAACCTAGTCGCGGTTAAGTACTGACCGGACGCGTCCGGTCATGCCGAAGACCGCGTCCGGTCAGGTGAAAACGACCCGAAACTTTCTAAAACGCGTCGCAACTTGAACCAAGTTGCTTCCAACTAAACTTTGAGCTATTCTAGAGCTGCCTAGCGCCAAGTTTAACAAGTGTGCACCACACCTAAACATAGGACTCGCCTAGGTCAAGCTACCCGCTCATGCCCCCCTTTATAGTACGGCCAAAAGAGAAAAACGAAGATCCTAACGACTATTCCGAATGCATCTCAACACCTCGACATCCGGAACTAACCGTCCTTAATCTTGACGTCACTCTTTTGAAAACCGAAACGATTTCCATCAAGAGGCATGAATACCATGGTGCCCAAAGCAGTTATCACCTCCATGACCTAACTTACCAAGGTTTCTGCAAAACACACGTTAGTCATGGTAATTAAGCGTTGTCATCAATTGCCGAAACCAAACCTCGGGGCCTAGATGCTTTCACTAACTAATAACACGGGCCTTTGCGCCCAGATTTGGCTCACAGGCCCTCGTCGTCGGCAGGCGGAACCACCTCAGCTTCGAAAAGTGAGGCCAGGCGGCTCCCAGGCTCTTCTGCGGCTCCGATCAGCTCCAGGCAGGCGTCCTCGTTCTCCTCGTCCGTCCGGTCCGGGTCTGTGATGAAGTCGTCAGCGACAAGCTCCATGTCGAACACAAACCCAGACCGGACGACGGCCAGCGCCCTCTTCACGCCATGGTGAAGGCTGCCCCGTATCCTTTCACGAACAAGGCGGCCCAGCGCCGCCATCCGGTGAACGAAGGAGTTCCCCGGAGCGTCCTCCCCGGTGTCGGCGTTGGGCTCGACCCCCAGGCCGTCACACATGGAGGTGATCACGCCCTGGCGCAACTGGGTCCTCTGGGTCTCGGCTTCGAGGAGGCTCTGGAAGGAATTGGCAGACGCCTGGGCCACCCGATGCTCCCTCTCCAGCTCTAAAACAACAATAAACTGAATTAATACTAACACGGGGCCTCGACGCCGTGGCCGTAACAACCACACTTACCCTCGGTGTGGGTCTGCAGGCCCACGACCTCGTCACGGAGCCCCCCGCACGTCCTCTCGAGCTCTTGAAGAGCGCCGTCCCTGTCACGAACAGTCGCCCTCAGCGCCTCGATCTCCTAGCGGGCGGTCTGGAGAGCCGCGTCCTTCTCCTGGACGGCTCCGTTCAGCGCCGTGATCTCATCCTTCAGGGCGCCAAAGCGAGCTGTGACGTGCCCGATCTGGACGTTGAGGGTGTCGCGCTGACGGCTGACCAGGGAAATGTCCTCCTCGAGCTCCTTCACCCGTGCCGACAGGGGCTCGAGATCCCTGCGGGCCTGGGCTGCCTCCTCCCGAGCCTTGGTCGCGTCTGCGCATGCCACGGCCTCAGTCGCCCAGGCCTGCATCGCCTCTTCCTTCACCGCTGCGTAGGCAACGCGCAGCTCAGCCATCTCGGCATTCCGATCGGAAAGCCGTTTCTGGGCCTCCTCGACCAGAACCCGTTGCTGGGCTAGCGCAGCCCACACGCCACTCTCATCCCGGATGAAGAGTGACTTGCAGCGGGAGTATTCCTTGAGCTCCTGATCATAGTTCGAGAAAACCAAAAAGATTGAGAGCCGAGGGAAAAAGACAGCAAAGGAACCACGAAAAGAACTGACAAGTCAAACATACCTCGGTAGCATCCCGCACACCTCGCGACAAGGTCTCCATCGCCACATGAAGCGCTCGTTCGAGGTGTCGACGGAGACCCTCGAGGTACTCGCATCGGTGCACCTCATCCCTGTCGTTCAAGGTGAAGATGGGCTCGGCGTTGGGGTTCGCAGCGTCCCTAAACTGGAGGGACGGTCCCCCCCACCGCGGTATCTCCGCCTCCGCCCGCGCTATAGCCAGCGCGGCGATGTCCAGCCACGAGGACGACGATCCGGCCGGGGCGTCTCCCGGCCCCGCGGAAGGACCGACCTCGCCCACGGCTCCCGCCTCACCGACCGCCATCGAGGCACCAGCCTGGTCCACGGCCTCGCCCCCCTTGACTCCGACCACCTGTTTCCCCTTGTCCAGGGAAGAGTCGTCGAGGGTGAGGTCCACCGTAGGGGTCGGCTCTTCTATAGGGGCCGGCCCCTCGACCGCCGGCACCTCAGGAGCCGGCGCCTCGACCGTCGGCACCAGAAGAGCCGGCGCCTCGACTGCCGGCACCTCTTCCTCTAGGGCCTCGGGCGGGGGCTCGACTGCCCCACCCTCCACCGTAGCCACCGGCTCTGCCGGCGGGTCTTGCTGCGGCTGTGGCTCTCCCGCCTGTGCCGCCTCCTGTCCCGCCGCCGGCGGGACCTGCTCCATAACCACGTCTGCATCCGCCCGCTCCGCGTCGCGGATGGATGCTTCGACCGTTGTGGCCTCGACGGCAGCCTCGGCCATCGACGACGGCCTGGGCTCCGCCTCGCCCGTGCTGGGCACCACCACCTCCGCCGGTCCTGACCCCTACGCGGTGGGGTCGGAACTGGCAACCACCGAGGCACCTGCTGCTGCCTCAAGCGCTCCTTCGTGGCCTCAACCCGCTGGACCCAGCCGGCATCCTACGCCGCCGGCCGGTTAATGACGACGGCGCTCACCCGAAGCGACTTCACGGGGGTCAGCCCCATCAGCTCCGCCTTCCGCTTTAACCTACAAAGTGAGAAGGAACATCAGTGAACGGATCCAGAGAAAGGCGAAAGAACCAAACACAGACACTTACCCGGAAATCGGCACCAAGGGCCTCGACCCCGGACGGTCCGAACCTCCCGGCGCTGCCGGTGGGGGCCTCACGGCAGCCCCACCAGCGGGCCGGGCACTCCTTGGGGCCCTGGCCGGAGCGCCGCCCTACGTCCTCTACGCCTCCGAGGCCAGCTGGCCTCGGGTCCTCACGCCTACCGGTGGCGCCGCCGATGACGACGCCGGAGCCACTGCTCCAGCCTCCGCCTGAGCTGGCGGGGCCTGAACTACTGTAGGCAGCTCGGTCGACCCCCCTTGTTGGGTCCGGGGTAAGGCGGCCCCTCCCGTCGAGGGGCCCGCCTCCTTCTCCACCACCTCCTCCATCTCCTCGACCACAACGACCGAGGAGGACGACCCCCCGACAGGCTCCAACAGGGGGCGAATGTCGGGGAGGTCCCCCAGGCCGGTCGCGGCTTCATACCGCGACAGAGCGTCGTCGTCTTCGCCGTCGCTGTCGTCGTCGTCCTCCCCCGAGACCATCTCGGAAGGAGACTCTGCAAGGGGGACCCCGTCGGTGGCCTGCTGGCGCCGAAGTTTCTTCAGCGCCTCCGCCTCCTTGGCCTTGCGGAGCTGCCGCTTCTTGGCCGTCTCCTTGACTTGCTTTTTCTTAGACGCGTGCTGGCGTCGAGCCTCCCGGGTGGGCCGGTCCTCTGGGACTGGCGGCCGCGTCTTCCGCAACGCCGACAGATCCTGCGCGTCGGCCTCGACCAAATCAGCGAAATCCAAAAATAAACGAAACAAGCGAATGTACCGACCCAAAAACACTTACCACGGGCTTGAACCCCTAGGTAGGTCGCATGGGGACCCTGTCGACCTCCTCCACCTTGAAATTCCCCACCATCCGGCGCGCCCGCCGGAGGACCTCCTCGAGGACGAGGGACTCGTGGGACATCCGGCTCCCCTCCAGGGACGCCTCCGGAGTCATCTGGTCGAGGCGGAGGTGACGCTGACACAGCGGCATCACCCTACGTCGGTGAAACGCCATGGCCACCGCCGCCGCCGTCAAGCCCCGAAGGCGGAGCTGCTGCAGCGCCGCCAGCAGCGGATCCAGGCGCGGCTTCTCAGCCTCCGAGACTCCGTAGTTCCAGTTATCCTCTCGAGCGGTCAGCACTCGGCCGGTATACCTCGGCAACTGATTCTCATCGTTGCGGAGGTAGAACCAGCCCTCGTGTCAACCACTGTTCGAGGAGATGAGATGAGCCGGGATGTACAGATCCGCCCGACCCGACCTCACCTGCAGGACGCAGCTCCTTGCTCGAGCCACGCACCGGAGCCCCTTCTCCCCTGCCTTCTTGGCAAAAAGCTCAGCCTTGAAGAGGTGAAGCCACAGATTCCACTGCGGCTCCACCCCCAGGTAGCCCTCGCAGACCACCGCAAAGATGGCGGCCTGCGCAACGACGTTAGGGGCGAGGTGGTGCAGCTCCACCCGGTAGTAGTGGAGGAGCGCGCGCATGAAGACGGTTGCCGGTACACCGAATCCCCGCTCGTGGAAGCAGATGAAGCTCACCACGTACCCCTCGGGAGGCGCCGGCTCCCGGTGGCCAGGAGGCGGCGCAATCCACTCCGGCTGCGACCGACTCGTCCTCGGCCGCAGCAGCCCATCCTCGACCAACTCCTCCAACCTCCTCTCCGTCACCGAGGAGGCGGCCCAGTCGTCGGCAGAGAGGATCTGACTTTTTCCTGCCATTGGTGCTACGGAGAGCCGGACGAACGAAGAGGGTGCGGTGGCGGCGGCGCTGGATGTGGGCGGAGAGCGCAAGGGGCAAAGGGCTGTCTGAGGCAAAGGCTGCAAGGACGCAAAGGACCGGTAGGGGAGGCGGACCCCTAGGCTTTGTTTTTATAGCCCCGGCGAAAGCCCAACGGCCGCGCGAAAAGGTAGGAGCAGTTTCCCACATTTAATGCACTCACCTGACCATTTCCCTCAATCTCGCAGGAGTTGGGCACGTGACCGTCCCCCACGTCGTAACCGTACGCCACGTCGCCCACTACCGCACCGATCTCGCCCTAAAAAGGCGCGCCTGGCTAACGGGCGGGGCGAGATCCGCGGACAGATATTCCTAGATACCTGGTAAACGGGCTCCAAGCCCGCCATAAGTCTTGAGGGAACGGGAGCTGGCCCTCGACCCGGGTTCGACAGCCGCCCTCGAGCAACAGAGTTAGGGACGACTAGAGATGCGCCCGTGCATGGCCAGGGCTCGAGTCACGCTCTCGAGGCACCCCAAGACGTGTTCGAGGCCAAAAGAGGAGGTCGACGTAGGAATCCCCTCGAGGGAGGCACCGAGCCCTCGGATCCCGTCGCTGGGAACCGACATCCACATGACCACTCCTTGGCATTTTTTGAGAGCGTCTCCGGGCCACTAGCCGACTACTAACGACTGGAGCACGGGCTCGCACTCGAATTCCCCCGCTAGTAGCTCGCCGGAGATCGTCGAAACTCGCCAAAACGGGGGTAGTACGGTGTTCCCCACCCCTCCTCCTCCTCTCTGAAGGAGGAGCGTGAGGGTCGCACAACAGAAGACGGCTGGGACTCTGATCGACCTCGTGCGCACGAGGCTCGGGGGCTCGACCGCAACAAACCGTTCCCCAATAAAACGCGTAAAAGACCTCGGAGGAGTCTCAACACTCCACCGAGGCCTCGGGGGCTACACCCGGCGGGTGCGCTCGCGCGCCCCTACCGGAAAAAACTACGATGCTACGACTCCAGTTCATTAGTTAACAAACCTCTGGAAGAGTGATCCCACACTCACCCAAAGGCTCGGGAGCTACTGTCGGTACCAACAGTATGAGGGTACCCACATCATCGATAATAAAAAAACAAAATGACTAAAGCCACAGCACAACGCAGCCCACCTTAAAACCGCATGACAGGTCTGTCTCGTACGAGGCCGGCTCAACGGAGCGCCTCGACCGCGCTCCGGCTCCGACTCGTACGAGGCACCCTCGACGGGAACGCCTCGACCGCGCCCTGTATGGCGGGGCACCTCGACCACGCTCCGACTCGCACAAGGCCCGTTCCCCCAACGAAAAAATCTTCGACTCGCGTGACCCCGGGTCGGGCGCTCGACCCCCTCACTTCACCTACCCCAGGACAAAAGTCAGAGCATTTAATGCGATTACCTACTACCACCAACCGGTATGGTCACAAGCAGGATCGACGTGGGAGCAATGCCGGTGTCAGCCCTTACTATTTTACTGTCCATCCCGTGATGGGAGGTGAAAGCCGTCACTGTACATACCTTACCGTGCACTGTTTACCGACGATCACCCTCGAGGGAGGATACGACAAGGCCCGTATTCCGCAATCTCTGGGATTCGGCCTTATCCGTCCGGTCTCGACCCGGCCTCGACCCAACCTCGACGCCCCGCACAGTTCAACAGGAAAAGAAGGACGGCATGGCACGGCGCTCCGGGTCACTTCGTCGTCTCATCCTCTACGTCACCATGGTGTCCGGGGATGGCCGCCCACTCCTGGGGCACGTCGCTACGGTCCCCTTAACAGGGTTCGACAAAGAATCACCTCAAGACTCGCCGGCATCCTGGCCTCCTCTTACCCTATAAAAGGACCGGCCAGGACCCTACCGAGGGACAACGAACGACAGGCAAGACACAAGATAGAGATCAATATCTCAAGCAATCATCTTAGTACTCTTTTCTCTCTTTGAGACTTGGGCTCGCCGCCCTCTCTCGCAAGCTTGTAACCCCTACACAAGCACCTCGGTGCAAGGAAATACAAAACTCTCTCCCTCCGCTGGACGTAGGGCATTCTTCCGCCCGAACCAGGATAAATCCCCGTGTGTTCTCCTTACATTACCGTCCAGGATAGGGACACGCAGCATTTATTAGTCGGTTTAGGACCCCGGGACCGGACACCGACACCTACTATTCTTTGTCCCTAAATAAATAGATTCCTAGAAAAACTAATTCAATTCTGGTCAAAAACACTAGGCTTGACTATACCCATTGACATAATGGGCATAAATTTCGAGCCCGAAAGTTTCCGAGCTTTTTTCAACTCGGTCTGGCTCAGGCTACAAGATGCTAAGGTATATACACTCCGGATAGCTCAATAGCATACCTAACCTCTCGTATTTATATATCTGTATATGGAGAACCATCCCATGGATATTCACCGTTGATATCTCTAGTCACCCTAAGAGAATCTAATTCTTGTTTTGTACTCTAGGGAATTATCATAGTTTTCACTATGTTAATAAATTCATGACTTATTTAATTTAATTGTACAAGTTCAAAATCAAAAAGAAAAAGAAGAAAGAGAAAGAGAAAGAGAAAGAGAAAGAGAAAGAGAAAGAGAGAGGGGTCCTATCCTCAATCCACAAATAAATAGATGTGGGTGTCACCGACTCACCGTGTCGGCGAGTCTTTGTGGATTCCCCTGTACAACTCGCACCGAGAAAGTTAAATTTGTCCAAAAGGGTGTGTGCTTTTATGCACATCACCATTAGATGTGCAGGGATGCACATCACCGTTAGGTCTGTGTATAGATTGGCAATTTGGAGAGAGCAGGAGATGGAGAGTGGCTTCAAGTTTTGGTCCTTTGAGAGCTTCTCTGATATGCTCACGCAACTACTATCCATAATAGCAACAATAATAACAGCAGCAGCACCAAGATCAATACAATAATATAATAGCCTCAGCAATAATATTTTCAATGATCTCTAAGAGCAGTATTTCTGCTTGCTCCTGATTTGAGGGTTGTTCGGAACAGGCAGCGTATACAGATACAGAAATAGTATACATATATGGTTGGTTTTGAAGTTCCAAGCAAGCAACACATCTTTACACTCATTTGCGTTGCGGAAGAGAGAATGCAAGCACAGTCAGCATCCTTTTACAGTAGTAGTAGTAGCAGCAGATGCCGTTGTACATACACATATATATGCTGTATAAATCGACCAATGGTATGTATCTCCATAATATCCCTTCGTTACGTCACGTACAATACAAAAAAGGGCTACATACGATGACCGAAACTGATCTCCCAGCACTCTTTCAGCCAAGATATCGAAGCAACACGCCGTCGTTGCCCAGCACGAAGCCTTTGCTGTCATCAAGGAATCTGAGCCATCACAAAAAGCGTCACAATTACAAATGTTTCTGGCAAACAATCATCTATATATACTGATCAAACAGTGCTTGGTTGCTTACTTGACGGAGTACAGGTTGGCGGCGATGTTGTCGGCAGCCTTGTCGCGCACCCAGTTCTTCCCTCCGTTTGTGGTCTTCAGCAACACGCCACTGCCACCAGCAGCCCAGGCCTCCTCCTGCAGTGCATAGGAATTCAATTTGGAAAGAGAGCCATTCAGTTTCATCGATCGTGCATTGTGGCTATTTGCTAGTAACAAGGCTATTAGCTCAGGCAAAGAGATTGAGAGCTGCATTGCAATTTCATTTGTCTTCTCTATATTAAGCAATGAAATACCTGTGAGCGGTAGCCCACGTCAAGGATCCCAAACCCCCGGCTCTGCACCTGCACCTCCTCAAAGTCTTCAGTTATCTACACATGGAAACCAATTATTGTTACCTGCAGGTCGGCACGAACATCTCCAAATAACAGAAAAACATCAGGCAAGTGCTCGCTGTTGTTTCTATTCTAGCCAAGGCAACACATGACGAAAGTTAAAAGGAGTTTTGCTTCCTCATTTTGCAACAAAAGCGATGATAAGATAAAAAGAAAAGGTGCTAACTCCTGCTTGTCCAAGTCTTCAAGCACTTCACATTATCCTTAGCCCGGTTCCTTTGCTGAGGAAGAGCCCACCACCGCGCACCAGCAGCCAAAGTCCACCGTCTGCTCTCCACCCCATGTTCTGAATCCTCCGTGCCACCGCCCTGTTGTGAGGTTGCCAAAATGGCTGCACATAGATATACCAAGATGTGTACCTGTAAACTCTAGGACCCCTTACATGCAGACAGAACAAAGTAATGTATATCAGGTAGTTCTACCAGACCTGCCCGGGCTCCCAGGTCAAATAGAAGTTCCCTCGGCTGGAGACAGCCACATAGCGTCCATCAGGCGATCGGTTAACCGTGTTGAAAGTCCCAGTGTAGTAACTTGCACCGCTAATGCCACTTGAAACTGTTCTGCATCACAAACAGAAACAAGGGGAAAACAGAGCAAACATGTCATGGTTTAATCACTAAGTTACAGCTAATTTTTCCAAGAAGACCACCTTAGCCACAGATCATCAGAACAAATGGGAAAAAAAATAAAATCAAGAGGCTACACAGTATTTTCTCTGACTGGCATGGTGCCTTTTATACCATTTTAACTGCTCCATTGAATGGCCAAAACAGGACTTTCAGATATTCTATTTCATGCACTTCTATGAATAATTTTAACATGAAAAAATTAATGTGCCTCATCAAACTAGATAACATTTTAAGAGGGTTGTACTTCAGTGTCTGTGCATTAACTGGGTGAGTTTGTTTTACTTGTTTCTACCTGTTCAGAGTAGCTGAAACTGTCTCTTGCACGGCAGCCTTCCAGTTGTAGCCACGGTTAGAAGTAACATAGATTGCTCCCTCATCGGTAACCATCTCTGCGCTCTGCTCCCCGGTAGCTTTTATGTAAACCTGCCATCGTCTCACAACAATTAGCGATTAAGGATGATCTCATTTATATCTCCAGTTCAAATGGAAACAAAGGGAGGGAGCGTCTTTGTATGTGGCAGCCGAAAATGAAAATACCATGTTCCCAGGAAGTTGGGCACTCAAGGGTATTCTTTCCCAGCTCTCGCCAGCATCTGAAGTGTGCAGCAGAATTGCAGGCTTGCCGATAATCCATCCCTCTTTGCCCTTGAAGCTTACTGAGTTGAACCTGTAGTTGAAATCTTCGTCTTCTGCGGAAGGGATGGAGCGAGGGAACCAGGTGTTACCCCCGTCTTTTGTCTCCAGAATTGTCTGCCTTGTCCCAAGGAGAAAACCTGAATGAGCTCTGTGTCAGTCAGCCAGCCTTACATTTCATAAGTCATATATGTGTACAGAATGTGTATGGCTTGCCTTGCTTGCTTCAACCTTTACTAGAGATTAAATAGAGAACAACACTAGGATGTGCCAAGTTAGAAGATGACATCTCCTGACACTTGAAAGCGTGCCCTGTCAACGTTTACTTGCAGACACTACACTAGCGGCTAGCGCTGTCGTTGAAAAGGTGAAGACCTGAAGGAGTTCATAACCGGAGCAGTGGGTGATGAAAAAAAACAGATTGAATTTTTGTCAGGCTCCAAATTAGCACCAACACGAGGCGGCCTTGGTGTTTGGTGTGCAGAGGTTGAAGACATAGGCAGAAGCAGCAATGCATATGCATGCAACTGGTTGGATCGGGTGCGCATAAGTAACTAGTAACAGGAAGCAGCGCGCTCTGCATGTGCATTGTGATTTCATGTGCGTGCGCTAGCCGTTGAAGAGAGAACGAAGAGTGGCGTCATACCATGGGAGGGGTCGTCGGGGACGAAGGCGATGTCGAGGAGGACGACGCCGGGGTCGATGGGCAGGAAGACGCGCTCCCACTCGGAGAGCGCCGGCGCGCCGTCCGCGCGGGCCGCGGGGGTCCAGCGGGCGGGCAAGACGAGAGGCGAGACGGCGGCCGCGGCGGCAGTGTGGGCAATGAAGCGGCGGCGGTCGACGGCTGAGGCGGCAGGGGGCGGGGTGGACTCGGAGTGGGCGGCCCGAGGCAGGAGGTGGCGGCGGCGGCGGGAGGCCGGGAGGAGGAGGTGCAGCGAGGCGGTGGCCATGGGAGGAGGGGAGACGTGGCCGCGGCGACGGCGAGTCGGGCGCGCTGGCTCCTCCGCTGCTTTTGTGGCTGGCGTGGTCGGGCGGGCCGCTGCTTTATCCTGCCTCGCCGTTGCTACTGCAATGCAAGATTATTTGTATATATAAATATGTTTCCATCCCAAATCAAAGGGGATGTAGCTCAGATGGTAGAGCGTTCGCTTAGCATGCGAGAGGTACGGGGATCGATACCCCGCATCTCCAGTTTCGTTTTTTTGTTTTTTTGATTTTCTGAGTACCGTGGGCTTCACAGGCCTTTGTTTTTGCTATTTCGGTGTAGCGTGGGCCGTGAGCTTGATGGGCCAAGTGGCCCAAATGCCAGTGGATAGGAGGTCGTCCCTTCCCCAGTGGCTAACGGCCGAGGCGACGGCGGGTGCTTCGTGCTCGGAACTCGGAAGCGCGGCGGCCGGGCGCACCACGCCGGCGGTGGCACGGAGGAGAGGCCGAAACTTGCTGGCTCAAGGTAATCGGAGTGGCTGTCGCTGCCCCGCTCCCCCCACCCCTTCCTTCCCCCCGTGTAGCGCGCGAGAGCAACCTGTTAAAAGCTGACCACAGGATCACTAACAGTGAGGGTAGATGGGAACAAGAACTTAGACATCTAAGTAAAGAATCAACTGTAACTAGTACAAGATCTAAACAGAGAATAGAAGGAGAGGGAGGATTAGGGGTTAGTATAAACAACCGTCGGCTTTGGGCTCAGAGGAGTTGGAGTCGGCCATGGTCTTGAGGTCGATGGAGGCTGCGCACGGGCAGCGACGGTCGATGACGAACAGGCGTCGGTCCCGAGCGGTGACGGCGGCGGTGAGTTTCCCGTCACTAGCTGCGGCCCTCAGAGATCGGGTTAGGATTTGTTGGAGGGAGTGTTGGCGGCGGTGAACCTCGTGTAGAGCGCCCCGGCCTCCCTCTCTATTTATATCCGCAGTGTGACAGGGGCCCACCAGCCATGAGTTGGGCTGGGCTCCCCGATCAGAAGCAGATCAGGGTCCGTTGAGGACCGTTGGGTCTCAACGTGAGGAGATCAAAACTAACACAACCTTGTCGGAACTCGCCGCCGCAGCCACAGCCCCACTAGTCCGCATCCTCCGTTTGAATTCCCTCACCCTGTACATGCACACTCACCGCTTCCTTGCTGCTCACCATGGCTAAATAAGGCTACCAATCCATGACTCCAGGCCGGGACTGACCAATGGCAGCTCTCGACTGAGTCCTACCTAAGTAGGTGTTTGATGAAATGCCTGGTAGAGCTTCAAACGGTGTCCAGCCGCATTTTCGTCTCAGCCAATCACGTAGCCTAGCCTGAAATTCTGTCTACGTCTTTGGCAGGTACTCTTCCTCTATCATGTCCGGCGAGATGAGGCCACAGCAGCTGGGGGCGACGCGGCGTGCCATCTGGAGGACCTGGCCTGTCCTGTGCTCGCAGTCACACCACAGGCTTCCCTCATCTTTCCGCGCCACGAACAAGATCGCCACGATGTCCGCCTCCTCTCTGCCGCCACCAACTCATCAAAAGAAGAAGAAGGACACGGTCATCGTCATCTCGGGTCCTACTGGTGCTGGAAAGAGCAGGCTAGCACTGGAGGTGGCCAGGAGGCTCGGAGGGGAGATCATCAGCGCCGACTCCGTGCAAGTCTACCGTGGCCTTGACGTTGGCTCTGCTAAACCGTCCGCGCAGGAGATGAGCCTAGTGCCGCATCACTTGATCGACATACTGGACACGTCCGACGATTACTCGGCTGGAGCCTTCTTCAGGGATGCCCGGAGGGCGACGCAGGATGTTCTCGACAGAGGCTGTGTGCCTGTTGTTGCAGGAGGGACTGGGCTGTACCTGAGATGGTACATCTATGGCAAACCGGACGTTCCACAATCATCCTTGTACACCACTTCGGCCGTGTGGTCTGAGCTCGCTGATTTTCGGGAGACCGGCCAGTGGGAGGAAGCGGTAGAGCTGGTGGTGCAGGCTGGTGACCCCAAAGCTCGGGACTTGTCTGTCAATAACTGGAACAGATTGAGCCGCAGCCTTGAGATTATCAGGTCATCAGGCTCCCCTCCTTCTGCTTTCGCCTTACCGTACGATGCATTTTGTGAACAGCATGACACCGACCTAACTGAGGCCCCCTTCGCTGCTGGGAACTGCGAGGCCAAGGAGCTGGATTATGACTTCTTCTGTATTTTCCTCGCAAGTCCACGCATTGAACTGTACCGGTCAATTGATCTAAGGTGTGAAAAAATGGCGGCTGACACAGGAGGCTTACTTTCGGAAGCCTCATGGCTGCTTGATATTGGTTTGCAGCCACGTATTAACTCTGCAACTAGTGCCATCGGTTACAAGCAAGCCATGGAGTACCTGCTGCACTGTAGGCAGAATGGCGGCGAAAGCACCCCGCAAGAGTTCCTTGACTTCCTCGCTAAGTTTCAGAGGACATCTAGGAACTTTGCAAAGAGGCAACTTACCTGGTTCCGCAATGAGAAGATTTACCACTGGGTCGATGTCTCGCAACCATTTGAGGCGCTTGTTCAATTTGTATGTGATGCTTACCATGGCTGCAGTGCAAGGATGGTCCCTGAATCACTTGAAATGAAAAGGGAAAGTTGCGTTCTCAAAAGCCGTGATCTGAAAACCTATCGTTCAGTGAACAGGTTGTTTCTTGAGGATGATGACTGCTCTCACGTTTTGAATTGGATCAGGAGAACACAGGGCAAATGAAATCTAGCTCTACTCTTATCATGTTTTTTTCAAACATGGAAATTGTCTAGCTTTTTGGTGTTGACCAATTAGGACAGGAGTTTCTTAGATCAATACGCAAATAACACAGGAATTTAGTTTATAGGTTTTGATTCTGTTTTCTATCATAGTGAAAATGCTTTTTCAAAGTGCCACAATGAATGAAAAGTCAGGTTTCTTCTTTGCCATCTCCATTTTTGAACTTTGTGAGAAGCTTGGTTCCTGTTTTAATAAGGCAGGTTTCTTCTTTGGCATCTCCCTCTTTGAGATTTGCGTAAATAATAGTACCTGATTTTGTTATTTCTTAATCTTGAAGTGTGATTCATGCAGAATTAAGCTGAGATGTGTTGAGGACCATACTTTCATGTGAACTGTCCCATAAACGCTCAGTCTTTGTGATTTTACAGTAGTGCATTGCAACTATTTATGTTGTCTGCCAGGGGTATTATTTGCTGTCAACCTATGACGTTGGCTCTCCAGGCTGCCAATGTCTGGTATACTGGTTAAGCAGTCTAAGACAGTACAAGTTTGGTTGTTTGGTCTGTACTGGTTACAGAAGAAATGCAAAGCCAAATTAATCAGGTATATTTCCTTGCACTCTTATCTTGACCTACCAAATGTCATTTGCAAAATTTAAACAGAAAGGATGTTTTCCATCAGCTAGTAGAAGGACCAAGGTTGGTTGAACCATCACTGAGTATGTTTGATAGTTGATACACATAACACTATCGAGCAACCTAACGCATTACCAGCCAATTTACCATTTCTCGGCTTACACTTGATTTAGTGTTCTGATCTGTAGTGGCACAACTAATTAATTAGGTGAAACAACCTTTGCCTCTTATATCTACAACATGTAGAAAGTGTGGCCTTTGTATGTGCTGTACATTGGCAACAAATGGTAGTTATGTTTGTAGTACCTTTTTAGAACGTTGCAGTTTTCTGTTTTGAAGGCTGATACACCTTTCAGCATAGCAACACTGATAACAGTTACTTTTGAATTTATATTTAATTCGAGTCATAATTTTCTTTGAATCAAAAGTGTACCAACCCACAGATTATGTAGTGTGCGAAGTTTCCCCTGAACTGAACTTGATGGTGGAGCCTAGATAGATATTATAGCATGATAAAGCAGTGTGATAGTATAATAATTCCCACAGATTATGTAGTGTGCGAAGTTGCCAACCCAACCTTGATGGAAAGAATAGAAAAGGAAAGGAAAGCAGAGGAGGTGACTATGCATCTTTTGTTTTGGTTTCAGAAAGGAGGATGGGGATTCAGGATTCTACATGGTAGTATAGTATGGTACTGGAGCAAACGAAGAAAGAAGCACTTTGAGGCAGAAGCATATATATACTCATTTTATTACATGCACATAGTACGAGTTCATTATTGCATCTCCTATACTTTAGTAACAGCTAACAGGGCTGCATGCCTGTATCTGGAATTCTGCATGCATCATGAGGACAGGTAAGGAAGAGAACCTGTCTGTATATACAAAGGAATGAAACCTCCCTTCCAGGAAGCTGCTCATATGCTATCCCAATAATTAACCACATAGACAGTGACATGTTTTTTTTTTGTTTCTTTCTTTTTTGTCCCCTTTTTTTTGTACTAGAATAAACCAGAGAACCACAGATGTGTTGTTTGTTGCCAAGGCAAGGGAGTTGGCCATGCATGAACATGCAAGTGGAGGCAGGTAAGTTTGACTGCAGCCTGCAGGTAGGAGTTGTGACTTGTGAGGAGGAATTAATCAAGTCAAAGGAAAGGCAGGCCGCGTGTTATATTTGGTGGTCAAGCTCCCGAGGCAAGAGCGAGTCTTCTGTCTGGGACAGTACAGCGGTGCATTATATTACCCCTTTCATCTGTACAATATATAATACTGTACTGTACATTTAGTTGGTCAAAGATGGTGCCTAGCTTACCTAACCTGACTTAGTTGTAGTCAGGCCGTTTTATTCTTTTCTCTATTTTTTTTTCTTTGTGAAGTAAAGAGCCGGCAGGAGATCAGCCCGGCCAGCCGATATATATGTATGTATATATTCGCAACTAGTTTGTGTCGACATGAACTAAAGGGAATAAATAAACCCATGCAGTTCATAAAGTGGTCAAGGTCCTCATGGACGTGGAGGTTTCTTTTAGCTAATTTGCGAGCGTCACCTTAGTTTCTAAATACAAAAATACGTAGAATGAGCAAATGGCTGCTTCTTTTCATTTCCAATTCAGTAGTTGTATTCCTATTCCATATAAAAAAGACACCCATTGTGCATTTTTGCAAGAGTAAAATACACTGTTGGTCTTTAAACTTGTCCCGTCATGTCATTCAGGCCCTTAAACTAGTAAAAAATATTTTTAAATCTTTAAACTTGTCTTTATGTATCATCAACGTTCTAAATAAACTTTTAAAATACTATTTTAGGTTTTCGGATTTGTTGCGCTATATAATCTAGGTCTCTAAACTTGCCATAGTATGTTATCTAGGTCCAAATAGACCCGATCTACTCCACATCACGAACTCACGATGTCATATGCCATAGTGGTTGGATCCCTGTCTCATTCTTGATCGAGGAAGGAACTTAATAGTAAAGCAATAGTTCGTCTATCTCCTCCGCCTTAGCAGCACTGGCTTTAGGCTTGTTGCCATCCCTACTTATAATGTCGTGGACTTTGATGTGTAGGATGATAAAGACATGAGGTGAGAGGATGACTGAGTTTTTTGATAAGTTTTTTTTTTATAAGTGAGGATGACTGAGTTAACGATGTTAATGTGATGCCACAGGATTGGAATGTGAAGAGAGCCGCGGGAGAGCTTGGAGATGCAGAGAGCATGTAAATGGAGCGCTAGAGTCTGAAACCAACATGTGGGTTGGTTAGAACTCGTTTGGACCTAAGTGACATATGATTGCAAATTTAATGACCTAAGAAATGAATTTTTAGAGTTCTGGATTGGACATATAAGTTCAATTACCTGAAAAGATAAAAATAAAAATTGAAAGTTCAAGGAACGCTGGTATACTTTTTTTTACCTCTTTTCGCAATTCTCTCTGCTTTTTTTAAGTATCCGAGGTATAGATTTATGGACCACTGATCGGAATCGACTCAAGGAGTGGAGGTTGACCGCGGCACAGCGCGGCGGCCGGCGGCGGAAGCGCAGTGGGGCGGGGTCGGGCCGTCGGTGGACCAGTGTGTAAGCACTATAACCACGTGGCTATAATATGGAGGAAGAAAAGAAGAGAGGGGGGGGGGGGGGGGGGGGGGGGGGGGGGGGGGGGGGGGGGGGGGGGGGGGGGTAGGAGGAGCGAATGGAGGCTTTGCTTGGTCGCCTTCTTCCAAGCCTTGCTTTTCCTTCCAAAAAACTTCCATTTCATTTCGGCTCCCCTCCAACACAAGAAAAGGCGCGCCTTTCCTCGTCTCCTCCTTCCACCGACGGCGACGCCTCACCTGCACCCCAGGTCCCCAACCTTCAATCACCTCCTCCTTCACGCGGATTTCCCGTCTCCCAGAATCGCGCTCTGCTCTGCTCTGCGCGCCGAGATCTGTTCACCATCCAGCGCCGCCCCGACTTAGCTCGCCAGTCGCGAGTCGCCATGGGGATCTCTCACCCTCTCTCCGACGAGTACGACGCCCTCCGCGGCGCCGTCCTCTCGCCGCAGACGACGCCTCCCTCGTCGCCGCTCGCCCACCGCCACCTCCTGGAGCACGAGGTTACTCGGATGGACACGCTCGCCGGCATCGCCATCAAGTACGGCGTCGAGGTAGTATTCATCATTCATTCATCCACCAATTAGTCGCCTCCGCTTTCGATTTCATTTTTTTTCATGATGCCTTTGGTTGCTGCTGCTGGTGGTGGTGGGTAAAAGCCTCTATACCCCGCCCGCGAGATGGAAGAGGTCTCGTGCTGTTCACCAAAACTTCAACTTTTCCTTATTTCTTGGTACACACAAAGGAAGGGAATGATATCTCAAAAGAATCACCGTTCCTCTGCTTCGTCTTCGTCTACTGACAAGCTCCAAAGAAACTTTACCATGTTTGTAATGCTCATAGCTGACCTTCGGAGTGATGAATGATCTTCGCGTCATCTGTTTTAGTTCTTATATAAATCCGTAGTAAACGTAACGTTGACACCTATTATATTACGTCAACAACTGATGTTTTCCAGGGACTTGGTATTAACAGCGACACCAAGGACCAAACATTTACCTTTCATAGATTCTTTTTATTTGCAGCTTCTTTACTTCGTTTCTAAAATCCTGATCCCCCCCCCCCCCCCCCCCCCCCCCCCCCCCCCCTACTGGCCTACGCTACACGTCTGACATTATGAGCCCCTTTTTTTTACCCCGAATTTGACCTTATGAGCCTTTGAGTTGCTGTCTTAACGATCTACTTCTTTTATTATGTACATGTAGATATCTGACATTAAGAGGGCAAACAGTTTGGTCACTGACAGCCAGATGTTTGCACATAAAACGTTGCTCATACCTCTTCCAGGAATGCCCATGCCATCCTCTGTCAAACTGAATGGTTCTGGTCAAAGAACGAAAAGGTACAGCTCCCCTCCCTCATGTCTGTTTTTCCTACTCAATCTTCTACACCATGCCCAAAACCTCTTAATTTAAATTTTGTTAATTTTGATTTAGTTGCAGAGAAAGCATAACGTTTTTCCCCCTTAGAACTCAGTGTTGACACTCAACTGTCTATTACCATATACTCAAAACCCGGTTTATCTGCCATTGCTTAAGCTCCATTGATATCATTACAACTACATTTGAACCATTGTCAGTAGATGAAACATAAATACATATAATCCTCTGCAAAGAGAAACATAAATATGAATCCTCTGCCAAAGACCTCGGCACAACTTTGGCAGTGCCACTTTCCTAGAAACGCTCCCCTGCTATCTTACTTCTGGAGCTCAATAGTTTGGATGTAATGTGACCTCTATCTTTCCCTTGGTTCATGTATCGTGCTCATGTAATTGGCGACACGCCTAAACCCCGGCTATGGCCCTCCACCCACCAGACTTGTCTGGAATCGGTGGTAATATAATCAGGTGGGGACTCATCGTCCCCCGTTGTCGTTGCTCAAAAAAATATGAAAATCTTTGTGGTGACATCTTTATGAAAATTTTCAGTTGACAAGTGATACACTTGTACATTTTGAACTTAACCTTTGTGGTTTCTGCAGAGCACGGGCTCCAAACCATCGGCAAAACAGAGATGCTCTTGATTCACTAGATTCATCCAAGTCTTGTCAGCAGGGGGCGTCACCTGCAATGAGTACCCTGCAGAGATACTATGGCCTAACATCTCAGGAAGGAAATACCATGGATCTCAGCACTGAAATGTCTACGTACCATAAGGGCGGCGGCTTCCAGAGTGACGTCAGCGAAACATTGCTCAATCCTTCCACAGCTCCAGGCACGAAGGGTATCGACAGAAATTGGGATTTTGATGCCCCAGCTAATGGCTTTTCAGCAACGAACGCTGCCAACGGGGCCAATGGCAATGGGGCACCCAAACCAAAGCAAGACGGTTCGGTGCGGCGACGACAGAAAGTGGAAGCGGACGCCCAGGATGATTTTCTAGCAGATCCAATTAAGGCGATCAAGAGTCTGTTGCCACGGCCGATTTCCAGCATCCGTCTAAACATGGATACAGGCAGCCCAGATTCCAGCCAGAAGAGCAGCATGTCGTTTCTTAGCGGGTTCAAATCTGTGACTGTGAGGAAGTCGCCAAGCGCACCGAACTTTGCAGATGCAGAGAATGGGGTCTCTATGTGGTCAAGTTCAAAGTGGACCTTCAACCATGACTCCTTCACCCGACCGTTGCTTGATGGACTTCCCAAACCAGTGTAAGCTCGGAGGACCAAAACTGCATTGGACTGAACTGAATGGAAGTCAGTACTACATACAGGTTTGGGCACCATGGTTGCTACACCGATCCAGCTTTGATGAATGATGAACCGTGCTGTGATTAGTGGGTAATGGGTGGCAACGAAAGAGGTGACTTGGCAGAGCAAATCTGCCGTGCCAGTGCGATGGTTACAGTGCAGATCACAGTGTAAAAGTCTGCAGCACATTACTCGACCGTCAGTACCATGGAAGCGACGGCTCCAGTATGTGATCCATCCATCATTTTTTTCATTTTGTTTTACCTTGCTCGTCTGTAGCTCTGGTGTTAGCACAATCGATTGACTCGTACTCCTACAAAAGAGTTGGTACGCAGCAATACCATGGAGCCTAGCTAGATGTATTGTATACATTTCGTCAAAAAAAGATGTATTGTATACAGCATGCATGCATGTGTTGATGGAATGAATCGTATCCCATCCCAGGCAGAGCTACACATTGATACATACGAGATATTTTTGCTTTTCATCAGTACGTTTGCTGTGTGATGGAGTGGATATGGTTTGAGTTGTTAGTTTGATCTCCACACCAATAGGCCCAACGGCCTTTGGGTCTTTTCTCGCGTCCTGGTCGGGGGCGCACAACCCTACATGGTTGGTGGGCCCCTGTCGCACAGCGCTATAAAAGGAAAGGTGGGGGGCCAGGGCTCGTGGTACGAGGTTCACTGCGCCGCCAGTCACTCCACCGGCATCCTAACCCTAACCGATCTAGAGAGGGGCGCTGCCAGCGACGGGAAGCCTCACCGACGCCAGCAACGCCACCCCAACGCCACTGCACCGACCTTCTCCACTGAATCGATGGCGCCGGCGAACGACCCCAACACCGGCGCCTCCAGTGGATCGGCCACTCTCGCTTCGATCACTACGGCCATGGATGGTCTGCGACCTTTCCCTTTTTCCCCTCTCTGACTCGCAATAGAAGATGTACTAGGGTTTGTTATATGTATACTGTGAATCATGATTTGTTGTTCCCGAATATGATGAAAATGTACCCGATCTAATGAACCTAAGAACAAAGAAATCTAACAATGGTACCGGAGCTACGGTTTATTGAGAAGAAACCTAGATCGGGGAAAAAGAAACAAAGACACGAACCGATTTCGGATCGGCAAAGAAACCCTAACCCACTGGAACCCTAGAATAAACCCTAGAAGGGGAAATGACGGAGAGGGGCAGGAACCTACCCGGCGCTGAGGCGCTCGCATGGAATCAAGACGCCGACGCGAGGCCACTCGACAGCGCTGCGCTCACCCTACGGGGAGCGCGTGCTCCGGCGAGAGGACCCGCAGCGGCGCCGCCCTTCTCCTCCAGCTGATAGGTGCGGTGGTTGTCCTAGAATCGGTGTGGCCTGTGCTGAGAGAGATGGAGAGGAGGAATAGAAAAGAAAGAGCCGGGGGGGAGCCGCCGGCACCTTCCTCTGTCGCTCGCCATGGACGGCAGCGGCTGCTGCTGTGCTCAGCGCTGAGAAGCGGCCATCGGGCCAGAGAACAGGAAAGGGTTAGGGTTAGGAGAGGGGCGGCCGGCCGGGCGTTTTGTTCGGCCGAGGAGTACGCTCGGCCGTCCGATCGCTAAAGACGCAGATGAACGACTCAGATTGCCGGATGGCCGACGGGCCGAATTAGGCCCAGGCAGGGCGAGCGCGGGGGGCCGAATTGCCGGCTCAGGCCCAGGTTGCGGCCTGGGCGCGGCATCCCCTCCGATCCACCAAGCAGCCAGACCGCGGGCCAAATTGGCAACTGGGCCGCGCGAATGCAGCGCGTATGAACTGAGCGAGCGGGCCGCGTGCGCGAGATGGGCTTTCGGGCCAAAATAGAAGAAGAAATTGAAATTTTGTTTTTTTTCCAAAAACAGTTTGCAATCTAATTTTGATCAATTTGAATAGAATTTGATGCATTTTTTTGTGCAACATTATCCAACGATATTTTGCACAGAAAACAGTGAATTTTAGTGCTTCTGAAAAATAATAATACGAAAGATTATTCATGTTTCCGCTGTGCATGATAATTATTGTTCTCTTCTGATTAAATTTGAACCAACAGGATAATTTAATTTTAAGAGAAGTGATGAATTTCTAATAATTTTGATGAGATTATGATGTTGTTATTTTCTAACCAACTTTGTTAATAACAATATTATTATTTTGATCCATGAGAAATTATGCATTAATTTTACTTCTGCCCAACGGTGATGTAAAATGTTTGCATAGATGAATTTGTATGTTTTAATTTAACCAACGTTGAGTTAAGGCATGCGATTTTATGTATAAACATTTTCTCACTTACTCTGGTGTGGTTTCAGGAGGCAAATGCACTGTGAACATCGCGAACATCCCGACACTCAATGGGAGCAATCACCGTGTGTGGCGGGAGAAGTATGAACTGGAACTTGCATTGGGAGAGGTCGATTTTGCCATTACCTCACCGTGTCCTACTGAGCCAGAGGACCCGGTGAGAGGTGAAAATAAATCTGACACTGATTTCGCTGCTCAAAAGCGTGATCATGTTGAAATAAGAATGAAATATGACCTTGAACATAGGCAATGGACTCTCTCCAACCGCAAGTGCCTGTTGGTGGCCAAGGCCACCATAGAAGAACAAATAAGGGGCTCAATCCCTGAATGTGCTACTGCCACAGAATATCTTGAGAAAATCAAGAGTCAGTTTACTGGGTCTACCAAGGCCACAGCAAGTTCACTGATTAAGAAGCTTGTGAATGAGAAATACACTGGTGGTAGCATAAGAGAGCACATTTTGAAGATGAACACTACGGCATCTAAGCTAAAGGAATTAAATTTGAAGGAAGATGATTTCCTGATTTATTTGATTTTTGCTTCTTTGCCAAAAGAATATGACACCTTCATTGTGAACTACAATATGCAGCCTGAAAGATGGGGCATAGAAAGACTTATCTCAATGTGTGCTCAAGAAGAGGAGAGGATAAAATCCTCACAGGGTGAATCCGCTCATTTTATGAAGGATAACAAAAGAAAGAACTTTAATGGCAAGAATTCTAAACTACAAGGGAAACCCAAGTGGGATAAGACTTCTTTCTCAAATTCACAGGGAAATAAACCCCAGGATTCTGAGAATCAGCAGTATGGTGGAGCTAAAAAAGATCAGTGCAAGCACTGCTTCAAGAAGGGACACTACAAGAGGGATTGTCCAGACTTCCTGAAATATCTCCTAAAGAAAGGTGATGAATTTATTATATTTGTAGATGAATCCCTGTATTTATGTTATGCTAAATTCACTTGGTGGGTTGATTCAGGAGCAACTACTCATGTTGCAAATTCTTTACAGGGGTTAAGTGGGACGAGAACCTTGCGAAGAGGAAAAAAACGATTAAAGTTGCAAATGGAGTACAAGCCAATGTTGAAGCCATTGGAGATTTATTTTTAGAATTAATAATGGTTTTGTACTTAGTCTTAAAGAAGTACTTTATGTTCCCTCTTTGCGCAGAAATTTGATAAGTGTTTCGAAACTTGATGATGATAGAATTGATTGTCATTTTGGTAATGGCAAATGTAAGATACTTGTTAATAATGAATGTGTTGGTCTTGCCTTCCGATAAGACAAGCTTTATTTATTATCTCTTACTGAGAATGTGAATGATGTATGTGATGAAAATATGAATGATTCCCCATCTGCGAATATAACTAAGAAGCGGAAGCGAATTGATGATGCCTCTTCAAAATTATGGCACTGTCGCTTGGGCCATATTTCGAGGGAGAGAATAGAATGACTGATCAAAGAATCAATTCTTCCGCACTTAGAATTTTCAGATTTAGAACAATGCGTTGATTGCATCAAAGGAAAGTATGTCAAGAAAATTAAGAAAGATGCCAAACAAAGCACAGGAACTTTAGAAATAATCCACACTGATATATGTTGTCCATTTCCTATGAAAAGTGTGGATGGTTATGATTCATTTATAACATTCACAGACAACTACTCTCGTTATGGCTATATTTATCCAATTAAAGAAAGAACGGAAACATTGGATAAATTCAAAATATTTAAAGCTGAGGTTGAAAATCAGCACAATAAGAAAATAAAGATAGTACGATCAGATCGAGGTGGAGAATACTATGGACGACATACCCCATATGGTCAAATTCCTGGACCGTTTGCAAAGTTTCTACAGGAAAATGGTATAGTCGCTCAGTACTCTACACCGGAGGAGCCTCAGCAGAATGGAGTGCTGAAAGACGTAACCGTACCTTAATAGATATGGCAAAAAGCATGATAAGTTACTCCACATTACCGATTAGTTTATGGATAGAGGCACTGAAAACCGCCATTCACATACTCAATCGAGTACCAAGTAAATCGGTGCCTAAAACACCGTATGAATTATGGACAGGAAGGGAACCCTCACTTAACCACTTGCGTGTGTGGGGCTGTCCGGCTGAGACAAAAGTGTTTAACCCAAAGATAGGAAAGTTAGACTCCAAGACAGTCAGCTGCCATTTTATTGGCTATCCAGAAAGATCGAAAGAATATCGCTTCTATTGTCCTGACAGACATACGAAGATTGTAGAAACAAGACACGCTGTGTTCTTGGAGGATAACATGATCAGGGGGCATGGTAGCACGAGAAATAAGCCTACAGGAGAAGCGGGTACATGTATCCACTCCGATGGTTGAAGAACCATTCTTTACGCTACCTACTGCTGTTGCGCCGACAGTGTAAGACACTATAGTACCAACTATAACACCTCGGTGTTACGCATGCATTTAGCATTGCAAATCATACGCATGATGCATCATTTGCATTTATAATCACATGTGAAGTAGAGTGCATTTTGAGTTGAAACATTTCTATGAAACGTGAATGTTGCATACGCTTGTTTAGAACTGTTTCACCTTAATTATGTTTGCTAGGCTACTAAAACATGGGTAGCCATAATTGTAAATCATCTAGAATTAGTTAGCACAAATTTTGGAGCAACTTTGGTATTCAAAGTTTTATCAAATTTGCTTTTAAAACTATTATTGAAAAATGGTCAAAACCCTCCATATTTAGCTTTTATTCTCCATTCAAAATCTGTTGGGAATTTTGAGTTGGTCCCTTAATAAAAGTTGTAGAGAATTAAATTCTAAGCAACTTTTATTTTTGGGTCATTTTCAGAAAAGATCATTTTCTTGCTCAAAATGGGATTTGAAAACTGTTATTTCAAATTTGTTTGAAAATAGAAAATTAGAAAATCAATTTCTCACCTAAACGGGCCGCCGCCTCCCTTTCGGCCCGCTGGCCAAAGCGGCCCAGCTCTCCTGCGCGCGCGCCCGCAACCACTTGCTCACCCGCGCCGCCGCCTCGGCCCAGCTCGCTGTCGCGGCCCAGCCCACGCCGCGCGGCCTCCTTCCTCTCCCTCCCGCTCGCGCGCGCTGCTGGCCGTCGCGGCAGACCGCGCTCGCCGCGTGGCGTCCATGCGCCGTCGAACACGCCGCGCGGCGCCTCCGACTCGCCTTAACCTCCACCCGGTCGCGCACTGCCTCCGCCTCCATCTCCTTTGTCCCCTGCCTCCCTTCTCGCTCGCACGCTCGCTCTCTACGGAAGCAGCAAGCCGAGCGGGAGCGCTCGCCACCGCACGCACCCTTCCTCGATTGCGTCTGCCTCGAGCTCCGCCTGGACCGCCTGCATCCCGTGCGCACGCTTTCGCCCTCATTTACACCACGGTAAGGCCAGGGCGAGTTTTTCCTTTGCACGGCAGCGCCATGGCCACCGAGCTCGGGCCTCCATGGAGGGAGCTCTATTCCCCTCCTTCCCTCCAATTTTCCGCGATTTTGTGTCCGCCTTGACTTCGCGGACCTCGCGCGCACTGAACCTCCCTTCGCCATGGCCGGGACCGGCGTACCGTCGGTGAACCGCGCCACCGCTCCGCCATGCACGGCGGCGACCGGCTTCCCGAGGTCCTTTGGTCACGCCACGAGCACTGTTGGGTTCGCGCGAGGGTGGGGATCACACCGGTCCTCTTGGCCTGGCCGGAGACCTCACCGCCGGCGAGAAGTGGCCGCCGGCGCCTCTCTCTCCCTACCTGTGACTGACCAGTTGGGTCGTGGGTCCACCTGTCTGTCTCAGTGTGCGCGCGCGTGTGCACAGTTCTGGGTGTCTCTAGCATTTTCCAGCCGGTTTTCAAAAAAAAGGATTTCTTTATTTCTATGAAATTGCTTTGGAAAATTATAACTTGCTCATTTTAGCTCCAAAAATTATGAAACAAATTTTGGTGGACTTCTTAGAACCAGATCTATGATGTAAAAATATTGCATGTCAAGTTTGAAATACTTTTCTGTAGAGTTTTTATTTAATCATTGAAATTGTTATTTTCTTGATAAATGCTTAATAAATCATAGAAAGCTCAGAAAAATATGGTTCCAATTTTGTTAATCTTTTTGTGCAATGTAATTTCTAGGAAAAATATGTTCCATGCATATTCTATAGAAAAATTTTGATGTGTAGTTCAAGTGCTTTTATTTGATGGTTTTTGTTATTTTTGATAGAGAGCAAAAATTGTATAAAATATGTATATGATAATTTTCATATAGTGATTGTTTACTGTGTAAAATGTAGGAAAAATGCTAAATCTGTTGTTTGATACTTTTCATAATACAAAGTATTTTCATGCTCATTTTTAGGCCCTAGCTTGTTATTTTTGTGTAGCCAGTTCTAGTAATCCAAATGTAATGAAATTTTTGTGGCATGCTAGATTAGATGATAGTAAGCCACTGTAATTTTCTCAGATTTTTCTATGCTACCAAAAGAGGTGTTGCCATTCAAACCTAGTTTCAACTAGGGTTTAATTAACCTTTTTAATGCATGATTAGTTAATAAGGTTTGCTTTGGTGTATCTTTGAAGCATCTTAGCTTGCTGTGGTGACTTGACATGGTAGAATAGTGGTTGTAGTAGTAGTATACTAGTACATGTTCTTGGATGATGTGGACTACCTTGTAGAAGAGTTGTATTTCTACTCTATCCAATAAAGTAAACATGTTCATCTACATTCCATTCATCATGATCATTACATGTCATCTCTCCAATGTATTTATGCATGAGCACTTATACATTTGCATCATACAGGATCGCAGGAAGGAATTCCGGTAGCAGTTCCCGAGGAGCCGGAAGAGCAGCCCGAGTTGCAAGAGCAGGAGGTGCCCGAGGCGGACGAAGAGGTCGGTGAAGATCTTCCAGAGTGTCCCGACCATCGCCCAAGCTCTTTCGAAAGAGGCAAGCCCCGGAGCATTTCTCTCACAGTTTGATGTTTTAATAATGCCTTACTTCAATTGATGCATTACGTTTAGGAGTTGTTTGCAACCGTTGCTGTATTATACCTTGTTTACCCTTGTTCTACTATATCCTTGTTATCCTGATATCCGCAGTCTAGTCAATGCTTAGTTGGCTTAGACCGGTAGAAGTCGGGTGATTCCTGTCACCTGCGAGCTATAGGTGGTTACCTGGATCTGCTCGCATTACTATGTAGTAATGGTATAACTAAGTGTTAATATGAAGTTGAGACCGGACGGAGACTTACAGGGTTTCGGACTGTAGTGATTTCCGTCTGTGTCGATTAAGGACCAATCGTTGTTGGGCCTCGGGTCATGTTGAACGCATGCCTTATATTTAGTTGGCCGAATAATGTACCTTTCAACCGTGAAGCTGGGAGATTATTCGGGCCGAGTGGTGTAAGGTCCTAGATGGCTAGAGGGGGGTGAATAACCTATAAAAAAATTCTACAAATACCACTAAGCAAACTTGTTAGAAAAACAAACGGCGTAAAGCGAGTTTTGCTTAGCCAAAGGTTGTGATGCAAGCCTCCTATCCACAAGTCTAGTAGATTATGATCTCTAGTTCACACAAGAGCTATGCCACTAATTTTACACTAGAGAACAAGCTAACAACACTACTAGCAAAGCTACCACTAGAGCTACACAAGATAATCTAGTAAAAATAAGTGCAAGAGAGAGGATTGTGATTCTTATACCAACGGTGGAGTGAAGATGTTGCCAATCACCAAGATGATATACAATCAATCAATATTGACAACAACACAATATGAAGACCAATCACCGGGAGACAAGAGACACAATATTTTTGTTCACCCGGTGTTCACTTGTGCACCGACAAGCTACGTCACCGGTTGTGTCGACCAACACTTAGATGGTTTCCCGGTGTGACCCTCAAGTCACTTGCCCCTCAAGGCACGCCCCGCAAGGCACCGCAAGACACCACTCTCAAGTGAGGTAACTTAATGACACGCGCATTCCACTAGAGTTGCTTTTGGCGTCCCGCCGAGGAAAGCACAAGAACCTCTCACAATCAACCGGAGGTGGCCAAGAACAATCACCTTCTCTTGCCAACGCCTCCAACAATCTCCAAGCCGGCTAGGAGCGGTACTCTCCAAGAGTAACAAGAAATCCACCGGCTAAACCACCCACAAGTGCCACTAGATGCCCTCAAGCTATGCAATGCACTTTGGGATCACTCAATCTCACTTTTGATTTGCAATCAAGCAAGAGAGATGAGTGGGAGGAGAAGCTTTAGCTCAAAGGATGCACAAGAGTGTTAGAAATGCCAAGAGACCTCCCCAAGGGCTGGCCAACACGTATTTATAAGCACCCAAACAAATAGAGCCGCTAGCAATCCACTGGGCGTTTTTCGCGAGCGACCGGACGCGCTGGTCGAAACTGACCAGACGCGCTTCACCGCGTCCGGTCACCCTGCGCCGTCCACGTGTCCCTTGAATTCAAACGCGGTCGTCTGATTTCAACGGTCGACACAGTGTAGCAACGATCACCGCGTGACCGGACCCGCTGCTCAACCGACCGGACACGCCGAACGCACAATGCCGCGCACCCGCGACGCATCGACCGGACACGCTCCACGCAACGACCGGACGCGACAGAGCCAGCGTCCGGTCAGAGTCTAGTAAGCTCCCTTCGCGACCGGACGCGTCCGATCGCGTGTGACCGGATGCGCCGCGCGTCCGCTCAGCCCTTCGCCGCGCACTGTTCCTCTGGGTGCCCGATCGGACGCTCCGGTTCCACGAAGGACCGGACGCTCCGGTTGCAACCCCTAGCCCGCGCGCCTGACTGCAGCGCTGAACTGACCGGACGCGTCCGGTCAAGCCGTGACCGCGTCTGGTTGAAAGCTCCATGTTTGGTTTTGGATAATTAATGACAACCTAGGACTAACCTTTGTGCCAAGTGGTTGAATTAGACAAGGTGGTCCGATCCAAGTGATGGAGCTAGTGATGCATCATTGTGGATGGAGATGGTCCAAAAGATTGATCAAGTGCTCATGCTTGGAAAAGAAGAAAGAGAAAAACAAAAATGGGCTCAAGGCAAAGGTATAATTTGTAGGGCCATTTTAGGTTTACACTCAAGACACCATAGAGGGTGTGAGTGATTTAGGATAGATAACTGTACTATAAAGAGGGGAAATCTTTAATTGCAATGGTTATCTAGTGCCACTAAGTGTGTCTATTTTGCATATACTAATTACGCTTAGTGACGTGGTGAGATGTATGAGAATAATCCCTAAAAATTATTTGTGAAAAGCTAACTCCAAGTGTATAATATTTTTTGGGATATTTTGACGGAGTTAGAAATGACTTAGGGGATGAAAAATGGAAACACTAGCTGCTGTCTGAATTTCCGGTTCACTCGGACATATTTCCGGGAAGGGGCTCTCTGTTGGTTGAGCTACCTCTTCCTTTCGCGTTCTAACAGAGGCAGAGCAGGTCCGGTTGGAAATATTGCCATGCCGAACTGGAATTTGGGATGGGGCGCTGTGGTTGGAGAGAGGGAGTTCCTAGCCCCTGGTTTCTATTCGTGCACGAGAAAGAGAAAATTGTCCATGGTCATAGCAAGCACCTGTGCTACTACTAATTATAGTTGTGGGACCCGCTCTATTTATGGACAGATGCATGCTCTTACTCCTGTCTCGTGTGTGAGAAGTAAAGTTTTTTTGTGGTCTAATGACCACTCCGTGGCGTGCATGCATAAGAGAAATGGAGGCCGGCATTTTGCATGTACTAATTATAGGCAGGAGGGCCATTCTCGGTGCTTTGTTTTACGAGAGAAAAGAAAAGGGAAAGAAGGCCTTGTATGCTTGCTCATTTGTCTGCAAAGGAGAGCGGTGGCCACTCGTTTCTTTGTTTTCAAAAATGTGAGAAGATAGCGTTGCTGCTGGCTTCGTGTGAAAGGGAGAGGAAGGTATACGCCGCCTGCTGCTGTCCCTTCTACTATGGCTGTACGATCATTTAATGGGAGCCTGCCGTGGCTGCTCCATCTTTTGACTTGGAGAGAAGGAGCACCAGTTGCATGTGCAGAAGGCTAGCCGCCCGTTACCATGCGTGGTAGATGAGCTCGTCCATTAATGCATGGAGCCCGCACGTCAGCTTCTCATTACAGAGCCGTCGGCTTGCTTCTGCCCGTTGGGGAGCTGGTTGGGCTGAACCCATTTGGAGATAAAGGCAGAGCCCTTCCCCTTCGTTGCTTTGGCTCTCTGTTTTCCCATTCTTGAAGAGCCCTAGAACAGAGAAAGAAAAGCTCTCTCCTCCTCTCACTCTCTCAAGCATTCGTGCTCCATTCAAGTGAGAGATCGAGCTCCCGTGACTGATCTGAGAGCTTCAAGAGCATCTCCTCTCTCTCCTCTCCCTTGCTCAAGCGTGGTGCTTATTCTTGAGAGGATTGAGGGAACCCTAGTGTGTGCATTTCATGATTTGCATTTGGTGGCACTAGGTAATTCTTGTGATTGCAGGTTTCTTATTACTCTTGGTGTTTGCCGCACCTAGACGGTTGGTGTTGGATTGATTGGTGAGGGGATTTGGTGATTGTGTCCGCCCCCAATCAAGGTGAATTTGTGAGGGGTTGTTGTGGTTCCCCGGCGGAGTGCCTAATTCCAACTTTAGTGGATTGCTCGTGTCGTTGAGTTACCGCACTTGTGTGTGGGTTCTTGTGGTGCCTTGCGGGGCGTGGCTTGAGGGCCTCTACCGAGGAACCACCAAGGTGTTGGTCGACACAACGGGGACTAGCTTGCCGGCAAGCAAGTGAACCTCGGGAGAAAAATCAATTGTGTCATCTCTTGTCTTCCGGTGCATTGGATTGTTTGATATATATATATTGTTGGGATTATTTATTTGGTGATTGGCAACATCCTCTACTCTTCACCGTTGGTATAAAAGTCAATTTCCCCTCTCTTTCATACTTGCAATATATCTTGTGGTAGAGTAGCAAGTAGAGTAACTTAGAGTAATCTATTTATCTTGCTAGCTCTCTAATTAGTTAGAGTAGAGACATAGAATTTGTGTGCCATAGAGACTATAATTATTAGAATTGCAATAGGTGGCTTGCCTAACAATTAGAGCTAGAGCAAAACCGCTTTATCGCCATTTGTGTTACTAATATTTTGCTCTAGTGATCTTGTAGAATTTTTATTAGGCTATTCACCCCCCCTCTAGCCATACTAGTGAAAGGATCAAGATGCCCAAGAGGGGGGTGAATTGGGCTTTTCTAAAAATTAATTGCAAGAAATAAAACCTACAAGCCGGAATTCACCCCTAGTGCCTACTTGTGTTCCTAGAGAGTCTACCGATAAAAAGTTTTGCACCCTAGTTTCCAATCCTAGTCTAGCATGGCAATTCTAGGAAAGTAAATCAAGCAATGAATGTAAATACGAGAATGTAAATGCTTGAATGTAAAGGGCAAGGAACACGGCGATGTTTTTCCGAGGTATCGGAGAGTCGCCACTCCCCACTAGTCCTCGTTGGAGCACCCGCGCAAGGGTGTATCTCCCCCTTGATCCGCGCAAGGATCAAGTGCTCTCTACGGGTTGATTCTTCGACACTCCGTCGCGGTGAATCACCCAAAACCGCTCACAAGATGAGTTGGGTCATCCACAAGCTCCACCGGATGATCACCAAACTCCCAATCACCACCAAGCCGTCTAGGTGATGGCGATCACCAAGAGTAACAAGCTAGAACTCTCACTTGACCACAACGAGCTCAAATGAGAAGGTGGATGCACACTTGCTACTCTCTAATCGCTAGTGAGGAACTCTCAAGCTTTGATTCTCAAATCACAATCCTCACTAGAGCTCTTGCACTCCCTTGCACTCTAAAGGGTTTTCTCAGCTGATCAAATGAGCAAGAGACCTCTAAAAGAGGTGGTGGGGATGTATTTATACACCCCACAGACAAAACGAACCGTTACCCGCTGACTCAGCAAAACACGGGCTGACCGGACGCGCCGGTCGAAGTGACCGGACGCGCCGGTCGCTCGTAACGGTCGAAATCCGAAATTCTGGCTGAGTGACCGGACACGCCGGTCAGGGGTGACCGGACGCGTCCGATCATGCAGGGAGCAAACTGTAATCGCACCGGACGCGCGACCGCGTCCGATCGGTGATGACCGGACGCGTCCGGTCGTCTCAGGACCTTACTGGACTGTGACCGGACGCGCCGATCACACCCAGGTCGCGTCCGATCGGGTGTTTCCCTCAAGTGACACGTGTCGGCTTCTGACCACCGCGTCCGGTCCTCGCAAGGACCGCGTCCGGTCGTCAGCGCCGAAACCCTAGCCGCGGAACTGAACTGACCGGACGCGTCCGGTCATGCCGAAGACCGCGTCCGGTCAAGGGAAAACGACCCGAAACTTTCCGAAACGCGTCACAACTTTAACCAAGTTGCTTCCAACTGAACTTTGAGCTATTCTAGAGCTGCCTAGCGCCAAGTTTAACAAGTGTGCACCACACCTAAACATAGGACTCGCCTAGGTCAAGCTACCCGCTCATGCCCCCCTTTATAGTACGGCCAAAAGAGAAAAACGAAGATCCTAACGACTATTCCGAATGAATCTTAACACCTCGTCATCCGGAACTAACCGTCCTTAATCTTGACGTCACTCTTTTGAAAAGCAAAACGATTTCCATCAAGAGGCATGAATACCATGGTGCCCAAAGCAGTTATAACCTCCATGACCTAACTTACCAAAGTTTCTGCAAAACACACGTTAGTCATGGTAATAAAGCGTTGTCATCAATTGCCAAAACCAAACCTTGGGGCCTAGATGCTTTCAATCTCCCCCTTTTTGGTGATTGATGACAACACTAAGTTTCAAAAGATTAGAGTTGAGGTTTTCGAGCATGCTTGGTTCACATAAGCAAAAAGCAATAAGCACAAGGGGTTAGGAATTGCTTATGTGCCCCAAGCCAAAAGAGTGTACTCATAAGATAAGACAAAAAGCGTTAGTACACATAAAGATATAGCTCATAAGAAAACGGAGTAAGGCACGGAAGCACAACCTTAGAGCTATAATCAAAAACGGTGACATTAATTAACACTGTGACTGGATAAAACATTAGACTCAAGGTTTATCACACGACGACATGTCACACGAATGCAATGACTGAAAAGTAAACATGATGCATGAAAGTAGCACACAAAAAAGAACGAAAACCCTCTAACAAAACTCCCCCTGAAACTACTCTCTCTCTCCCCCTTTGGCATCAAGCGCCAAAAAACTAATCTAAGGATCTGATGGGGGGACAGACGGAGTCGTGTCGGGTGCCGAGGTGCGCGGAGTGATCACGAAGTGCAGAGAATCTCCCTCAGAATCTGAGCTATCTGGCTGACCCTCTGAAGAAGCGCGTGGCTGTGAAGCGGTCTGGGTCTGAGCATGAGGAACAGGTACTGACGTAGTAGCAACAAGAGGATCCGTCTGTGTGACCTGAGCCTATAGCGAGCCAATAGCTGGGGGATCTGTCGAGGCAACTGACGAAGGAATAGTCTCTGTAGTGCCGGTCCCTGTCACTAGAGGAATAGCTGCCTCGGGAGCGGACAACCCTGAAGAAGTAGCAAATGTGGTGGTGTGCGAGGGTGTCGGCTGACCAGTCATCTCGCTGTAGGTAGCACTGTAATCACCGAATGGTGTGCCTATCAGGAGGTGAGGGCGAGGCTGGTCTGAAGGTGTAAACCCCATGTGAATAGGAGTGAAACTCGGGGACTGGAACGACTGGGGAACCTGCTGCTGTGGAGATGTGAACTGGAAGCTTGGCCGTCCCTGACTCGATGGATCACTCGACTGTAAAGCTGGAGTCAGAACAGAAGCAGGCGGAGGAACCCCAATAGTAACTAGATGGCGCAGAAGGTCCAAGTACTGCTGCTGACTAGCTGCACTCTGTCGCTGTATCTCGTACTGCTGTCGCTGCATCTCAACTTGCTGCCTCTGGATCTCAAGCTGCTGACGCTGAAACTCGTCCTGACGAACCTGTATCTGTGCCAGTGCTGCAGCTGTGTCCTGAGCCTATCGCTGTATCTGCTGCTACTGCTGCTCCTGTGCCTGGGTCAGCCTCTCAAGTATAGCCAACATGGCTGGGTCTGAGCGGGAGGCTGAACCAGAGCCACCGGCCTCGTGGTCGTGAGACCGAGGAGACCGGTACCTGGGGATGGGCTGGTAGTCCTCATCAGTGCTGTCAGATGTCACATCCTCAGGAAGATCAGCAGGCTGAGCGTCAAGATCGGCAAGCTCTGCCTCAACAAGCTCATCAACTGTGGCGTCCTGCTCAGCCGCTGTCTCAGGAACCTCAGGTTGCTCACGCTGTCCTGGCACTGGGGCCTGATCTCTAGTGACTGAAGCCCAAAGCTGACGGATATCATACTCAGGAAAAGTAGTAGTAGTATCTGATATCTCAGCTCGGATCTCTGCTGGTAGCTGAATGGATGATCTAATGATGAAGCAGATCCAGTGTGCATAGGGCAGCTGACGATTACCCTTGAAGCCCTCAGCTATGGTGTCCTCCATCTCACTAAGTATGAGATCCCAAATGTCAAACTGTGTCTGTGAGAGGAGGTGGTGAACAACCCATAGCTGCATCCGAGTCAGTCCCTCTCTGTAGCCAAGTCTGGGAAGAAGAGTGCGTCTGACTATAGCATCCAGAACTCTGGCAAGTGGTGTCAGGCTGGCAGGCGTGCGACGAGACCCTTCGCCAAAAGGCTCACGGAAGCAGGGTCGAACCAAGTCTGTAGGAGGCACTGTCCCGCCGTGAGGGCATCTCGGTGGAGGAGTCTGACCAAAGCACAACTGATGTATCTTCGTGTCGGAAGCAGGAAGTCTGAGAATCTCTCTCACTCTAGTGCTGTATAGTCTGTGATCGCGGCCTCAGAATGCAAAGTGAATAAACTCATGGGCAGGATCAATCCAAAGTGAAGCATAAAACTCTCTGACCCATGTGCCGCAGTATGCACCTGTCCATCCAAGAAGATCTGACAAGCCTGGCAGAAAGGACAGGTGCGGACGAAGCTGCTCTCCCACAACCTCAACCAGTGACTCAAGTCGACAGACCCTCTGTGGTCGGAAAGCAATACCGCTGTCAACTAGAGCCCTGTAGAAATCCTCCTGAAGTGGGGTATAGAAACCCTCTGAAGCTCTGTGATCCCTCACAGGTGGAAACCATCGGCTGACCTCCACGAATCTCAACCCCTGCACCTGACGTGCTGTAGCACCCCTCAAGTCAAAGTGCTCGACCGGGGGTGAACCTCTAGCTCTGGGAGGAGGACGTGCTCCACGACGCTGGCCCTCTGGCCTAGGAGTCACCTGAGTACGTGTGCGTGTGGAGCGGCGACGCGGTGGAGACTGAGCTGGCTGCTCCTCTGTATCCTCTGTAGCCTCTGGAGCCTCTGTGGCCTCTGTAGCCTCTGTAGGTGGATCAACTGACATACCCTCTGTAGCTCCAGTATCCTCTGTACCCTCAGTGGCCTCTGTACCGAGCTGTCGACCTTCAAGATGAAAGTGACGCTCGCCTATGCGTATGCCACTGCTCCTGCCACCTCTCTCTGCCTGCTCTGCTGCATCTGCCATGGCCTGAGCAATCTCTGCCTCTGTAAGTGTCTTCTTCTTCTTTCTGGCCATGATCTTGATGCGCTTTCCACGCGCAATCTCTGACCGACGAGGAGGACTGTCGTCCCCGTCACCAGGAGCACCACCGGCGTTCTTGCAACGCACCATGCTGACAAACTGACCGAAAACCTCTGAAAGATGGTGAACTGTCACTTGAGAGGCTTGGCCTCAATCCGTATCCGCAGGCTTGGCCTCAGATTCAGCAAACTGATCTCACCCTGACACACGGACAGACTCGCTGCAACGACGGAATAGAGAGATCTACTATAAGCACATATATAACTAAAAGGTACGAAACCCTAGAGATAGCAAGCATATGAGATACGATGTGAATCAAAACGCGAAGCTACCTCGGATTGACGAGACGACGGTGACAAGATGAGGTGACCTAGATCGCGAGATTCCCCGAATTCGTCGAACGAGCTCTGAAAGGACCGAGTCGATGATAAGCAATGGAAAGTTACGGTCAATGGTAAGCCCTAACGACGGATTTGAACAAAGATTGAGCGAAAACGAACAAGTTCTTCACCTCAGAAATTAGGGTTAGGGCAAACCCTAGAAAGAGAGCGCGGCCGAAGAATGAATTGAGGAGCTAGGGTGGAAGCTTGGCACGGGGGAGCACGAGGTTGCTGTGGTGGAGATCCGGTGAGGCACGGCGGTCAGCGAACGGCGGCGGCGGCGCAGATGCGGCTGGCGCGGGCGCGGCTGCGGGCAGGCGTGGGCAAGGCCGGGCTGGCGCGCGAGCGAGGGCGAGGGGGCGAGCAGGCGCGCCGGGATCACGGCAGGGCTCGCCGGAGGCGAGGAAGACGGCAAGGGCGCGGCGGATTCCGTGAACTCGGCGAATCGGCGGTTAGGGTTCGGCGGCGGCGGTGAAAAGCGCGAGTGGTGAAAAAAAAAGACCGAGGACGAACCGTTATATGAAGGGGTTAGATCCGCTCGACGCGCGATGACCGGACGCGGTGGTCGTTATGACCGGACGCGGTGGTGCAGCGTCCGGTCACACTCCAGTAAGCTCCTGGAGAGACCGGACGCGTCCGGTGAGGACTGACCGGACGCGGTCGGAGTCCGGTCGAGGGGAACCCGGGAATTCATCGCGAATGACCGGACGCGGTGGTGGTAACCGGGACCGGACGCGGTGGTCAACAACGGCGCGTCCGGTGCAGCGTCCGGTCACTAGGTCTGGAGTTGGTTTTCTGGATGACCGGACGCGCTGGTGGACACCGGGACCGGACGCGGTGGTGAAGCATCACTGCGTCCGGTGCAGCGTCCGATGTAGCGTCCGGTCACTGTTTTTCGCCCTTCTTCGTTCCGAACTTCGACGCGACTTCTCCCAATCAAGTTCCAATTCAAAGAGATATAAAAGAACACCAATTGGAACCTGATATGAGTGACCTCACTCAAACCCTCAAATTTTTCAAAATAGATTGCCTTAGGCTAGTATAATTTTTAAGAAAATAGGCAATAAACACTCGAGGAGCAACGTATGGCCATGCAATAGAGTTTTTTGGACCTTTAGGAGCGTCAAAATGCTCTCTCTATCCATGGGCGAACACAGAGGTTGCTCAAAGCTAAACCAAAAAGAAACGACAAACAAACAACCATGCATATGCAATGCAATACAAGAAAGTAAAGCTAGGTTGCTTGTCAAGTTTGATCCACGGTTAGGCTTCTTCACTCCTCCAAAGGAGGGTTATCGTAACCGTGTTAGCCAAGCCCTAAATGCATTGCGATAAGATAAACATGGCATATAATACAATGCAATGCAAGGGACAACACACGCTCATTTTTTAAAGTTGCTAGAATCAAGCACATTGAGTTCACTTCTTAACCTACAAAAAGTGGCCTCATCCAAAGGTTTAGTGAAGATATCCGCTAATTGATTTTCACTTCTTACACCTTCTAGTGATATGTCATTTTTAGCAACGTGATCTCTTAGAAAGTGATGGCGGATATCAATGTGCTTGGTGCGAGAGTGTTGTACCGGATTGTTAGCAATTTTAACGGCACTTTCATTATCACATAAAAGTGGCACCTTTTCAAGAACAATTCCATAGTCTAGGAGGGTTTGTTTCATATATAAGATTTGTGCACAACAAGCCCCCGCGGCAATGTATTCCGCCTCGGCGGTGGACAAAGCCACACTATTTTGCTTTTTAGATGACCAAGATACTAAAGATCTCCCAAGCAAATGGCACCCTCCGGATGTGCTTTTTCTATCAATTTTGCAACCGGCATAATCCGAGTCGGAATAGCCAACTAGTTGGAATCTAGCTCCTTTGGGATACCAAAGACCAATGCTTGGGGTGTGCTTAAGATATCTTAGGATTCTTTTTACGGCACTTAAATGAGGTTCTTTAGGGCATGCTTGAAAGCGAGCACACATGCACACACTAAACATGATATCGGGCCTAGATGCGGTAAGGTACAACAAGCTACCAATCATAGAACGGTAGAGAGTTTGATCAACCGGTTTACCTCCCTCATCTAGGTCGAGATGTCCATTTGATGGCATTGGGGTCTTGATTGGTTTGCATTCTTCCATCTTGAATCTTTTGAGAAGATCCTTGGTATACTTTTCTTGAGAGATGTAAATCCCTTCTCTCATTTGCTTGACTTGAAACCCAAGGAAAAATGTGAGCTCACCAATCATTGACATCTCGAACTCCTTCGACATCAATTCACCAAATTCCTTGCAATAATCTTCATTTGTTGATCCGAAGATGATATCATCAACATACACTTGACAAATGAAGATCTCCCCATTAAGCTTCTTGGTGAATAGTGTGGTGTCGACCTTCCCAATGGTGAAGCCCTTCTCAATGAGGAAGTCCCGGAGGCGCTCATACCACGCTCTAGGGGCTTGCTTGAGCCCATATAGCGCCTTGGACAACCTATAAACATGATTAGGATATCTAGGGTCTTCAAACCCGGGAGGTTGATTAACATAGATTAGTTCATTTATAAAGCCATTTAAGAATGCACTTTTCATATCCATTTGATATAGTTTCATATCATGATGTGATGCATATGCAAGGAGGATACGAATGGCTTCAAGTCTTGCAACGGGTGCAAAGGTCTCTCCAAAATCAAGACCTTCAACTTAAGAGAACCCCTTTGCAACTAGTCTTGCCTTATTCCTCACAACTATGCCTGGTCATCTTGCTTGTTTCGGAACACCCACTTGGTTCCAATGACTCTGGCACCTTTAGGATGCTCTTCAAGTGTCCATACTTGATTGCGGGTGAAGTTGTTCAATTCTTCATGCATGGCATTCACCCAATCCGAATCTTGAAGAGCTTCTTCTATATTTTTAGGTTCAACACAAGAGACAAAAGAGTGATGTTCAACAAAAGAAGCTAGCTTTTGAGATCGAGTCATTACTCCCTTTGTAGGACTCCCTATGATGAGTTCTTGTGGATGTGCTTGAAGTAGAGGTGAATTTCTTCTATCAACCACTTGAGGAGGTGGATGGGGAGCATCAACATCTTGAGCTTGTGCCTCGGCTTGTTCATGAGAGACATAAGTATCTTCATTTTCAACTCTCTCATTCTTGTCATCATCTTAAGGCACACGTGATGAAGATGGTGGATCAACAATTTGTACATCGTCATCATCATCTTTTGGCTTGATGTCTCCCACCGGCATGTTCTTCATGGCCTCCCTCAAGGGTTCATCACCTACATCATCACAATTCTCAATTGCTCCTTGGGAGCCGTTAGATTCATCAAATTCCACATCATATGTTTCTTCAACCAAATTGGTGGCATGGTTAAATACTCTATATGCTTTGGACTTTGATGAGTAACCAACAAGAAAACCAATATCACAACGTCTTTGAAACTTCCCTAGGTGTTGATGCTTTTTGTAGATGTAGCATTTGCAACCAAACACCCGGAAGAAAGAGACGTCCGGCTTCTTCCCATTAAGCAACTCATAGGGGGTCTTGCCAAGAAACTTTTGTAGGAAGAGACGATTTGAAGCATAGCATGCGGTGTTGATTGCCTCGGCCCACAACTTCTCCGGAGTGTTGTACTCATCTAGCATTGTTCTTGCAAGGGTGATCAAAGTCTGGTTCTTTCTCTCAACTACACCATTTTGTTGAGGAGTGTAGGTTGAAGAGACCTCATGCTTGATTCCAATTTCATCACAATAAGCTTCAATGTTGGTGTTGTCAAACTCTTTGCCATTGTCACTTCTAATCTTCTTTATCTTGACTTCAAATTCATTTTGAGCTCTCTTTGCAAACTTCTTGAAGCAATTTGCCACTTCGGATTTGTCATGAAGGAAGAAAGTCTATGTATACCGTGAGTAGTCATCCACTATCACAAGACAATAGAGATTACCACCCAAGCTCTTGTATGTTGTAGGCCCAAACAAATCCATGTGTAGAAGTTCTAGCACTCTTGAAGTTGACATGAAAGCTTTGGTTGGATGAGTGTTTGCAACTTGTTTGCCCGCTTGACATGCACTACAAGGTTTGTCCTTTTCAAACTTCACATCCTTCAATCCTCTCACTAGTTCTTTCTTCAATAGCTTGTTGAGAGTGTTCATTCCAACATGAGCAAGCCTCCTATGCCAAAGCCAACCAAGTGAAGTCTTGGTGAACAAACATGTCATCAAATTTGCATCTTCGGAGGTGAAGTCAACAAGATAAAGATTGTTGTATCTAAAGCCTTTGAATATCACTTGCTTGTCATCTATCTTTGAAACTTCCACTTCATTTGGTGTGAACAAGCATTGGAAGCCAAGGTCACAAAGTTGCCCAACGGATAATAAGTTGAAACTCAATGAAGCAACATAGAGCACATTTGAGAGTGAGTGATCATTTGATATTGCAATCTTGTCTACACCTTTGACTTTGCTCTTTGAATTATCCCCAAATGTGATCTTCTCTTGACATATCCCATTCTCTTCAATAGAGGTGAACATACGAGGATCACCGGTCATGTGTACAACACTCCACCGGTCTTGTAGTTCACCTACGCACAAGAGATCCACTATCAATAACCTAATGAGATCCACCGGTCTTGTAGTTCACCTACTCACAAGAGATCAAGCTTTTTGTTTAGGGACCCAAACTTGAGAGGGGCCCTTGACTTTCTCAACTAGTGACTTGGCAACCCATATTTTCTTTGGCCTATTCTTGTTTGGGGGACCCAAAAACATGACTTTCATCTTTCCATTAGAATCTTTTCTTAGCATGTAATGAGCATTGAAGGCAAAGGGTCTAGCATGCTTGGGCAAGGGTTGTGGTGGTGGAGTTTTGCATTCATGAGCAAAGTGACCTTCTTGACCATACTCAACACATCTCTTTGGCTTGGGCTTTGACTTGTTTTGTTGTTGTTGAGCTTTTGCCTTCTTCTCTTGATTTGCCAAGTACCCAATACCACTTCTATCCATCTTCATTACGGTGTTCATGAGGAGCTCACTTTGCAAATATTGACCTCTTGTGAACTTGCTTAGGCCGGTCTTGAGATGCTCTTTTTCTTGCTTGAGCTTTTTGTTTTCTTCAATGAGTGACTCATTTGTTGGTTGCTTCTCAAGAGCCATCAAACCTTTTAGCTTCTTGTTCTCATTTGCAAGCTTCTCATTCTCACACTTGATCTTGGCATAATCATCATAGTTGCTTGACTCAACCACACTCTTGCCTTTGCTACTAGAACCTTGCTCAATGCTTTCAATAATCAAGTCATCACATGATGTAGCTATATCACACTTAACAACATTGTTAGTAGCATCATGTGTCTCAAGAGCAAGTTCATTGGCAACCACAAGACTATCATAGTCAATTTTCAATGTGGTGTATTTTTCTTTTAGAGAGTTATGTCTAGTGATGAGCTCATCATGCTTCTTCTCAAGTTTATCATGTTGATCTTTAAGCTCTTTATTAGAGGTTTTGAGCTCCTTGAGAGTGGAAGACATAACTTCATTTTGATCTCTAAGCTCACCACTAGTCTTTTGAACATTTTCAAGCTTAGATGAGAGTGATTCATTTTCATTTTGAAGATCATCATTTTCATTTCTAGTCCTTCTTATGATTTTAGTGTATTTGTTTAGCAATTTTACAAGTTCATCATAAGAAGATGCGTCATATTCATCATCACTATCACTATCATCATCATCATCACTATCATGGTTTTGTACCTTTCGTTCACCCTTGGCCATAAGGCATAGGTGAGTAGTGGACGATGATGGTGAAGGAGGCGGTGAAGGTGGTGATGAAGATGTCGGTGAAGATGATGGCCCCATCACAAATGCGGCAACCTTCTCTTTCTCATCATCGCTCTCATCTTCGGAGGACTCACAAGATGATTCAATGTCGGTGAGCCAATCACCAACAATGTATGCCTTTCCTCCCTTCTTCTTCTTGTGGAACTCCTTCTTCTTGCCATCCTTCTTCTTATATGGCTTGTTCTTCTTCTTCTCTTCTTCTTCATCACTTGAATCATTTTTCTTGCCCTTGTTCTTGTTCTTGTACTTGTCTTTTGGTGGTCTAGGGCATTGATGAGCTAGGTGGCCAAGTTCACCACAATTGTAGCAATCCATCTCCGAGATTGGCTTTCTCTTGCTACTTGTGAAGAATTTCTTCTTCTTGCCATCGAACTTGATGCCACTCTTGTTGAGCTTCTTTAGCATCTTGGTGGTCTTTCTCACCATGAGTGCAAGTGATTCATCATCAACTTCACTTTCACTTGAGCTTTCTTGCACCATCATGGCTTGGCCCTTCTTCTTCTTCTTGTCATGACTAGCTTTGAAGGCCAAGTCTTTCTTCTTGGAAGATGATGAGCCCTCTTCCAGAGTGATATGCATGTACATCTCATGAGCATTGATCTTCCCCAATACTTGAGTCGGTGTTGCGGTGGAAAGATCACTTTGGTGAAGCACGGTGACAATGTGACCATACTTCTCAACGGGAAGCACACTCAAGATCTTCCTTGCAACATCCGATTGGCTCATTTGAGTGAGCCCAAGAGCATTGAGGTCCTCTACAAGAACATTCAAGCGAGTGTACATGTCATTAGCACTTTCTTTGGGAAGCATCTCAAAAGAATTAATTTTCTTTAAAGCTATGTGATAGCGTTCCTCACGCTCACTCTTAGTTCCCTCATGGAGAGCACAAAAATTTTCCCACAATTCATGAGCGTTCTTTGCATTACGCACACGATTAAAGATATCTTTGCCTAAGCCCCGGTAGAGTGCATTTTTGGCCTTTGCATTCCACCGGTCGTACTTCTCCTCGTCACCAATGGGGTTTGCGGGATCCTTGATAGCGGGAAGCCCTTGGGTTGCGGCTCTAAGACACCCAACATCTATGGCTTCGAGATACGCCTCCATGCGAATTTTTCAATATGGAAAATCATCCCCCTCAAAGGTGGGAGGTGGTCCTTCCCCGTTAGACATCTTGCTCTAGACGGTAAAGCCTAAATTAGGAGCAACCTGGCTCCGATATCAATTGAAAGGATCAAGATGCCCAAGAGGAGGGGTGAATTGGGCTTTTCTAAAAATTAATTGCAAGAAATAAAACCTACAAGCCGGAATTCACCCCTAGTGCCTACTTGTGTTCCTAGAGAGTCTACCGATAAAAAGTTTTGCACCCTAGTTTCCAATCCTAGTCTAGCATGGCAATTCTAGGAAAGTAAATCAAGCAATGAATGTAAATACGAGAATGTAAATGCTTGAATGTAAAGGGCAAGGAACACGGCGATGTTTTTCCGAGGTATCGGAGAGTCGCCACTCCCCACTAGTCCTCGTTGGAGCACCCGCGCAAGGGTGTAGCTCCCCCTTGATCCGCGCAAGGATCAAGTACTCTCTACGGGTTGATTCTTCGACACTCCGTCGCGGTGAATCACCCAAAACCGCTCACAAGATGAGTTGGGTCATCCACAAGCTCCACCGGATGATCACCAAACTCCCAATCACCACCAAGCCGTCTAGGTGATGGCGATCACCAAGAGTAACAAGCTAGAACTCTCACTTGACCACAACGAGCTCAAATGAGAAGGTGGATGCACACTTGCTACTCTCTAATCGCTAGTGAGGAACTCTCAAGCTTTGATTCTCAAATCACAATCCTCACTAGAGCTCTTGCACTCCCTTGCACTCTAAAGGGTTTTCTCAGCTGATCAAATGAGCAAGAGACCTCTAAAAGAGGTGGTGGGGATGTATTTATACACCCCACAGACAAAACGAACCGTTACCCGCTGACTCAGCAAAACACGGGCTGACCGGACGCGCCGGTCGAAGTGACCGGACGCGCCGGTCGCTCGTAACGGTCGAAATCCGAAATTCTGGCTGAGTGACCGGACGCGCCGGTCAGGGGTGACCGGACGCGTCCGATCGTGCAGGGAGCAAACTGTAATCGCACCGGACGCGCGACCGCGTCCGATCGGTGATGACCGGACGCGTCCGGTCGTCTCAGGACCTTACTGGACTGTGACCGGACGCGCCGATCACACCCAGGTCGCGTCCGATCGGGTGTTTCCCTCAAGTGACACGTGTCGGCTTCTGACCACCGCGTCCGGTCCTCGCAAGGACCGCGTCCGGTCGTCAGCGCCGAAACCCTAGCCGCGGAACTAAACTGACCGGACGCGTCCGGTCATGCCGAAGACCGTGTCCGGTCAAGGGAAAACGACCCGAAACTTTCCGAAACGCGTCACAACTTGAACCAAGTTGCTTCCAACTGAACTTTGAGCTATTCTATAGCTGCCTAGCGCCAAGTTTAACAAGTGTGCACCACACCTAAACATAGGACTCGCCTAGGTCAAGCTACCCGCTCATGCCCCCCTTGATAGTACGACCAAAAGAGAAAAACGAAGATCCTAACGACTATTCCGAATGAATCTTAACACCTCGTCATCCTGAACTAACCGTCCTTAATCTTGACGTCACTCTTTTGAAAACCGAAACGATTTCCATCAAGAGGCATGAATACCATGGTGCCCAAAGCAGTTATAACCTCCATGACCTAACTTACCAAAGTTTCTGCAGAACACACGTTAGTCATGGTAATAAAGCGTTGTCATCAATTGCCAAAACCAAACCTTGGGGCCTAGATGCTTTCAACTAGGACCTTTCACCGGTGCAACGTCCGGTCACCTCTGTGACCTCCGTTCGTCTCTGTTTCTTTTCTGACTTCCAGCGTAGTGGAAAATATGCATTTCGTTTCCCCGAAAACGCCTAAATCCCATGCTCGCAAGCTCGGCGGGAGGGAGAGAGGAACCCAAACCCCTCTCTACCCGCAAACCACAGCGCGACCAACGCCACCTTTGCAAATGTACCAACACCAACAAGTGTACATCTCCATGTGCATGTGTGTTAGCTTTTTCTCAATCAATTTCAAAGGTTTTCCAGTTAGCTCACTAGGCCCTACATGCAATGCACTTCATGAATTCACCTAGTGGCACTCGTGCGTCGAATAACCGATAAGACTTCCCCTCTTAATAGTTCGGCTATCGACCCTAAACCACTCACACCCTCTATGGTGTCTTGAGTGTAAAACAAAATGGCCCTATGTTTATACCTTTGCCTTGAGCTCATTTTGTTTCTCCAAATGATATGATCCACTTCATATCATCACATGACCGTCTCGATCCATCGACCTTGACTTCACTTGCTCTTCACCGTTGCATCGGTCCGTCGGCGCCAAGTCTTGCTCAAGCTTCACCATCGCATGGTCCTTCGCTTCGAAGCCTCGACTTGCCCTTCACCTTCACAACCGGTCCATCGAGCCAAGCCTCATCTTGGTCTTCACCATCTTGGTCACATGAGTCAATGTCATGTCTCATATTCAATGACCACCTTTATCTAAATCATCCACTTAGATACAAAGGTTAGTCCTAGGTTTCATCAATTAGCTAAAACCAAACTAGGGACTTTCAAGTGGATTGCCCGCAACGCACTGTACCAGAGCAGGTGTGGTAGGACACGGGGACATGATGATAAGACCGAAAGACAGTCGGGCGGTCCCCGGGTACATGTGGTTCCTGGCGAACTCGAGAGTTTACCTGAATAGTTGACTCGGTGACCAATATCTCACTTTAGCGGGTGAGTGAGATTTGTGTGGGGAATAAATTACCATCTGGTTAATAATCGATTCGAATCGCCATCGTTCACTGGATAGTGAACACTTGACTTGAGTTACTTCATCGTAGAAATGTTGATGGAACACTTGGATAGTTATAATGGAGATGATATTAGGGAAGTTACTAATGATCATTGGTTATCATTACTTGTTTAATCACATGTTTTCTCTAGTATAGGTGCAAAATGTAGTCAGCAGGTTAATAATAATTAACTTGGCAATAATGTTTTTAGAAAGGTTCTTGAAATGATAAAAATGCCTTTTGCAAATGAGTCAGCTCCCCCACTATCAAGCCTTTCATGATTCCTTGGTGTCACTTTATTTTTGGTTATAACAGGTAAGTCTAGCTGAGTACCTCCTCGTACTCATAGCATTGTTTCCATTGTTGTTGCAGATGGTCAAATGTACTATGGCTATTGCATTAACTGCCTGTACCCGGCGATGGGTGACAACTAGGACCAAGGGCACTGGTCACTTCGTATTTCTCATCTGATGCTTTTGTCGAGGATGGTTACCTACTGGCACCGTATCTGAACTAAATGAGTGTGTGTGTCTGATGAAACTATTTGGCTTCCGCTACTTCTATTTTGAACTCGGTTTGTAATAACTATGTTTAAACTCTGATGTATCCGCGATGTGAACTTTTATGTAATTTGTGATGGTGACCGCTAAACTTATTACGATCTTGGCTGGTATGTGAGTTGGTTTGAAATCCTTCGTGATTTCACGGACTACCGGGTTATACGGGCTTAAGTTGGCTAAATCGTCTGCTCTCACGGATGATTTTCTTACTTAATTTCGTATAATTGGTCGGTTCTGTTACACCAACACCTGTTGCAAGTTCTCCTGTGGCGACAATGAATGAACATGAGGAACCTGTCCTTGAGGAGCCTGTCCTTGAGGAACCTATAGAACCAAATATCGCACATGAGGAAGAACAGCAACAGCCCAATGTGGAACAAGTGCCAAAGGCACCTAGAAGGTCTCAAAGAATAAGAAGATCAACTATTACTGATGACTACGAGGTTTATGAAACAGAAGAATTTAGATGGGGAATGATCCCACCTCACTTGAAGAAGCCATGAGAAGCGACCACTCATCAAAGTGGCTTAAGGCCATGGAAGATGAAATGAAATCAATGAGTACCAATAAAGTTTGGGAATTAGAAATTATTCCTAAAGGAGCCAAAACAGTAGGTTGTAAATGGATCTACAAAACAAAATATGACTCCCAAGGGAATATAGAAAGATTTAAAGCGCGACTTATGGCGAAAGGCTTTACGCAAAGAGAAGAGATTGATTACAATGAGACGTTTTCTCCAGTCTCATGTAAAGATTCCTTCAGAATTATAATGGCACTTGTAGCCCACTATGATTTGGAGTTACATCAAATGGATGTAAGGACAACATTCCTTAACGGAGATTTGGAAGAAAATGTTTATATGGCACAACCGAAAGGTTTTGTTGTAAAAGGAAAAGAAAATATGGGATGCCGCCTAAACAAATCAATCTACGAATTGAAGCAAGCCTCAAGACAGTGGTATTTGAAGTTTGATAGAACGATAAAAGGTTTTGGGTTTAAGGAAAATGTTGAGGACAATTGCGTTTACGCAAAGTTCAAGAATGAAAAGTACATATTCCTAATTTTATATATGGATGATATCCTGCTTGCTAGTAGTGATGTCAATCTACTAATGGAAACGAAGAAATTCTTGTCCTCAAACTTTGATATGAAAGATCTCGGTGAGGCCTCGTTCATTTTAGGAATAGAGATTCACCAAGACAGAAGAAAGGGGTTCTAGGATTATCGCATAAGGCATACATAGAAAAGGTTCTGAAGAAATTTAGTATGCATACGTGCAGTCCTTCACCTGCTCCTATTGTCAAGGGCGATAGATTTGGGGAACATCAGTGTCCCAAGAACGAATATGAGATTGATCGAATGAAAGCGGAACCGTATGCTTCAGCAGTTGGAAGTTTATAATATGCTCAAGTGTGTACACGCCCTGACTTAACTTTTGTTACCGGGTTACTTGGCAGATATCAAAAGAATCCAGGAATTGAACATTGGAAATTAGTGAAGAAAGTCCTGCGTTATTTGCAGGGTACGAAAGGCCTCATGTTAACATATAGAAGATTTGATTTCCTGCAGATAGAGGGGTATTCAGATTCCGATTATGCGGAAGAAGAAAGAAAATCCACGTCAGGATATATATTTACTCTCGCAGGAGGGGCTATATCATGGAAAAGCTCCAAACAAACTGTAACTACATTCTCGACGATGTATGCCGAGTTTGTAGCATGCTATGAGGCAACGGGGCAGGTGAATTGGCTAAAGAAATTCATACCCGAATTGAAAGCGATTGATAATATAAATGAACCGATGAGGTTGTATTGTGATAACAACCCAGCGGTACAGTATGCTCATAACAATAGGTCAAGTGGTGCTGCCAAACACATTGACATAAAGTACTATGTTGTGAAAGATAAAGTTCGGGATCATATAATAAATCTTGAGCATATAAGTACAGATAAAATGCTCGCGGATCCGCTCACAAAGGGCTTACCACCTAACGTGTTCAGAGAACACGTGGCCGGCATGGGTTTAAGGGAAAGCCTATGATTCCCGAACATATAAAGGGCCCAGAAGAAAGTTTCATTCCAAAACGGAGAAATGTGTTGTGACTGTTAGTCTAACGGCACTAATCGCTGTGACGATGAGACAGTTCAATGCACTAATCTGTAATGGAATAGGATAGAAGCAAGAAAGATATGAATGAAAGTTTGAGCAAGAAATTAAAGAACGAAGAAAGTGATGAGAGATCAAGGGGGAGAATGTTAGTTTGATCTCCACACCAACAGGCCCAACAGCCTTTGGGCCTTGTTCTCGCGCCCTGATTGGGGGCGTCTAACCCTACATGGTTGGTGGGCCCCATCGCACAGCGCTATAAAAGGAAAGGTGGGGGGCCGGGGCTCGTGGTACGAGGTTCACTGCGCCGTCAGTCACCCCACCGACATCCTAACCCTAACCGATCTAGAGAGGGGCGCTGCCAGCGACGGGAAGCCTCACCGACGCCAGCAACGCCACCCCAACGCCACTGCACCGACCTTCTCCACCGAATCGATGGCGCCGGCGAACGACCCCAACACTGGCGCCTCCAGTGGATCGGCCACTCTCGCTTCGACCACTACGGCCATGGATGGTCTGCGACCTTTCCCTTTTTCCCCTCTCTGACTCGCAATAGAAGATGTACTAGGGTTTGTTATATGTACACTGTGAATCATGATTTGTTGTTCCCGAATATGATGAAAATGTACCCGATCTAATGAACCTAAGAACAAAGAAATCTAACATGAGTTAGTCTCTGAATCAAATGAATGTTTTTCACTGATTTTCTTTATTATTGTACCATATGCCATGTGTGGTGAATGTGGACTTATATGGCACGGTGCAGTAGTACTGCGCTAGCAATAGATTGATGATAGCACGGTGGTGATCTGATCTGATTGCAACGATCGACTATACCTGGTCATTTATATTCTATATATATTTGTTCATTCACACGGCCCGATATCCTATATATATATATATATATATATATATATATATATATATATATATATATATATATATATATATATATATATATATATATATATATATATATATATATATATATATATATATATATATATATATATGAATTGAAATATGTACATGGACTGGATAATGGAGTAGATTGGTTATGTATGTACTCCATATATGTTATTGGCAAATTTGGCATGCATGTAGGTAGAACCGGAGTGCTTATATACATGGTATACATTTATACCGATTGATTGATCGTATCGTGCATGTGGATGAATTGACCAGCTGCCACTGCCAGATAGACCCAATCGAAACGGTAAACATATCCTCCGCCCCACCAGGATATTTGTTAATTTTAACCATCTGGCATACGTCGGTGGATATTATTTTATATTAATACACTCCAATATAAGAGAAACTAACAGAATAAAAAAAACCATTCTCTCTCGTGTATATATACAAAGATATAGAGAGAAGGACAAAACGAAATAAAGTAAAAGCAATCTGCGCAGCAACGATGACAACCATGACGACGGTAGCAGCCTTCCTCCTCGTCGCCATCGTGCTACTCTCCGGCGGCGGCGCCTCTATGTCTAGGACGGCGGCGGCGAGGCGGCACCATCACCACCACACCGACGACGACTACGAGGCGGTGTTCGAGCGGCAGGAGGCTGACCGTGTGGAGGCCCTGCCGGGGCAGCCGTCGGGGGTGGGGTTCCGGCACTTCTCTGGGTACGTGACGGTGAACCAGACGCACGGCCGCGCGCTCTTCTACTGGTTCCTGGAGGCCACCCACGACGTGCACAAGAAGCCGGTGGTGCTGTGGCTCAACGGCGGGCCCGGCTGCTCGTCGCTGGGCACCGGTGCGATCCAGGAGCTGGGACCCTTCTTGATTCAAAACCCTGGAACAAATCGCCACGAGCTCCGGCTCAACCCGGAATCATGGAACAGAGAGGCGAATCTGCTCTTCTTGGAATCCCCTGCCGGTGTTGGCTTCTCTTACACCAACACCACCTCGGATCTCCAAGAGTTCGGCGACGAGCTCACCGCCCATGACGCCTACACCTTCCTGGTGGAGTGGTTCAAGAGGTTCCCGCAGTTCAAGCACCATGATTTCTACATCACCGGGGAGAGCTACGCAGGTAGTATACTAGCTAGGAGCGTCCTCTGATTTATCTGGTTTCCATTGCGTTTGCTACCTGCACACAATAATCTGCATGCACAATGTGTTTAATTTGTACGTTGCAGGACACTACGTGCCCCAGCTCGCCGAGAAGATTTTGGAGATGAACAAGAAGGTCCACAAGAGCCGCCACATCTACCTCAGGGGATTCATGATCGGGAACGCCGCGATCGACGACGCCTCCGACGACCGCGGCATGGTGGAGTACGCCTGGGACCATGCCGTCATCTCCGACGAGCTCCACGACGCCATCGCCACGTACTGCGACTTCTCCAGGAACGACGCCGGCAGCGACTTCTCTAGCGACGCCGCGGCCAGCCAGCAGAGCGACGCCTGCGACCAAGCCATGAACGCCTTCTACGAAGCCTTCGACGACATCGACATCTACAGCCTCTACACCCCCGTCTGCACCAACTCGTCATCGTCGTCATCCTCCCGCAGGGGCGGCGGGGCGGCCGCCATGCCCAAGAACATGCGTCGCCGCCGGCGGTACGTGTACGGCGACTACGACCCGTGCCTGGACCAGTACGCCATCTCCTACCTGAACCGCGGCGATGTGCAGAGGGCGCTGCACGCGAACGTGACGGGCAGCATCCCCTACAGCTGGGCGCCCTGCAGCGACGCGCTGTTCCAGCAATGGCAGGACTCGCCGGCGTCCACCCTGCCGGCGATCCGGAGGCTGGCCGACGCAGGGCTCCGCGTGTGGGTGTACAGCGGCGACACGGACGCACGCGTGCCCGTCACGTCCACACGCTACGCGCTGCGCAAGCTCGGGCTCGCCACCGTGGAGCCCTGGAGGGAGTGGTTCACCAGCGACCAGGTCGGCGGCTACACCGTGGCCTACGACGGCCTCACCTTCGTCACCGTCCGCGGCGCCGGCCACATGGTGCCCACCGTCAAGCCCGTGCAGGCGAGCCAGCTGCTCGCGCATTTCCTCGCCGGCAAGGACCTGCCTCGCACGCCGCCGGCCATCGTCACTGAGGGTGATTCGTAGCGTAACGGACGTCCGATCGATCGAGTCGATTTATGTTACAGTAAAATTTATTTATAGCACGTACGTACGGTTCTATAAACATGCAGTTCATGTATGTTTCTTCAGATTTTTTTTTATCTAGCAAACTTGACCGTGCGCCTCTGGTTATACAACGAAAACATACATCTTGTTGCGGCTCGGAGATTTATGTAACGGTCGTGTCATCTATTCCATAATAATTGTGTTTGTTTTTTTGTTTCTCGTCTGGTTAATATTGTCGCCAGTCAGAATTTCTAGAGTGCAGTACGTACGCAACGCAAACAAATAATTTGCCTTGCAATGGGCCGGCTACTAACGACCGCAAATAATTTGCTTTGCAATAATGGAGTGCATGATAGATTGACTCAGATGCAAACCATAGTTTGCAGCTATGCCAGCTAAGTTTGATCATACTTATATTAGAGTAAAAATAGTATTAGCGTTATCAAATTAGCATCATTGATGTATTTTTATAACTTATATCTTTCACAATTTACTCTTCTATGTAAACATTGTGACTTAAGATATGTTTGGATACAAAGAGCTAATTTCTAGGTAACTAAAACCAGTCATAGTGCATCTAAATAGGAGGGCTAATTTTTTAGCCAAGTCTAGCTCATCTAGCAACTAACTCTAGCTTATCTAAAAAGACCTTTAGTATAGTTTTTGATTTAGAACAAACTCCGTATATTCTAAGGTGGGTAGTGTAAAACTTGTATTTTTTTCCTGTATACATAAGTATTAACAGATGTGGATTTTTTTTCCCAAAACATAAACAAAAAATTGTGTTTTTGGATCCAAGTGTGATAAAATGTGTACAAGTAGCACACATGTACTTATGGTCAATCAAACAATACTTTGAGGCTGATCGTTGGATTCGGTATAAAAGTTGCACCTCTGGTTGTATTCGGTGTTAGCTCATCTAGAGCATCTAGAAAAAGGCACAAGAGAAGAAGACGGTGAAGAATCTAAATAGAATATTATATTATTTTTATTTAGATTTTTTTAATATGTATAATTTGGAGATGTATTGTGTCGAATTTTAATAATCGTTTTCCCTTAAAAAAACACAACAGAGTCACGAGCACGGATAAATAAAAGCACACGTGTTTTTTTAGGCTGTTAGTGGTACCGCGGTGCGGCGGTGCCGTGTAATGCAAGGGCCGGCAATACGATCGGGGACGGCGACGTCCAGGAGCCAACCACATGTCAATCAAAAAAGCAAAAACCAACCAACCTACCTATCAAAAAAAAACCAACCAACCTATAAATATGGAAATACATACATCTTTATATGTATTGTTGCAGGACGCGTATACATACATACGGTGCCACGCAGGTAGCCACGTCTTACGTCACGTGCAGGTACGTAGAGGTAGCCTTAGCCGCCCCCACAAGCCACAAAGCAAACACGCGGCAAATTCAACTGGCCGGCGCCGGCGTGTCGCTCCCGTATTTAATTTCCGCGTCCGTATACGTGTACTAAACTTTTTCAGTCGTCCCCTTCATTTTCTAAGGCCCCGTTTAGTTTGAGTGTGTTAAAATTTAACTTCCATTACATCAATGTTCTCTCAAATATATGGAGTACTAAATGTAGATTAATTACATGCATGTCGGCACATATTAGGAGTAATTTATGAGACGAATCTATTAAGCCTAATTAGTCCAAGATTGGAAATTTTTTGTCAAATAAGACGAAAGTGCTACAGTGTTTGTTAAACTTTAACTCCTCCAACCAAACACCCCCTAAAAGCATGGTTATTAATAGAGACAAGTGCTGGGCTATAAATCAAGTTACAAGAGCCAAATTATACAATAGTTTTCTTTTATTTGGCTTTAGAAAAGTTTTTTATTATTATGTGGTACAATGTCTTACTTTCTCTTTTTTATTCTTCCTCACATACACTTTTGTTTTGGCCCACATATGCCTATGATTCCATGCCCAACTTGTTGTTTGCATGAGAGCCAAGCTCTCTTCTCTTTCCTCTTCTATCTCCTCCACATCAACAAAAGTGCTAACTAACTTGGTTATAAGCCTATTATTGTACCTGCCCTAAGAATTCATACAAACCTACTGTATACCTATGGGCTGCTGTTTGGCAGCAATCCTTAAAGCAGTTTCTCCGGAAGAATCATCACTCTTCCTTAGTTAAACAGCAAAATTCAAACAAGACTCACTTTTCAATCAATTTATAATAATATAATAATAGTTGGGAACTAAACAAAACTGCTCATCACCGCTCCATATGTAATTCCCATTAAGAATCAATTTCCACATGCTATCCATCCTATTCCAACCCTCCACCTCCATAAGAGAATCAGCAAAGCTCTACCAAACAGTCTTTTATGATTTTCACCGCGACCACTAAGACTCGTCAAATGTTTACTCTCTAGTGTCAGTTTTCCATTTATGGAACGGTGAGCTTCCAACCAAACATAGAATTTCTCCTTAATCACCACATGTTCACGTGCAAATGTACTAGGTTCAATCACCGAGGCCTACTAGCTAATAAGGGCATGCTTGGTACTTCTGCCAGGTACTGTTTTGCATGGCCGAGCAAAGAACTGGACACTGTCCCTGTGCTTTGGTCTCCTTAATTTCTGCGCTGGCAAGGAAAACTTGTTGCCCCCAAGGCCTCGGTCATCTGACTTATAATCCGTCTTTTTCAGCTTGTTTTTTTAAACAGTTTTTCTCTCATAATAAATCAGCCAACAGTGTTTTTCAGCCGGCTTATCAGCACAGCCGAACAGAACCCAAAATGGCACGTCTGGCAAGCGTCACGTGTCGCACGCCGTTTAGGTGAGGCAAGGTGAGCTAAACTGGCCAAATCTTCCAAGCACGCTCTAAATCTTCACAACCACCGAGATTAGTAGGCGGTGTATCTAGACTTTGGCACATTGTGTTTTGTCATCAGGTACGCTAGCTATCTTGAGCACATCTATCACATGTTGCCGATGAGTGCGTGTATGTGTGTAGATATTATGCATAAGATGGTAACCAGAAGACTGAAAAGAAGATACAGATTAATATTAACCACACACAGACGAAAGGCGTACTCATCACGGTGATGTCGAAGCTCAAGCTGCTAGCGTGTGGTGTGCAATGACAACACGTGCAACAAACTTTCAAGTAGCTAGCGCCGGCCTTTAGCAGCAAGCCAACACATGGCACCTGACAGTTGACAGACACCGATCACACACACCAAAAGCAACAATGGCCTCGTTTAGATCCCAAATTTTCCCCCAAATTCCACTATATAAAAAGAAGATTCCTCGTCACATCAAAATGTTGGTACATGCATAGAGTACTAAATATAGATGAAATCAAAAACTAATTGCACAGTTTTGTTGTACTTTGCGAGACGAACGTTTTGAGCCTAATTAGTCAATGTTTGGACAATTTTTACCAAATAAAAACAAAATGCTACAGTGCACTACAGTGCCGCACAGTGTTTCGGCCGGCCCCCAATTCGGAGCAACTAAACACGGCCAATGAAAGGGAAGATTTTCTGGAAGAGGAGAGAGCTGCTGTGCTGACGAAAACGCAGTAAAGCAAGGGGTGTGGTGTGAACCCAAAATAAAAATGGCGCGATACGACATCCCTGAGAAGTTTCTCTAGAAGTTTCCTTTCTCCTTCCTTGCTTCTCCAACTCGTTTTCCTTCCCCTTTGCCTTGTTGCTGCTCTCCTCTCCTGTATCTTGTTCTATTCCTCTATAAATAAAAAGGGCTCCGGCCGCTAGATTCGGTGCAGAGGGCAGACAGACATCATCGAGTGGTGTGCAATTCGACTCACAGGCAGCAAAGCAATTCAACAGGGAGGGAGCAGCCGGCCGCTGGAACTGCGAAGCCGTCACAGGCTCAGGCTCAGCCTCAGGCTGTGTGTGCCACTCGAATCGATCCAACACCAATCAATCCATCCATCCAGTCCCTCCAGAGGATCGGAATCAAGGGCCATGGCCGCCGCTAGGATCGCCGCCTGCACCGCCTCCGCCCGCACCGCCTTCGCGTTCGCCTTGGCGGACGAGCCCGCGCCGCCGGGGACGCTGGACGTGGTGCGCCGGCAGCGCCAGCTCATGCGCCGCGCCGCCGCGCTCTGCCTCGACCCCATCGCCGAGGAGACAGACGGCGGCGTCGACTCTGCCTCTTCCGACGTCCTCTCTTTCGGCGGCCGGAGCCGGAGCCAGACCACCACCTCCGCACAGCCGGCGCGGCCCTGAGGATCTGAACTGAACCCTCTCAAGAGTAAAGAGTCAAGACAAGACCTTTTTCTTTTGGGATCTCAAGACTTTAAGCATGATGCCTAGAGTTGCAGTACATTACATGTGACATATGTATGGATGGATTAGTAGCTTAATTAGCTAGCTCAAAGGAAAGCTCTTTCTTCTTCTCCTGCGACGCGACGGCGAGCGAGCTCCTTTTGGGAGATGCAAATCAAAGGAGCTTCATTTTTTTGCCTCTTTGTTGACTGTTGTATTATTTACGGGTCTTGTTCATCATCTTGTAAATGTTCATCGTTACCAAGCTATAATATTGCCACTTATACTCATATTTGCCTCTGCTATGCCTATGCATGTTCAGTTAATTGGCTACTAATTGCATCTGTTCTTGCACGAGAGTATATATACTTTAATCAATCATTAGCTACCCCGCCGCCGTAAAACACTCAGACATGAGATGAGATGCCGTTTTCCCTGCGTTGAAGGCGGCTTCGGGGAATCCGCTTTCCGTGGCCGTGGCAAGTGGCGTGTCATCGTCTCGTCCCAGCAGCCCAGGCACGCGAACGCGACCTCGAAATCCCGAATCCAACTTTGCTCCGACCCCGGCTCCGATCTCCTCCCATCCTCCCATCTCGGTCTCCCCAATCATCCCCAGCTCAAACTTGTAACCCCGCCCAAAACCCTACCCTACACCGTTGGGGGATGGTCAAGAAGGCCTCCGCCGCCGCGCCCGCAGACGCCGAGGCCGACGAGCGCCGCCGCCTCCGCTCGCTCGCCGTCTCCAACGGCCTGCTCCAGCGAGGCGACCCACCGGCGCCGCGGGCGCCGCTCGCGCCGTCGGGTGCCGTCACGCGCCTGCAGGGCCGCGACGTCGTGCGCCGGGGCGGCCAGCGGAAGAGCCGCTACCTCTTCTCCTTCCCTGGCCTCCTCGCGCCAGCAGCCTCGGGCGGCCGGGTCGGGGAGCTCGCCGACCTCGGCACCAAGAACCCCGTGCTGTACCTCGAGTTCCCACAGGTAACGGGTCGGGTCGGGTCGGGACTCGCCAAGCTTCCACCTTTCCAGTTCGGGGATTCAGGCCACCTGACCTGACCTGGAAATGTGATGAACATGTGAATCTTTTTCCCTTTCTGAGGAGGATGAGTGGTGGTTGCATTGCACCTGCAGGGAAGGATGAAGCTCTTCGGGACGCACGTTTACCCCAAGAACAAGTACCTCACGCTGCAGATGACCAGGTCGGCCAAGGGCGTCGTCTGTGAGGACGTCTTCGAGAGCCTGGTCAGTGTTGTCAGCATTACTTCAGCTCTCAGTTATGTGCAATTGCTCATTTGATGATCATCTCCAATTGCTGAATGCAGCCGTGCAAAACTCGCATCTTTTTACTGCTTAGATTAGATTTACACGTACAATTGTCAATTAATGCAGTTCCTATGCTGCCGAATTCGCTTCAAGCCACTGAAATCTTACCAGATATGATGCCTGGTCATCGGATATGCAGATTGTGTTTTCTGAAGCCTGGTGGGTTGGAACAAAGGAAGATAATCCAGAAGAACTCAAACTTGAGTTTCCAAAAGAATTCCAAAACGTTTGTGCTCTTTTCAAACCAGCCCATTTGTTGCCTTCTGCTTTCAGTTCTCTTTGTGCCTATCATATATGCCTCTCCATTTTCAACTGATAGGATGGCACAGCAGCAGACTGTGATTTCAGAGGTGGTGCAGGTGCTGCCATCGATGAAGCAACTGGAAGTAAAGCTGGAAAGGAAATAGCAGAACCTCATTCCCCGAAGTTTGCATCTGATGATGATGCTACTGAGGATTCAGATCATAAGGATGAGAATAACACACAAACTATGAGTGGAACACCAGTTAGACAGTCTGCTAGGAATGCAGGGAAAACCTTGAAAAGGTAAGACCCTTACACTTTCTTTGGCTGCTGACAGCTTCGTATGTTAATTGGTTTACTCATTGGCCTGTGTAGTCAAGTAATTAAAAAAGTCCTCCTTATTGTCTTTATAGGTACACAGACTTATCTTCTGGAGGCGATTCGTCCGACAATGATGATGAAACTGCTGAGGTACCTGAGGACTTGGATGATAAGGTACATCTGAAATTTTACTTTTCTATATATAGGTTCGAGATTTTTAAAGTCAAAAATTTTGTCACACTTCGGCTTATTTTGCTTGCTATGCATAAAGGAGATGGAGAGTCCAGAAGTTAAGGATGAGAGTGAAAGCGAAGACGTCAAACCTGCAGATTCTTCAACAGTGGCCCTTTCTAGCAAGAAGGAGCCTCTTGTTCAGGCTACTTTGTCTAGCATGTTTAAAAAGGCAGAAGAAAAAAAGGTGAGAGTGCAAAACCACCTAGATAAGCATTCTTGGGAGGGAAGATTCACACTAGAATTGTTCATAGTTTCCCCTCTATCTATCGCTAACAGACAACCAGTATGTCCATAGCTTTAACCTAACTCGATTGCACTGAAGCAACACCACATTCTACAAGGATGTTTCCATGTTAAATGTGTCTATTTACATTTGTTGTCAAGAAATTGAACTCATTATCACATACTTATTCCTGTTTCAGAGATCTATAAGGAGTCCTAAAGGGTCCCCTGCAATCAAAGGTTCTGTGTTTTATCACCTCTCTATGTTCCTTATCAATCAATGCATTCTGAAAAGAAGCTTTTTTGAAAACTAAATTTGTAATTGCCACTTATTTTTAGGTGCTGCTGCTAAGAAGCAGCGAGCAAGTCCAATGGCAAAACAGCCAGCAGGGATCAAGAAGGGTAGGTTCACTGTTGTGACAAGCATCTTCTGTAGTAGACATCTACTGACATTAGTGTGCTAGCATTTGATGTAAGCATCCAAAGGCATTTTCTCAGTTTCATTTGGGAAGATGTGTGCTAGCACAAGTGAAGACCTCTAGGGTTGTCACGAGATAAGCTTTCAGTTTCATTTATATAGGCTGGGGACACTAACCAGTGTGTTTTTTGAATGCAGCTAGTGGAACTCGGGGAAAGAAGAAACCAAAGGTACCATTTAATGGAATTCTATGTTGCTTGCCCTTGGTAGATGAATTTCAAGTGGTGGTCATTGTTTGCTTTCTCTATATAAATGCGTATTTGATTGAGGAGGCCATTTCATTGTGTTACAGGTGGAAGAAGATGAAATCAAAGAGCTATCAAGTTCCTCCCAGGTTTATTGCTAGCTTGCATCAGCTGAACTGAAATATGCATCATGTTATTTGTTACCTGAGCACTTTAGCAGCGAGTTTCCTTACAAGAAACTGTGCATTTCACTACATCACGTATACCTAATATTTTGAGCACAAAGGTTATGCATACTTACCTATGTAATTACAAATGGTACAGGATAATGCCGCAGATGATGATAGTGACGAGGACTGGGCCGAGTAATTCCCTTGTAGATGAATCACATCTCATGCATGGGTACAGAAGGATGGGTTGGCAAAGAATGCATAATTGATGTGCAGTTGAACAGAAGGATGGATTGGGAGGATGGCACAGAAACTGCTGTTTTCATCGACTGATTGGTGTCTGATGACTGATATAGAATGTGGATACCCTGATCTGTCGTCAATCTGAGTTTATGAAACGTTTGATTACGTTAGTTAGTCAGTTTCTGACTTGTTTGTGGTAGGAACACACACATACACGACCAATTCGAGGTGGTGGTAGGAACACACACAGCCATTCTCATTCATCTGTCTGTACACTGTTCCTTTGTGTGGCTGATTGATTCAGTGGCAAGAACACCTGTGTTTAGTACTCCAGGGGCAAGAAGACCGTGTTTCACTGATCCTTTAAATCCTTTTATTGAATCCTTTTTTTTCTTGTGACTGTGGAGATAGGAAAGATGTTTCACGGTTCAGTATTGCAGAGAGCAATTCTTTTGAGCTGTAAATGTACTGTTAGAACTGAGATACTTGAGTTAATACACGAGAGATCAATTGTTTTTTTAAGGGTACATGAAAGATTGAAGAATATGAAGCTGATGGATTAGGTAAATTACCATGACAATACTAGATAAATAACTATGTGTACTATTTGCATCGAAGGTACGAAGGTAAACAGCGTGCTGCTACCGTGACATGTTTGTGACGATAGTCACTTTAGTTGCACTGCATTAGTTGATGTCGCTGAAAAGAGGACGCGAAAGCAATATTCGAGAAAAAAGTTTATTTTTGCAAGGGTAAATCTGGAGATAAGACCAGAATGAGGCAAACACCAATTCAAACTCTGTTTCAATGTTAATCAACTACTGAAAATTGACGTTCTGGACAAGACCTATAAAAAAATTTGAAATTTGATTATAGTCAAAACTTTAGAACTTCTTTTGAAAGTGAATCATAAACTATAAATAATTTAACGTGAAACATAAGAAATAAAAGCCAAATATGTCTTGAAAACCACTTCTATAATTTCTCAAACTTTAACATATCCATAAATATATTCTGATAGGAAATGGTCAATGGCAGCCCAAACAGTACAAAAATGAAAAACGGAAGTATTCTTGACCAGAGATAAGTGTACAGAGGGGGCAATAAAACAGAATCAGGTAAACACACATAGTGCAAAGAGTATTTGCACATCACAACACTGATTTCACTATTTCACAGTCGGTAAAGCAACAAAAGATGTTTATACAATAATTGCCGTTGCCGATCCGCTGGTAGCAACACTTAAATAAAGATACAGAATTAAAGAAAACAACAACATCGTTGGAGCTGGCTGTACATTCCTTCTAGTTCTATGATGGAGTATGGAACTGGCGACGAGAACGAGACACCATCATCACGCGAGAACAAGAAGCCGTCATCAGGTCGTACAGTCTATGAAGGGGTCTTCTCTAGAGAGGACACCATCATCCATCCAAAATATACGGGGCAACTCGTGCTGGAGCACGAAAGGAAACAGAGCACATCTTGAGGCTCTGTTCTCAATATTGAGCTGCCTGCAATGGTCTTCAAGCCATTCTGGAGTGAAACATCCATTGATACAGAACTTCATGCCCTCGAGGAACCTGGCTCTCTCAACAAAGAACTTTGTGAAATCAACCTGTGGCTTCTCTCCTATATCGTTCTGTTTGCTTGACTGAAAAGTCATGGCTGAAAGTACTATTCGCTAATTTGTAGTGAAAGAAAAATACTGATGAATGGCTGGCAGATTTGGCCGATAAGCTCGAGCGAACAGGGCGTACGATTGCAGCTCGATGGTCTTGAGGCTGTGGTCAAGACACTCGACAGGAGCAGATGGGTCGCAGTGCACAGCGTCTTTCGGACCAGTCGTCTTCCAGCTGGTGTAACAGTAGAACTGAAAATAACACCAACATATCATACAAGCCAGCAGTGGGTGGTGAATTAAGAGTAACTCAAACTTGTTCCGAGGTGCCACTTAGGTCCCTGAACTATTAATGCATATATGTATCCCTAAACTTGCTAAATGGATCAGTTGAGGTCCAAATATCCCTTGAAACGGGCTACATGGGATATTGACCATGTATACCATGTAGGTGAATCAATGTTGCTTAAGAAGATTTGGACCTCTAGCGAACCACTTATGCAAAAGTAGAAGTTCATGATCCTACATTTGGAGATGTTCAAGGACTATATATGGTGCATTTTACTCATGAATATAATTAAATCTGGCAGTAAAAAAAAATGGCTTGCAACAGGAAGGCACCTTGATCGTGAGCTTCTCCAAGCAAGGAAAGCATGTTAAATAGCCTATGACAACCTCCAACTTTGGCAATTCAGGCATCTGTAAGAGCAACTCTAAAGGTTTTGCATTTTTTGTTTGGCAAAAGATGGAGTTTGGCAACTCTCAAATCAATATGGGGAGGAGAAAAAAAAAGTTATCTCCAACGGTTTGGTAAAATTGACTTGTCAAAATCCAAAAAAGGAAACTCGGCGGCACGGGAGGGAAGAGCGCACACAGGAGTAGCACGGGAGATGGAATGCCAAGCCGATCGCGAGCTTGCATATATGCCAATCCATCCCAGGATTTTGCCAAGTTAACAAAAATGCAAAGCCCATTTACCAAACCGTTTGATAGGAGTTTTATAGACTTTTTTGCAAAAACAGGAATGTAAAGCCCATTTGCAAAACCGTTGGAGTTGCTCTAAGGCACGTCGCCAAGTCTGCGGGGTGCTGACTGTCACGATGGCAGCCGTGACGTGCCATGCAGTCCAGAGCGGGAGCTTAGTTTGGCCGCGCCAGGGCAGTAGGCGCGGCCAAACGGGTTATTAGAAATAAAAATAAAAATAAAAAAGTAACTGTGTTAATTTTAAATTTGTTTAAAAAAAGGTTAAAAATAAAAAATCAACATGGAAGGGGACTAGGGAGTGCAGGGGAGGGGAATATCCTATACTAGTGGCAAACGCGCGCCCCTGCGCGCGAGGGGCAAGTACTTTGTTGGGATTCATTCAGACACTGCGCGCGAGGGGCAAGTACTTTGTTGGGATTCATTCAGACACTTTGTTGAGATTCATTCAGACACGGTTGTCTGCACAGGTAACATGGTTTGATCGATATATATTTACAATCTGGTGGAAGCATAGAGTTTGAGACATACAGTAACGATGTTGGTGGTTTATGTTGTATTACAGTACCTCATGGTCATATACATAGCAGGAAGAATAGGTGGCTTATACTTACAGCATGCATACAGTATATACTTGGAGATATATTGCACAGAAGTTTGTCGTCGATCTTGCACCGCTGGATGTGCTTGAAGATTGTCGGAAGTTGGTGGCTAAAGACACTGTCGATTTGGTGTGAAGGAATACTGGGAGGACAACGACTCACTCAATATTAGGCCGCTTTGATGGTGTCTTTTCTGGGTCGATGCTTGGTGGTGGAGCCTGAAAAATGGGATGAAAGTTAACTGCATGTGTGGAACTGTCATTTTCTAATGCGGCTGCACATGTATATGTAAAATATGAAATTGTTGGAAAGAGCAGAGTTCATTTTAGCGTACCAGAACAATTGTGGAATCTGAAATTACACCAGGTAATTCATGATGCTGAACTCCTGGTGCATCACTTGAAGCTGCTGTTATAGTCAACGGAGCTGTGGGAGTAGGAAGAGGCTGAGTGCTTGGTACGGGAATTCGAAGATGAAAGCAGATTTTTACTCAATTACACAGATACACCTGAACCAAATCAGTGTTAAGACGACAGGAAAAAAAGAGAAGTCACTAATTGAAGTCCAATAACCGAAAATGCACAGAAATCCTTGATTGAGGAGCTTGAGAACCCAAACATCAAACAAACCATGCGTGGACACAAAAGCAAAATTCGTAGCAGAAGGAAACATAAAATCAGTACTTTTCAATTGTGTTAGATGTATCCATCAGCACCTCACAGTTGCCCTTTCAGTGACAACGAATAGTGTCTCTATTTTACTGAAGAAGGGAAACTGAAAAAAAAGAACGAACAGTAAATGCAAAGGCATCCCCAGATAAAGTATTCGTTCACAGCATGTACTACCCGAGAAGCAAATGTGAATAAAGTTTTTTTCTTGAGCTATGTGACCAAGGAGAAATTAGCATTAATTGATCGTAGGAAGGCAAGGAATTTAGATGTGAGTGTGCTCACCAGAAACAGGAATCAGGATGCAGTTGGTGCTGAATGAAAGTTCAGCCAGGCCGCGGATGACAGGGGCATCCTGGGGTTGGCCAACAATGTTCTAGGTCGGAGAAGATTTGGTGTTTCACTTGGGAAGCGGATTGGGCGTTCCTCGCTATCGTTCTTGCCATTTTAGTCCCCTCATTTGCTGCCCTGCATGTAAAGAGCACCGACACCGGAGGCCTCATCAGTGATAGATTTGGAGGGGACATGGAGTTGATTCAAGCATTACACAATGTAGAGGCCTTTTTAGCTGAGAAATCGTAGCCTAGCTATCAAAGTATGGGATTGACCTGCAATTCACAAATCCACAATAAATCACATCAGCGAGAGCTATCCCCATAATTTACAGCAAAAGAGATATCCAATATATTGCCTTCCCTGCTATGTAAAGGTACAGTGATCTGCTATGCTAATTTGCACTTAAATGCTGCGTTGTCACACTGTGATCCGAGAGGTAATAATGTTTAATTTTTCCAGCGCTCAATAGGAACAAAAACCTGTGTTCCTAAGAGCGAAATAATGCTCTAGATCATGTAGTAATCCTCGCCGGTAAAAACAACCATTAAACAGAATTTAAAGAATTCATGTTGTTCTTATTGGGTAGTAGGATAAGACAAATCTGTACACCAACTGCATAGAAGATTGCCAAGGAAAAAAATAAGAAGGGATAAAATAGAAGCTGTGCAAATTAGCGTCCTGAACGTCAATGTCTTTTAGGAATATCCACAGCACCGAAAAATCAATATTCCTGCAAACGGTGTAGTAAATCAATATGTAATCTCTTGTTTCAAACAAAACTCCAATTCTAAGAATAGATGGAAAAAATTCAGTGAACCTTATTGTTATTAAGAAGCAGGCCAACAACCTAGAGACCGAAGGGAGTTTAGGGGAACTGAGGATAGGAGCAGGACCACAACACCGGTGAAGTCAAGACTGAAGCATGAAACAATACTAATTAAAAGCTTATAGAAGGTGATATAGAGGCTCCTATATATAAACTGCATACATCATGATACCTTAGATGGATGGGCCAGGTATTTAAAAAACCTATAGAAGCTCATATAGGAACAACTACACAGCTGAATGACTGGTACATATTCAAATAAATTCCATATTGATTGAAACGTTTCTCTTCTTCAACCACTTGCTGTACCCCATCTCCTTCTTTAGAGCCTCCTCAGAGCATCACAGGAACATTGCATTTGCGGGCCACATGGCTGTACGTTTGCTTTTTTTTTCGGAGAAACGAAATTAGTAGGCACAATAGACTATAATTAGATCATACCCGAAAACAAATGGATTAAGCTAGGGTTTGGGTGCTCGGTCTTGCACAGCAGGCTGGGAAGAGAAGGGGTGGGTAAATCATACCCGAAAACAAATGGATTAAGCTAGGGTTTGGGTGCTCGGTCTCGCACAGCAGGCTAGGAAGAGAAGGGGTGGGCATACCTGGTGGGTGCTCATCCCCAGTGAAGGCCTGACGGTGAGCTGCCGCCAAATCTAGCCGCCAGGGCCAAGCCCCGAGCAGCGCACACGACGCAGGGGGGCGGAGAGAGAGGGGGCAAGGCTGTTGTCCTTCCAGTGCGCCGCGACCTCGGAGGAGTAGCCCCATGCCCCGTTGCGTGGAGAGAGGAAGAGGAGAGGAAGGAGAGAGCCGGGACGGAGGAGGAAGAGGCGGCGCGCGTGGGGCATGGACATCGGGCTCGGGAGATGACGGGAAGACTCTGGAGAAGGCAGGTGAGAAGATATTTTAGGCCAGCGTACAGTAAATTTCGGTGGGAGCAACCAGGACCGTAGATCCTGAAATCCAACAGTGGAAACAATTCAGCTATCGTGGATAGGCTGGCTTTGGAGGAACTCGTTCGCATTTGTAGGAGTTAATTCCCTTCCCAGAGGAGGAGGAACCATTCCATTCTCATCTCGGGATACGATGGGTGGATTTCTAAAATGGATATTCGATTGCTTCCGGCCCGGTCCAGCCCATCCCACATTCCCATCGGGCCCACATCTTGCGGTCGTCACCATCATCAGAGAGGCGAGAGGAGGTGGAGATTCCGCGGAGATTCGGAGTAGCCTTGCCTTGACGGTCGGAGTCGGAGCGGTGGGGCTGGGGCTGGGGCGCCGTCACCGCCGGCCTGCCCTCCCCCTGTTGCCCTTGCCTCGTGGGATGCGTGGGGGATCTCCTTCCTTCTCCCACACGGTCACGGGCGGGCGGGGCGGCATCACCTCCCTCCCCCCCTCCCCTATTTTCGTTGGTCCTCTCCTCCCTCCCTCCCTTGCGTTCATCATAGACTGACTATATAGCATTATTATTAGGTAGATTCCTCCGTCTTCTTCCTCCCCGCTGCCCTGCCCTGGTACGTGTCCCTCTCCTCTCTCTCTCTCCCCTCGTTTCTTGCTTCCTTGCTTGCACGCACCACCATGAATGAATCAAAGCAAATCTCTTCCCCCGCCCCAGATTTCCACATCCGTACCCAACCCCACGCGTTTTCATTCAACCCATCCAATCTCTTCCCGGCCCCCTCTGCAATCTCCCTCCCCTCCCGTGAGGTCGGCGGTGGGGGTTGGGTTCCTGCTTTCCTGGAACAAGCAACTCCTTCCTTCCCCGGCTCGTCTCCCGGCGATTGTGGAGACGAAAGCAAAAGAGAAAGGCAGCGTCGTCTTTTTCCGCCGCCCACGCTTTCGATTCCCCACCGCCCACCCGTGCCGACTCTCGTTTTTTCTTTCTTTTTCTTTTCCTTCTCCTTCACCTACACCTCTGCAAATTGCCAAATCGCCAACTCCGTATTCATAGCCTGATTTTGTTTTCCTTACCTCTGATGACTTGCCCGATGCTTTTTTTTTTCCTTTCTAAATTCTAATGGCTTGCTCAATGCTTTTTCTTCTTCTAAATTCAGGAAGGAAGCTGACACCACTTGGAGTTGCTGCCAACTACCGGGCTCGGCTGTCAAATTCTCTATTTGGCAGCCAGCCCGTGTCCAATTCCAACTCCACCGGTGGTAAATAAATCATCTACAATGATTCTTCGGTCCCATTCTTGGGGTCAAATGTGCAACACATAAATAATGTGGCAGACAGACTTGTTCCAAGTCCCAGTTGGCTACACTACACATGATTCTTCTTCTTTTCTTCCAAAAAATAAAAGAAAGAAAGAAAAATCAATTCAATTCAATTTATGCAAACCGCGTGTTAGGACAGGCAGCAGCTAAGCCTTGCTGTTTCTTCCTCCTTTCAAGCAGGGCAGGCTGCGGAGACATAAATAACGTGCACAGGTTTCCTCCTTGGCCTGTCACAAGACAAGTGTATCATTCCTGCTGACAGGTCCGGCTCCACACGCCCCACGATGGCTTCCTTCTCAGGGCACCTCCACCGCCCCCTCTCCACCATGGCCTTCGCCGCCTTCGCCGCCGTCTCCTCCCACGAGCTTCCCGACAAGTTGTCCCACCACAGGCTTTCTGATGCGAGCACGAGCGCCGACGCGCTCGGATTGCTTCCGTCGACCAGGGCAGATGGTCTAGCAGCAGCAGCGCCTTCGGCCTCTGCCCTTTCTGGCACGCAGCTACTGCCACGCGACCTCCACAGCTTGCGTCTGTTGAAGGCGCCCTTCGTGTCTCTGCCGGTCATGCAGACGGTTTACCAGTATGCAAACTTTCCCAAGACCTCGGGACAGGCTGATGCGATGCCTGCAATTCCTTCCTCACCATCAGACGTGCTGTACCGCTGGCACCTGCCAGACCCCAGGGTCTATGCCGACTTCCCTGACAAGTCTCAGACGGTCGTTGTCCTTCTTGGGTGGCTGGGCTCAAGGCAGAAGCATCTCAAGAGATATGCCGACTGGTACACCTCCAGGGGCTTCCATGTCGTCACCTTCACCCTCCCGATGTCTGACATTGTCAGCTATAACCTTGGAGGGAAGGCTGAGAAGAATGTTGAGATGCTGTCTGAACATCTTGCTGACTGGGTCAGGGAAGAGAGTGGGAAGAAGATTATTTTCCACACCTTCAGTAATACTGGTTGGCTTTGGTATGTTATATGTTCTCCTGGATTTCTTTCATCAATAATGAGCTCTCGTCATGATTTTAATGCTTAATTTCTTCATTGTTTCAACATTGTAGCTATGGCGTAATTCTAGAGAACTTGCAACAACAGGATCCTTCAGCAGTGGACAAAATTAAAGCTTGTGTAGTAGACTCAGCACCTGTTGCTGCACCTGATCCTCAGGTACAGATTTTAGCTAGACACATTTAGCTCTTTGTTAGTATGATCAACAGGGGCTATCCAGTTGATTTCACTTGGTGGTTCTTGGAGCTGTCATTCGGAACTTGTCATCTGCATTCTTCAGTTCCCATCTGAAGTTGCATTTGTATGGCAGACAAAAGTTCCATCGTTTTTTTCCCCTTCTTTTACTCGTGCTACTTTTTAGTCATTTGCTTCTTTTATCATGTTTGCTGTAGATTAACAATCTGTCTGTGCTGTTTTCTGAATTCAGGTTTGGGCTTTGGGCTTCTCAGCTGCCCTCATGAAAAAACGCAGTGTCACCACAAAGGGGCTAGGATCAGACGATTCAAGGTCTGATGTCCTAGTTGTGGAGTCTAACAAGGAGCCCAAGCTGGGAGCAACAGAGGCGGTTCTACTGTCAGCGTTGGAGAGTTTCTTTGATGTTGTTTTGAACTATCCAAAGATCAACAGGTACACATCTTGCCCACGTCTGCAGCAAACCATTGGGTTTCAGTCTTATCTTTAATCCCTTTTCAGTTGAGTAGCCCTTAAGTGGGATGGGGATATCTGTGACCTCCTACTGACTGCTCACCTCATGAAAGTTAAACAATTAAATTTCTGAATGGCTGTACAGTCACGTCATCGTCCACCATACCATGACATATCTCTGTGGTAGTTGACATTGCGTCAAGAGTAAAGTATACATGTGTGTGGTTCACAAAGCAACAAGATGACCTTATAACTGTTGAGCTCATCAGCATGTTGGTGTCCTTTTTAACAGGAGGTTATCTGACGTGATGGAGCTTTTGTCTTCGAAGCAACCAAAGTGCCCCCAATTGTACATATACAGCTCGGCCGACAGGGTGATCCCAGCGAAATCAGTGGAGGCATTCATCGAGGGTCAGCGGAAAGCTGGGCGCGAGGTGAGGGCTTGCGACTTCGTGTCATCGCCCCATGTGGACCATTACCGGAGCAATCCTGGGCTGTATACTTCTCAGCTGGGCAACTTCTTGGAGGAATGTGTGCTTGCCAAGCGCTGCGACGGTGCTTGCGCATCATGATTATACAAAATGACCAGATGTTTCTCTTTATTTGTCCCTGGTCCTGAATTGAAATGCACCAGGGACACTGATATACGTGAGTTATACAAGAAAAATCCTGACCTTTTTTTCTCTCTTCTTGTTTTAACTGTCTTTGTGGGTGACCTTTTTATTTCCTCTCTTCTTGTTTTAACTGTGTTTGTGGGTGGAGACGTGGAGTTTGGGCGTACAACTGTAAAAAATGTTGAGGAGAAATAACCAAAAGAAATGAGAGGAAATTCTTTTTTATCGATTGACTGACAGGCTGATGAATTGCATTCTGATAATGTTACTCGACCTGTATGGATTGATTGATTGATTGATTGATGTGCACGGTTGTCTGCTGATTTATTTGTGGTGTGGTTGATATGGTATGGTCAGCAAATTCTGTTTGTGGTGCTTGCTGCACAACCAACAGTATCCATATCTTTCTTCTTCTTTTGAAACGAACAGGATCCATCTCTTTTGTGGCTTTTTTCACTGAGTGGTCTATGAAATGAACGTTAGTGAAATTTTGCTGTGAATGACTTTCTTTTTCTTGCTTGGACACGCATTTTGCTGAGCGGTCAATTGTAAAATTTTGCTGCAGAAGACTAGAGTTGGTAATCGTACCATATGAAGTTGAAATCATTAAAACTTAAACTAAACTACTCGTATGGACCGATAAGTAAATTTTTGCCAACCCTCCTTAAATTTGTCCAAAGAAGATCTCATCTAGTAGATTATACTAGTACACTTGAAATACGTTTTTAGCACCCTAAACGCGCTAATAATTACTGCCAGATAAATAAAGTACTTCATACTAGTAATTCAAGTCGTTTTTGATAAGGCCTTGGGTCAAACATTGAAAATATAAATTAGAAATACTCCCTCCATGTTGGTAAAAGAAGTCGTTTTAGACAACGATACGGTCTCCAAAGCATAACTTTGACTTTATTTTTCTATAAAAATATTTATTCAAAAGTGATATATGTATATTTTTATGAAAGTATATTTCAATACAAATCTATTCATATTGTTTTCACATTTCCAAACTCAACAACTTAAAAATTATTCATGATTTATATTTCCAATGTTTGACCCAAACCTTGTCTAAAATAACTTCTTTTACCAACCTGGAGGAAGTAACTATTTAGGTTGTTGAGTTAGAAAATGTGAAAACCATATGAATAGATTATCTTGAAAAATACTTTCATAAAGATATGTGACGTGCTGGTGCCTGGACGTCCGACGGGATAGGATTCCATCGGACGGCCGTTTCCCGCGCGCGCCTAATAAGCCTGCCCCGGTCTGCTAATTCACCCTGCCCACATGCGCATCGCGCTGTCATCACGTCCGTACGACTCGCTTGCAATCCACCTCGTCCGCTTCGATTCGACCCGCCCCATCCACGCACCCCGCCCCCATTCATTCGCCTCTTCCCGCAGGCACACCCCACCCCGTCGTGCCCCCAGCGCATCGCGCACCATGTCCGTCGGCCACCGGCTCCTGCGCCCCATTCCTTGGCGCCCGTGCCATGCCACCATCACTTCCCTGCGCCCCCCCGCCCCCTGACTCTTCGAAAAACATGAAACACGTGCAACATGAAACATTTGAATGCAACATACGTCTGAAACAGATGAAATATTTGAAACATACATTTACAACATATGTGTGAAAACATATGCAACATCCAGATAGAACACTTGCAACTTGCAACATGAAAACACTTGCTGCAACGGAAGACTAGAACAGATGAAGCATTTGAAATATACTGTTGTTGCAACATATGTGTGAAACATATGTAACTTCCGGATCTGGAACAGATGAAACATTTTGAACAAACACTTTCAAGACGTCTCTGAAACATTTGCAACATACGCAACATATGCAACATCCATATCAAAAACTGCAACATACCTCTTGAACGTCTGAAACACTGGCAGCGCCTGCGCCGATCAATTTCGGCCGTCGGCGTGGGAGCTGGCGGTGAGTGGCGGCACGAGAGCACCATTAGCATCTAGCACCAGATGTGCATATGAGCACTAGCGCCGAGCTTGGGTCGGCCGGGCGGGCGACACGTGTGACGGGCAAAGTGAGCATCACCAGCACCAGCGCGCGACGGGGCGCGAGCGAGCGGCTGTGCATGGGGTGTGCGGCAGTCGGCAGCAGCAAGGGGAGTGTGCGCCCGCGTCTGGGATGGCTGGACGGGGTAGCCGCAAGGCGCTGTAACAGGGGAGGAGAAAGCGAAAGGGATAAAAATAGATGATTTTTTTTATAAACTCACGGACAGAGCGAGCGTTGAGGTAAAAGCGCAAGTAACAAGACAGTGGCCCTACGGGAGTGTCCGATGATTTGCTCTCGTCGGATATAAGACACGTAGCATTCATATCTATTTTTAATAAATATTTTTATGAAAATAAGAAGTCACAGTTACGCTTTAACGTTCCAAACGACTTGAATTACGAGTAACCTGTGAGTACAAACCTGCCCGTTGTGTTTGTAGGGCGGGCCCCAGCCCAGCCGCCTCCCCTTTCGTCTCCTCCTCTGACCCTTCGTTCCCTTGGTTGATGGCGCCACCGCGCGCCGCCGGCGGCCGGTCAATTCCTCCTGATCCTGCCACCGCCAGGCCAGAGGCAGCAGAGTCGGAGGGCAACCTGCGGCAAGGTGCAGCAGACGCGATGTGGCTCCAAACCCTCTCCGAGCCCGAGCTCGTAAAGCAACCCCACGCACGACCGCTCTTGTGAATTTCTGATGGAGTAGCTAGCGAGTAACCAAATGGGGGTTATACTTTGTTCAGGATGTGTTGGTGAGCCTGAGGGAGCTGGCCGTCACGCGGGCCTCCAACGCCGGCCATCCTGCCCTAGCCGACACCGTCTTCCATCTCCGCGCGCTGCGGGCTCTCGGTATATCTCGTTATGTTATATAAATATAAATATATAAATGTTCCCTTTTTAATTCATTTGCCATTTTATCCATTGCTGCTGCCCAATTTGTTTTGCCTGCTATTGCTATTAGAGATAAAGATTGTTTTGCCTGATGATGAGGGAACAGCAGCAAGAGAGAGAGATTGTTTTGCAATGCTGCAAGAGATTGTTTTGCCTGCTATCCCTTTTTAATCCTACCTTGACAAGGATTAGGATTAGGACATATATAAAAAAAACTGCAGTTGTGAATTTTCCATTGCTGCACCTGACCTGACCTAATACTTATGCATGCTGTACAGGGATTGTTTTGGTGGAAGAGTTGAAAGAGCGGCTGAGGCAAAGCTCAGCTAATGCAAACGCGCTGGACAGGCTTGCGTTGCTAAATGATCCTGAGACTGAGGCGGTCAGGCCCAGCCAAGATCATCAGATGCCAGTGCCAAATGGTATCCACAAGAAACGAAAGCAAAGGCATGCATAATGATCACTGCTGCTTGTATTCTGTGTTGTTACCTAGATTACATAATAAGCAAAATCTCTGTTTGGTTAGGGGGTAGCAAGACCGTCACACAGATCTGCATAATAATCATTGCTAGATAAGATGTCTCCAACTTCTGCTTTGCTTGCATAAGCACTGCATGCTATGTCACCCCAAATTCAGTGGCTAGTATATATATATGCTCGCTAAACCCCGCCCCAGCAATTCAGTTCAGTTGGTGTTGAGACGATTATGATCTCATATGTTGGCATTCAAATGCAGGTGGGATGCAGAGGGTGTCCAAAGTCCAAAGAGACGAAAAGCAAGAGAGGAGTGACCTGATCTCTGAGGATTTACAAGGCCGATGCTATTGCTGACCAAGTAGAAGCAGCAAGTGGTCACTGAAGAAGCCTCCTCTTCGGTGCCAATCATCTCAACATGTAGCGTCAGGGGCTCAGGGCGCCGTAGCATAGCATCCGGAGATTGGCCCTCCCTCCCTGCCACCCACTCTTACCCCAGCAGTTTTGACCAATAGGTTTAGCTTCACCGATTGATGATGATATTGATTTACATGCACTCTTTGTGGTTGATGCCCAATCTTGATCCTGTTCTGATACGTTTCTTGTGTAGTTGGTTCAGATTGAATGATGAACCCTGAAATTCGTTTGGTTATAATTCCGTCATTTTTCATTTCCGATCCTACATTGACTAAAAAACATGTGTACGGAGTATCTTTGATTCAATCTCAAGCACATGTCGCCAATTGCAGCCAGAAGCCCAGAACCTTTTTTTCATCTCAGGCAGGTACAAAGCACACACATCAAAAAATTCGGCTACCACATGCAATGAAACTGCCGATTGCAACATCAACTATACTATATTAATATATATGTAGCATATACCAACCAGAGAAAGCATCTGATTCCGATATGCAAACAGCCGATGCATGCCCACTTTCTAAAGCTGCAATCTGCATGCAATATGATACAAAACCTAAATGCTGAATGCGCAGCTTCAAACAATGATATATACAATATATAGTTGATCATAGTACAACTTGCACCAACCCTGGAAAAAAGGAAGATGGATAAAAAGGGATGCATTTCATCTATGAGTTATACGATGATGATTTACATAATTTCAGCTCTCCGTAGAGAGCAATTTGGCTATATTATGTCAACTAAAACAAAGCTAATACATTCACAAAGAACCAGATCTACACAAGGTGGTTTCCAGCAGCTAACAATGTCCTTGCCATGTCAACATCTCTCAAATCTACCTGTAGCTGATCTCTTATTCAGTTCTCCGTGTATGTCTTCAGACCTAATAGAACTGGACCCATTTTCAGGTGCCAACGAAATACCCTAGAATACAATGTCCGAGGTGCCGCCATAAACGGAACATTGAACATACCATTTTTAAGAAAGCGGGACAAAATCGATTATGGCTGCAACAAACCTTCAGGCTCAACGACGCGAGTACATATCCCAACCTGACTCTGGCTCTTTTCGTTTCAGCACCAACCCAGAACTACCACCCTGTGACACATTCCTCATGCGTTCATCCACAAACATTGTCTGGCCCTGGTAGGACACGGGCCAGTAGCTCCCTGCCTCCCTACGTGTGCCTTCAGATGGCACTCCATAATTGAAATCCATGCTAGGACGAAAGTAACTCAATTCATTAGATAAGGGTGGTGTTGCTCTGGTGCTGAAAGATGGATGAGAAGTGCTGAGGCTTAGACCTGACAGCGGTGGTGGTGCAAAGAACGCTGGGGGAAAAGGCATAGCGGGTTGAGATGGATAACTGAAAACATTATAATCAGGAGTATGTGCAAAAGACTGAGTAGGTCTTGGAGGAACTCTTGATTCAGCACTTGGTCCCAGAAAGTTATGCTGGTATTGCTGCCCATGATCTTTCTGCCCTACAACTATCCTCTTACCCATAATTGTGACGGCAGAATGGTCCGACATATCCCTTGAAGGAGTCTTGACAGAAGACCCATCCATTCCTCGCACAGAACCATCAGCGATTGACATGTTATCATTCAAGTCAAAGTTTCTGACTGCAGGTTGCCTTGAAGATGAGGAGGAAGAAGGCTGACTCCAGTTGCCATTAAATTGTTGGCGATTCCACAATGGCGGTACATTGCTTGCAGTGATAGCATCTTCCTCATCACCACATGAGAAATTAAGGTCAAGTTTCAGTCCTCCGCTCACACCAACTGCTTTGGAAGCACCCTTGGAAGGTAGGTCAGAAGAAGTAGGCAGGATTGCTGTTGAGAGTGGATCACCAGAAGTAGCACTATCGCTATCAGCTACATTTAAATCAAATAGCATGTTGCTTGTTTTATGTGAAGAAGCTGAAAGCGACTTCTCTGCATCAGGAGTCCTCCGAGGTGAAGCTGGTCGAAAGGCACTGGTTGCAGCAGAGCCTTTCCACCCAAGTCCACCTTCAAAGTGGAGCCGAGCTGGAAACACAGATGAGCCTCTTGAAGCAGCCACAGCTATAGGCATTGACAAATTGACAGAATTACTAAGGACGGACTTTGGATTACAGTCAGTTTCCTCGGCACACTGATTTTCATTAAGGTCTAAGTTCCCCAGATCCACACTCCGTGTATGTTTTCTACTCAATGGACCACTGCCATCTGTGATGCCTGATCCATCCTCCTTATGAGATGAGGAACTTCCTGACTTAGCCTCTGTACTAGAAGATTTATTATCATTCAGTTCACTGGCAACAGCTACAGGCTGCCGCGGTGCTTCCAGGTCAGGACTGTCAGCATTCCTGGAATTAGTATCAGGAGAACTACAAAAGGGTCCTCTGTAGTCAATAACTTCCCGCTCCACCTCAATAGCTACCAGACGTGCTACTTCTAGTGCATCTGTATCATCATAATCTGTCAGTCGTGTTGATTTCTCCCCTTTCAATGCAGTGGATTTTGTGTCTGTTGCCTTGGAGGAGTCCCCAAAGCTTGACATACATCTTTGCAATATATAGTCACTGCTCATGTCCATATCATCTGTACTAGATGATGATGTAGGTTCATCTTCTTTGCCTGTACTTTCCTCGGACAGATCTTGCAAATCACGGGTTACAGCTGCAAGATGGTTCAAAGTTTCAGCTGTATCCTTCTCCAAATGTAACCTACCAGCTGCAAATGGCTCAGACTCCTTGATACTCGAGCTAGCTGAAACAATACTATCTTCCAAACCCGTTTTGCTACTAGCAGACATCTTGTCAGGTTTATTATGGTCCACAGACATGGCTGCTGGAGTCGAGTCCACCAGTGCATCTTGTCCAGTACCACTCTTTGCATTAATAGAGTTTGACCGGAGTATGCCATTAGTGGGCAGTTCTATATCATTGGAAGGAGTTTCCTTGGTGGTGGACTGCCCATCTTCTGAACCCACATGACCTGCAGATGTAGGGGACGTGACCAAGTTTTTCGCATCCCCTAAACCTGCATTTCCATTTGATGAATTCGGTGATGTTAGCCCCGGTGGTTGCTTTGTTGCATCTGCATTGTCATTAGTCAGAGAAGGATCAGACAAAGGTGCATCTGAGCAAGTTGTCGCCTCAGGTTTTGATTCTTCAGCAGGCTCTCCGTCTTGATCCGCTACACTCTGTTTCTTAGTTTCTGTCTTGTGGCTAGCTTCTGGAGACTTAAGCTGATCAGTCCGGCATGCCTCCTCTGCATGAAAATGCTCTCCATTTGTACCATGTTTTGGTACAGCGCTCCACTTGTGACGGAGTGCTCTTGCCTTTTGGTTGATCACGGCATTCCCGTGAGCAAGCAGGTGATCAACAGTAGGCATAACTCTACAGGAGGCTGACTGCTCATTGCTGATTGGAAGACACTCCAACGCAGTCAATATGGCAACTATAAGATCCTCCGCTGAACTGCTGACATCCCCAACACATTTTTGAGCATCCTGAAGCCAACGGTTGAGAAAGGAAACACCGTTTAGCTGAACGAAATGCTGAAGGCACTCTTCGTTTTTGGTGGATGCTAGTGTGTTGGCAGCCGTGGAGCACTGCCTTATCACGTCGGACGTGTTGATGTCGGCGGAGTCTTCCAGCTTGTGCATCTCAGATACGAGCTCTGCGATCCTTGCGACCGTGGAGATGCCATCCTTCATCTCAGTAAGAGTGAAGAAATCCTCAAGCATGGTGCGCTGAGCAATCTTTGTCACCGTTCTGCTACTTTACCCTGGGACCGAATTGTATTATTCTTTGTTGGGTCCCAAGCTGACCAAAACTCATTCATTCAGTTTTGCCAAAATTTCCTGAACAGAGCAAAGAAATTGAGTGAGTAACAGGTAATAATAAGGGCAGAGGGAGCATGAGAAAAGAATAATCTGTCTATAAGAATGACATGGATATTGGATAGTTATAATGATGGGCAAATACTGATTTTATTATTACATATGTATGTAAATTATATAGAGCAAGTAACGAAAAACTGGAGCAGTGCAGGATGGTAAGAGGTTGGAATACCTGTGGTGCCCTGGCAGAGTGATATCATGGCCTTCAACAGTGATGACCGACTCGCCAGCGTTGAGGTTTCCCTGCGCAACAGAAAGTAGCAGCACAAACTGAGCAATGTCCTGCAGTGTTTTTTTAGGGCAATTAAGACTCGGAAAAAAAGAGAGGCTTTGGTCGCTTGCTAATTTTGAGAGTAAGTAAATACATATAATATCTGTGGCCGGTGGGTGACCCTAACTAAGGGTTGCATGATTTCGGAGAAACGAAACGAGATTGAGACGGCGAAATGAAATGCGTGGAGAGAAGAGAGAAGGGTAGATGTAAACATGTGGTTTGTGCGGCGCCGAAAGAAAAGAGAGGCGTTTCATTTGGATGGATGGGTCAAAAAAAATGATATACGGTACATACATCTAGGGAATGGAAAATTGAATGGATCGAGAAGGCGCGTGAGGCATGGGGATTGAGCTAGAACCGGGGGCGGCGAGGCGAGGCGAGGCGACCTCTCCTCTCCCCAGAAAAAAAATTGCAGCATGCAGGGAAGGCTAGAGGCGTCGCAAGCAAAGAGGAAGAGGATGTGCCGCCGCAGACGAGGAACGGAAATAGATAGAAGGGGGAAAAAAAGGACATGATAAAGCTAGGTTAAGTTAGGTTAGGGTTTCTTACCAACCAAACACGAGGGAGGTCGAAGCGAATCGAAGGGTCCCGGCCGAATTGGGGGCCGGCGGCGGGTGCGGGCTCCTCGGAGGAAGAGGAAGAGGAGGGCGACGGAGGGGAGGAAGAGGAAGGGGAAGGGGAAGGGAGGCTGGATCTGGAGGGGAGGCAGGCGTGTTGGGTTGGGTGTTCCGCTACCTCGCGGGGAGGGGGGAAGACAAGACGGCACGGGACACCTGACTGTGTAGTATGACGAGGTCACTCCGTCGCCTCTTCCGCCGTTCCTCCCGTCCACTGGCTTGGGCTCTTTCTTTCTTTCTTTCTTTCTTTCTTGACCCAACAAAATCATGTATGTACCAACAAGGCCAAAGTAACAATAGCAAGCTATACTTGGACTGTTATTCTGTCGACTAGTGATCCATGTAAGATTCATTCTGCTGGGTTTGTATCACTCTTATTAGTTTGCTTCATCTATACACGTTGTCCTAACATTTTTACCTTGAAATAGATAAATATAAATGTTGTTAGTCAAGTCCAATTAATTTGGTCATGACTGAGACTGAACTGAACTTGATGGGTCCCGTCATGGGTCCTAAAACTGTCCAGTCGATCTCTGTGTTTAGATAATTGAACTTCTAAAACAACCAAATAATCGACCGGTTTGATTTGGATAGACCGAAAGCCCAAACTTGTCGGTCCACATTGGGCTCGAGACTCTATTTATAAGGTCCCCACGATAACATGGTGCTATGGCATGCAACAATGGAATTGAATGAATAACATGTCATCGTCTTGAAATTATTAGATACGTATATAAATGGCATTTCATTTGTAAGGTTCTCCAAAAGTGGACAGTAAGGTAGTAAATGGAGTCATAATACCGGATCGTAGACATCATAGAACCACCAAGTAACATATACCATGCGACAGCTCTACTTCCAAGAGAGCATCTCAAGGAATAAACAAAATGATTACTCTCTCATCTCTCTCCCACACCAATTCTTGACAACAATGTCTCGAACCCAACGGTACACACGTCAAATAAATACACTCTCGTGGAGACTATTCGGAAGATGGGGTCACGATCAAGACCTACCAGTGGTGGTCGGGGGATGAAGAGCCTCACTGCACGTGAACGATCAAATGAACCATGGCTCGAGCTAGTATAGGAGAACAATAACCTTTGCTGCATCCAACACCTGCAAGAAAAAACAATTAATTGATCTTGGAGGACGTCCACCACCAAGAGCTACACACGAGAACTAGAAAAACAATAGGCTACCATTACAATCCTCACACAAGATGCATAAAGGGACAATAGGGCTAGGTGTAGGGATCCTTGTACGATCGATGAAGAGAGGGCCATGGTTGAAAGACATGGGCATATATGCGTTAGAGGAATCACTCGTGAGAAAACCTAAAGGGTTGAGGCAGGAGCGTTGAAGGAGGGGAACGGGGAAGAAGAATGCATACGGGCATGCCCAATGTTTTTTGGTTGGCCGTTGGATTCGGCATAAGGATTGCACTTTAGTTTTGGCGTTCGAGGGAAGAAATTAGGGAAGAAGACGAACAAATAATCTAGATAGCATATTATGTAATTATTTTAGATGTTTTCATGTGTAATTTGGGGATGTACTCCTTCCCTTTGCAAAAAAGCCGAGTTTTAATATAACCCCTCTTCCCTTCGCAAAAAAGGTTGATAGATCCTGTAGGCTAGTTTTTTCTTTTTATTTTGTTGGTTATCACTCCATCAGTTGAAATTATAGTTTATTTTAACTTTATACTGAATCAAATTTCTATGATTTGAACCATATAAAAAATACACTGACTTTTACGACACCAAATTACGTTGAGCGTGCTTGGATGCTTTGCCGGTTCGGCTCACCTCAGCTCGTCTAGATAGCGCGCGCCATGAGACGCTTGCTAGACAAGCGAGCCATTTTGGCTCTCGCAGGGCAGCAAGGGTTTTCTAACCGGCGCAGAAATCAAGGCAATTCAAGGACAGGGACCAAACGGCTGACAATGTCCAATTCCTTGCTGCCTGGCAAAAGAGGCCGTTTGAAATGTCTTGATGGCTAGAGGGGGGGTGAATAGCCTTTTAAAATTTCTACAAAGACAAGCTAAACAAATTTATCAATACAACAAATAGCAAGATGCGAGTTTTGCTTAGCCTACGGGGTGTTTGCAAGCCACCTATCCAATTCACAATTCTAGTATATTGGCACTCAACCGCACAAGTCAAACCGAGAAGGTAACTATAACTACAACTAGCAAGCTACACAAAAGAGCTACTCTAGCAAAGCTAACTAGCTAGTAAAGATAACTAAGAAAGTAATGCGGAGTTGAGTTAGGAGAGTTTCACCGAGGGGCGAAGTATTGAGCCAACCAATATGATCAACAATGAATACCAAGACAACCGAGCACCGGGATCAATCAATCACAATAATGAAAGTGATGACACGAAGATTTATCCCGAGGTTCACGTGCTTGCCGGCACGCTAGTCCCCATTGTGTCCCTTTTCACCACGTGGTTCGGTGGCTAATCGGTCTCACACCAAGCCTCTCAAAAGGCGCCACAAGAACCTACCAAATGGCAAAAGGTTGCAATGACACGAGCAATTCACTAATGTTGTCTTTGGCGCTTCGCCGAGGTAGGCACAAATCCCTCACAATCACCGGAGGTGGCCAAGAACAATCACCAACTCTTGCCAACGCCTCCAAGCTGCTCCAAGCCGTCTAGGTGGCGGCAACCACCAAGAGAAACAAGAATCCCGCAGCAAATCAACCACCAAGTGCCAACTAGATGCTATCTCACAATGCAAATGCGCTTGGATCACTCAATCTCACTTCGAATATGCAAGGAAGCAAGAGAGATGAGTGGGAGGGGAGTTGCTTAGCTCAAAGTGCTCACAAGTATGTCAAAATGTCCAAGAGTAAGAGCCTTGAGCCGGCCAACGAGTATTTATAGACGTACCCCTTTGAATATAGCCGTTACTCACTTGAAACAGCCGAAGTCGTGCTGACCGGACGCGCTGGTCAAACTGACCGGACGCGCCGGTCACACAACGGCTATTTTCGCGAAACACCGACCGGACGCGCTGGTCGCAACGACCGGACGCGCCGGGCTTGACCGGACGCGCTGGTCCCGAGATGGACCGGACGCGCTGGTCAAGTCTGAGCAGCGCTCCAACGAAACAGTGACCGGACGCGCTGAAGAACTGACCGGACGCCACAGTGCCCACGTCCGGTTGGAGTCCAGTAAGCTCCCTGGACGACCGGACGCGTCCGGTCGACTGTGACCGGACGCGCTGCGCGTCCGATCAAAAAGCTGAAAACTCACGCAGACACTGGACACTGACCGGACGCGTCCGGTCAAACAGTGACCGCGTCCGGTCCAGCGTCCGGTCACTCATGTGACCTCCGTTCGCCTACGTTTCTTTTTCCGACTTCCGGCGTAGTGGAAAAAAGTCGTTTCAACTCCTCGAAAACGCCTGAATCCCGCCTCGCAAGCTCGGCGGGAGGGAGAGAGAGCCCCAAACCCTCTCTACCGCTCAAACTCCACCGCCTTCGCAAATGTGCTAACATCACCAAGTGATCATCACCATGTGCATGTGTGTTAGCATTTTCACAATCATTTTTCGAGGCGTTATTAGTTCTATCCAAATGCATATGACATGAAATGCACACCTAGAGGCACTTAGGAGTTCAATAGCCGCGTCATTCCCCTCTTTATAGTACGGCTATCTATCCTATAATGTAACCACACCCACTAGGTGTCTTGGTTACTAAAACACAACCCTTAAACATATACCTTTGCCTTGATCGCGTAGGGTTGCGTCCAAATCCAAGTGTGGCCATCATGATCACCATGTCCATCTTGCCACCAACCTTGGAATGTACTAATCCTCATATGCTACATACAACTTAGGCATAGGATTAGTACTTAGGCATTGTCACTAATTACCAACACCAAACATAGAGCTTTCAATCTCCCCCTTGTTGGTAATTGGTGACAACCCTTTCACAAAGATATTATGATAAAATTTTGATTGAACCCATGTCACATTGTCCAAGTATATTACCATGTGTAAGAATTATGGACATGTGATCATGAATTCAAATTGATAGCAATGGCTCCTCCCTACATGTATGCTATATGTTTGGATTTTGGAAGGATACATGTTAGATAGGAAAGATTAGGAGCATTGACTACCAATAGGTGCTAAGTGTTTTAGATTATAGACCTTTGAAGCGTGATACCATCGGAGTAGCGATAAACACCATCTTAGCACCTTGTGTAGTTAGAACCACTTGGAAAAGCACAAACATAACTAGAAACCTCGTGAGATCAACATTATAAGCAAGGCTCTAGTACAACTTTGAAAAACATGAAGCAAAAAAAATCTAACTACTTCCTATTCATACTAGTACTTCAATACACCATTCAATTGTATACTAGCAAAACACCACACAAGCAATGTATCGGAGAAAAAGAAATGCATAACTATGCATCATACATATGAGGTGCACAAAGAAATGCAACATTCATGTTTAAGAGCTTGCTCCCCCTACTTGTGTGCTCAAAATTTTAGTTGATCCCCTTCTTTTCTCAATTCTCCCCTTTAGTTTTTCTCTCCCTTTACAATCTATCTTTGTGAAGTTTTTCTCCCCCTTTACAATCTATCTTTGTGAACAACATTTTCTCCCCCTTTGGCACCAATGACCACAAGGGACCAATTTTAGATAGATTATCATGTTGAATTATGGGGTGAGGATCAAGTTTGTGATTCAACCTAGATTGCTTGCATAAATAAAATGCTTCGGTTTGATCCAAGGGCAAGCTTCTTCACACCTCACTAGAAGGGTTATCATGCACCATGTTGAAGCAAATATTTAGACAAGTGATCTAGATTGAACACTTAGGATCACAAGCTACTTAAACAAGTTATATGCTACCACTAGATCATACATAGCAAAGAGACAATAGTGGCACCATATAACCTTCAAATTCATTTGATTTTCATGAATAAGCCTAGAACAAGTAAATTATGACTAGATGCACTAAACAAGTCCTTAGCATAGAATGTATGATATGTCAACCAATTGTACCTTGGGGCTCGAAGGAGAGGCATGTCATAACATTGAGGTGCATCAACTCATATTGGAGAAGTCAAGTATGTTCAACTCATTCTTTAGCTTGTGAAATCTCTTCTCATCAAGTGGCTTGGTGAATAGATCGGCTAGTTGATCTTCGGTGCCCACACTCTCAATAGCAATGTCACCCTTTTGTTGATGATCTCTAATAAAATGATGACGAACATCGATATGCTTTGTTCTTTGATGTTGAACCGGATTGTTGGTTAGCTTCACGGCACTTTCATTGTCACATAACAATGGCACATTCTTGAAGTTGATTCCAAAATCTTTCAATGTTGCCTTCATCCACAAGATTTGTGCACAACAACTACCCGCGGCGATGTATTCGGCCTCGGCGGTAGATAGTGTAATACTATTTTGCTTCTTGGATGACCATGAGACAAGTGATCTTCCCAACAATTGACAAGTCCCAGAGGTGCTCTTTCTTTCAACTTTATCACCGGCATAGTCGGAATCCGAATATCCAACTAGCTCAAAGCTTGCACCTTTGGGATACCACAATCCAACATCTTGTGTATGTTTTAAGTACCTCAATATTCTCTTTGTTGCCTTCAAATGACTTTCCCTTGGTGAGGCTTGAAATCTTGCACACATACATACACTAAACATTACATCGGGCCTTGATGCCGTCACATAGAGTAGGCTATCAATCATTGATCTATATAGCTTTTGATCCACCATGTTGCCACTTTTGTCACTATCCAAGCTTCCACTAGTGCCCATTGGGGTTGTAATGCCCTTTGCATCTTCCACGCCAAACTTCTTGAGCATATCTTTGATGTACTTGGTTTGGCTCACAAATGTTCCTTCCTTCATTTGTTTGATTTGAAGTCCAAGAAAGAAACTAAGTTCACCAATCATTGACATTTCAAATTCCTTTGCCATCATATTCCCAAACTCATCACAATAATCTTGATTGGTTGAACCGAAGATGATATCATCAACATATATTTGCAATACAAACAAGTCTTTCCCAATCTTCTTGGTGAAGAGAGTAGTATCCACTTTGCCCATGACAAATCCTTTGGATAGCAAGAAGTCCCTCAAACTTTCATACCATGCTCTAGGTGCTTGCTTCAATCCATACAAAGCTTTTCTCAATTTGTAAACATGATTGGGTTTCTTGTCATCTTCAAAACCGGGAGGTTGCTCCACATACACCTCCTCTTGGATATACCCATTGAGAAATACACTCTTCATATCCATTTGATATAGCTTGATATTGTGAGCACAAGCATAGGCAAGTAAGATCCTAATTGCTTCCAATCTTGCAACCGGGGCATAAGTTTCACCAAAGTCAAGACCCTCTATTTGTGTGTAACCTTGAGCCACTAGTCTTGCTTTGTTTCTTACTACTATTCTATCTTGATCTTGCTTGTTGCGAAAGACCCATCTTGTTCCAATGACATTATGATTCTTAGGCCTCTCAACTAGTTCCCATACTTCATTTCTCTTGAAGTTGTTGAGCTCTTCATGCATTGCATTTACCCAATCCGGATCTCTCAATGTTTTATCAATGTCCTTGGGTTCTTCCATTGACACAAAAGAAGAGTGAGCACAAAATGATGCCAATCTTGATCTAGTTTGAACTCCCCTTTGTATGTCACCAATGATAGAATCTAATGGATGGTCTCTAGCAATGTTAGTTGGTTGAAGCACTTAGACTTGATTGCTTGGATGTTGATGTTGATCATAAGTTGGAGATGATGAACTAGCCACTTGTTGATCTTGTTGCACTTGAGATGATGTACTAGCTTGATTTTGCATTAGAGACCCACTAGCTTGTGTAATTGGACTTTGGAGCACTTGATCTTTGTTGTTATCCACATCAATCACTTGCTTTGGCCTAATATCACCAATATCCATTTCTTTCATAGCATTGGTCAATTGAGTTCCTCTCACATCATCCAAGTTATTTTTCTCATCTTGAGAGCCATTTGTTTCATCAAATTCAACATCATGAACTTCCTCAAGTAAACCACTAGCCAAATTCCAAACTCTATAAGCTTTGCTAGTAGTGGAGTAACCAAGTAAGAATCCTTCATCACATTTCTTCTCAAACTTGCTCAATCTAGTGCCCTTCTTTAAGATGTAGCATTTGCAACTAAATACCCGAAAGTATGCAATGTTGGGCTTTCTTCCATTTAAGATCTCATATGGTGTCTTCTCTAGAAACTTGTGGCAATAGAGGCGGTTGCTATAGAAGCAAGCCGTGTTGATTGCTTCGGCCCAAAAAGAATGACTCACATTATACTCATTTAACATTGATCTTGCCATATCAATCAAAGTTCTATTCTTCCTCTCAACTAGGCCATTGGATTGAGGTGTATACTTGGCCGAGAATTGATGTTTGATTCCAAGCTCATCACATAGCTCATCAACTCTTGTGTTTCTAAACTCACTTCCATTGTCACTTCTCACTTTCTTGATTGTGGTCTCAAACTCATTTTGTACCCTTTTGATGAACTTCTTGAATATGTCAAATACATCACTCTTGTCCACAAGAAAGAATACCCATGTGTATCTAGTGAAATAATCTACAATCACAAAGCCATACTTGTTGCCACCAATGCTTGTGTATGTAGTTGGCCCAAATAGATCCATGTGCAACAACTCAAATGCCTTGGAAGTACTCATAATGCTCTTCAATGGATGAGTGTTGCCCACTTGTTTTCCGGCTTGACATGCACTACATAGCTTATCCTTCTCAAATATGACATCCTTCAAGCCTCTAACTAAGTCATGCTTCACTAACTTGTTCAATTGCTTCATGCCAACATGACCAAGTCTTCTATGCCATAACCATCCCATACTTGATTTGGTGAGCAAGCATGTTGAGAGTTGAGTGTCACTAGCATTGAAATCAACCAAGTATAGATTCTCATATCTAAAGCCCTTGAAGATCAAATTAGAGCCATCAACACTAACTATCTCCACATCATCAACACCAAATATGCACTTGAAACCGAGATCACACAATTGAGCAACCGAGAGAAGATTGAAGTTCAACTTTTCAACTAGGAGCACATTAGAAATGCTATGATCATGTGAGATTGCAATCCTTCCAAGAGCCTTCACATCACCCTTGCTATTGTCACCAAATGTGATACTATCAATGCCACTATCATTTGATTTGAGAGAGTTGAACATTCTTGAATCACCGGTCATATGTTGAGAGCACCCACTATCAAGCACCCAATGCCTTCCTCCGGCCTTGTAATTTACCTACAAAATAAATTAATATTTCTTAGGTACCCATACTTGTTTGGGTCCTTGGAGGTTAGTAACTAAGCTCTTTGGTACCCAAATGGCCTTCTTCTTTGGACCCACAATTGGTGTACCAACAAACCTAGCATGCACACCTTTCTCACCCTTGGTAAGCACATAACAAGAATCAAAAGGAATGTAATCCATTTTAGCATGAAACTTGTTGTTATTCTTGTTCATTTTATTACAATTAATCTCTAGATGCCCAACTTGCTTGCATCTATTGCAATAACGACCATTGCTCTTCACAAAGCGAGACTTTGGAGTAGCAAAGGCCGCCTTGCCCTTCTCGGGAGTATAGCCCAAACCCTCTTTGTTAAGAGAGAACCTTTGGCTACCCAAGTATTTTAGCAAGCGGGCATCCCCACCATAGGCATTGCCTAATGCGCGGGTGAGATCATCCACCTCTCTCTTGAGAGTCTCATTCTCAACCACAAGTGATGAATCACTAGTAGTAGAGGTAGAGTTGGTTGTAGTGGATGATGATGAGCTACATGAAGCATTAGTAGGACCAACAAATAAAGAATCATCAATAATATCACATATTAGTCCAATATCACAAGTGACAATCACTTGCTCCTCCTTAGCTTCCTTCATGAGCTTCTCCAACTTGAGGTCCTTCTCCTTGATGAGCTCAAGTAGAGAGGAGTGGGCTTCCTTAAGCCTAGTGTGAGCAACTTCGAGGTCCTCGTGGTCTTCCTTTAGACACTCACGAGAGGCCTCTAACTCATCAAAGGATTTCCTAAGAGCTTTGAGCTCTTGTTCAATTCCTTTGCACTCCTTACTCTTTTTGAGAGCAACAAGCTCCTCCATCAAGGCATCATTTTCATTGCTCTTGGTAATGAGCTCTTGCTCCAAGGTTTTGCACTTCTTGGTTGTCCTCTTGTAGCTCTTGCTCATTTGATCTATTATGTCTAATAGATCATCCTTGGAGTAGTCCTCATCCTCCTCATCATCACTCCTACAACCATCACTAGCACAAGAATCATCATCACTATCATCATATTTTACCTTGGTAGGCTTGGCCATAAGGCATGTCGATGTAGTGTCGAAGATGGATGACTTGTTGGAGAGGACGATGCTTGCAATGGCTCGCCGAGTGGTCCTCTCATCATCACTAGAGCTATCATCATCACTATCGGAGTTATCACTATCCCAAGTGACCACATAGCCACCACCTTTCTTCTTCTTGTTGACAGTGAAGCTCTTCTTTTCTTTCTTCTCCTTCTTGTCCTTCTTGTTCTTCTTCAACTTCAACTCCCCATCATGATATCTTTTGTCTTCATAGGGGCACTTTGCCACTACATGATCGGGGCTATTGTAATTGTAGCAAAGCACCTCCTTTGCCTTCATGAAGTCCCTTCTCTTCCTTGCACCATATCCTTTCTTCCTCATGAACCTCCCCATCTTGTGCACTAGGAGGGCCATGGTCTCATCATCGAATGGATCATCATCATCGCTCTCTACCTTGCTCTTGCCCTTAGAAGATGAAGCCTTGAATGCAATGGGCTTCTCTTGCTTGACCTTGGTCTCCTTCTTCTCTTCTACCTCATCTTCATCATCATTGTATTGGGCATCGGTCATTATATCTCTAAGTACATCGGTTGGTTTGACCTTGTCCAATCCCTCTCTAAAGATCATTCTTCTCAAGGTGGCAAACTTCTTGGGTAAGCACATCAAGAACTTGTGTGAGAAGTCCTTGTCCTCAACCTTCTCTCCAAGCCCCTTGAGATCATTGACAATGACTTGGAGCCTATAGAACATCTCCGGGATGGATTCATCATCCTTCATCTTGAAAGTGGAGAACTTGTCCTTGAGCATATATAGCTTGGCACTTTTTACCGTTGAAGTGCCTTCATATGTTTCTTCAAGCCTTATCCAAAGCTCATTTGCCTTTTTAAGATCTTTAATTTGCTCAAATACTTTGTCATCAATGGCACGGTAGATTGTGTCAAGTGCGGCCGTGTTGCATTGTTTATTGATGCGGTCATTTAGAGTGAGATTTTCTTCATCAAGAATGATGTATCCTTCATTGGTCACATCCCAAACATTCTCATGTATATTGCCTAGATATTGCTTCATCTTCCTTTTCCAATGATCAAAGGAAGAGACGCCATCAAAGAATAGAGACTTGCCATTAACATGATTGAACATAACTTGAGCCATCTTGCACCGAGGTTGTTAAGCCTTGCAAACGGTGACCACGGCTCCGATACCACTTGAAAGGTCTTGATGGCTAGAGGGGGGTGAATAGCCTTTTAAAATTTCTACAAAGACAAGCTAAACAAATTTATCAATACAACAAATAGCAAGATGCGAGTTTTGCTTAGCCTACGGGGTGTTTGCAAGCCACCTATCCAATTCACAATTCTAGTATATTAGCACTCAACCGCACAAGTCAAACCGAGAAGGTAACTATAACTACAACTAGCAAGCTACACAAAAGAGCTACTCTAGTAAAGCTAACTAGCTAGCAAAGATAACTAAGAAAGTAATACGGAGTTGAGTTAGGAGAGTTTCACCGAGGGACGAAGTATTGAGCCAACCAATATGATCAACAATGAATATCAAGACAACCGAGCACCGGGATCAATCAATCACAATAATGAAAGTGATGACACGAAGATTTATCCCGAGGTTCACGTGCTTGCCGGCACGCTAGTCCCCGTTGTGTCCCTTTTCACCACGTGGTTCGGTGGCTAATCGGTCTCACACCAAGCCTCTCAAAAGGTGCCACAAGAACCTACCAAATGGCAAAAGGTTACAATGACACGAGCAATTCACTAATGTTGCCTTTGGCGCTTCGCCGAGGTAGGCACAAACCCCTCACAATCACCGGAGGTGGCCAAGAACAATCACCAACTCTTGCCAACGCCTCCAAGCTGCTCCAAGCCGTCTAGGTGGCGGCAACCACCAAGAGAAACAAGAATCCCGCAGCAAATCAACCACCAAGTGCCAACTAGATGCTATCTCCCTGGACGACCGGACGCGTCCGGTCGACTGTGACCGGACGCGCTGCGCGTCCGATCAAAAAGCTGAAAACTCGCGCAGACACTGGACACTGACCGGACGCGTCCGGTCAAACAGTGACCGCGTCCGGTCCAGCGTCCGGTCACTCCTGTGACCTCCGTTCGCCTCCGTTTCTTTTTCTGACTTCCGGCGTAGTGGAAAAAAGTCGTTTCAACTCCTCAAAAACGCCTGAATCCCGCCTCGCAAGCTCGGCGGGAGGGAGAGAGAGCCCCAAACCCTCTCTACCGCTCAAACTCCACCGCCTTCGCAAATGTGCTAACATCACCAAGTGATCATCACCATGTGCATGTGTGTTAGCATTTTCACAATCATTTTTCGAGGCGTTATTAGTTCTATCCAAATGCATATGACATGAAATGCACACCTAGAGGCACTTAGGAGTTCAATAGCCGCGTCATTCCCCTCTTTATAGTACGGTTATCTATCTTATAATGTAACCACACCCACTAGGTGTCTTGGTTACTAAAACACAACCCTTAAGCATATACCTTTGCCTTGATCGCGTAGGGTTGCGTCCAAATCCAAGTGTGACCATCATGATCACCATGTCCATCTTGCCACAAACCTTGGAATGTACTAATCCTCATATGCTACATACAACTTAGACATAGGATTAGTACTTAGGCATTGTCACTAATTACCAACACCAAACATAGAGCTATGAGTAGATATGCATTACAATCCTCACACAAGATGCATAAAGGGACAATAGGGCTAGGTGTAGGGATCCTTGTACGATCGATGAAGAGAGGGCCATGGTCGAAAGACATGGGGCAGATATGCATTAGAGGAATCACTCATGAGAAAACCTAAAGGGTTGAGGCAGGAGCGTTGAAGTAGGGGAACGGGGAAGAAGAACGCATACGGGCATGCCCAATGTTTTTTGGTTGGCCGTTGGATTCGGCATAAGGATTGCACTTTAGTTTCAGCGTTCGAGGAAAGAAATTAGGGAAGAAGACGAACAAATAATCTAGATAGCATATTATGTAATTATTTTAGATGTTTTCATGTGTAATTTGGGGATGTACTCCTTCCCTTTGCAAAAAAAGCCGAGTTTTAATATAACCCCTCTTCCCTTCGCAAAAAAGGTTGATAGATCCTGTAGGCTAGATTTTTCTTTTTATTTTGTTGGTTATCACTCCATCAGTTCAAATTATAGTTTATTTTAACTTTATACTGAATCAAATTTCTATGATTTGAACCATATAAAAAAATACGACTTTTACGACACCAAATTAACATTGAGCGTGCTTGGAAGCTTTGCCGGTTCGGCTCACCTCAGCTCGTCTAGATAGCGCGCGCCATGAGACGCTTGCTAGACAAGCGAGCCATTTTGGCTCTCACAGGGCAGCAAAGGGTTTTCTAACCGGCGCAGAAATCAAGGCAATTCAAGGACAGGAACCAAACGGCTGACGATGTCCAATTCCTTGCTGCCTGGCAAAAGAGGCTGTTACACCACTTTCCATGATTTATCTAAATTTAAATGATAATAATAACATAGTTAAATAAACTTACATAAAATAAAAGAAGCTTAACTTAGGTCCCGTTTGGTAAGAGAAATGTTTCGGTTTCTTGAGAGAATTGGGAGAAGCGGTATATCGACGCTAAGAATCGGATCGGAACTGTTTCACACTTTCTTCACTTAGTTTAGAACTTTGCGATTTTGCTGCAGGGCCTAGCTTAACTTAGGTACCGTTTAGATCCATAAGGATTCTAAGAATTCGGATAAAAAAAATCAAAATCTTAAACACCTTAGGATTATAGAAGATTTTAACACACAAGCACAGAATCCGAGAAACATCATATATTATTTTTTATCTAAAATTCGAATTTTAAAATCTGATCAAATACTCTCTCCGTCCCAAAAAGAGTGTCGTTTTAGAATTTCAGACATCTTGTTTGACCATCCGTCTTATTTAATTTTTTTTTTATAAATATCATTTATTTTGTTATGACTTATTTTATCATTAGAGATCCTTTAATAATGATTTATTTATTTTATAATTTGCATAAAATTTTTAAATAAGACGAACGGTCAAACATGATGTCTAAAAGTCAAAAACGTCACTCTTTTACGGACGGAGGGAGTATGTCCTTAGTACCCTTCCGCCGGCCTTCCTTTGGTGGTGCTGTGGATGGTCATGGCCTAACGAAACGACGGTACTGGCGGTTACATCAGGGTTGGTGGAATGACTCGTGGGCCTGCCCTGGGCTGGGCGTCCTGCTATACATGTCCGTCACGTGATGTGCAGGTGCGGCGACGGAAAGGAGCCAGACCCACCCCACGTACTGCCACTGGACTGCAGACGCACGCAGTGCGCCAGTGCCTGTCGTGTCGTCGGCGGCAGCAGCAACAGGCGGGCCATGGGTTTCTGGGCCTTCCTCCGTTGCACTTCTGACTGCTCACTGCCAATCACTTTTTTGATTTGACGTCCCCCCTCAGCAGTCAGCAGCAGCGGCAGCTGACAGCTCGCTTTCTCTGCCATGCTGTACATTAAATATTTAGTATTTATTTATATTTGATATATGCTGTGTTTAGATTTAAAATTTATTCCAAAGTTTACCATCCCATCGAATGTTAAGCATTAAATATAGATAAAAAATAACTAATTTCACAGTTAGATAGAAAATCGTGAGACGAATCTTTCGAACCAAAGTAGTCCATAATTGAACACTACTCCCTCTGTCCCTTAATATGTGTCGCTAGAAAACCGTGTTTTCCTCACAAACACGCTTCCCGGACGACACTTAAAAAGGGACGGAGGGAGTATTTACCAAATAAAACCAATACATGCTACAATACATTTTTCAGCATTTTTACCTCAACTAAACACACCCATAGTATGTATTTATTACTAATATTAAGGAGTATCGCTATTTTTTCTATGAATTGTCTTTCTGTCATGTAGGAGTACTCATGTTTCAAATCCCTGCGTACATAATGGTTTTCTTCTACTAAAAACAATCGACAAAGCAAGTACACACTCTGTTATCTCCAAAATCAAGCAGATTCCTGAATGCAAATCAGAATTCAAACCATTCCTTTTGTATCCGCACCTAATAATATCTAGAGTATTCAAATTTAAATGTGATAAATACTACTTCCCGAATTCGATTCCATGCATAGTCCATCAACATCCATCCCTATCCTTCTTAGGCCTAAAGCTCGGCACAAGCAGTCCGGGCCCAACCAAGAGGCCGAGACAGGGAGAGTTCTCTCAGTTACAGCACAGCACCTCACCTCACCACAACCAGTCCGCTGCTCAACAAGCACGACCTGTCCTGTGACAAGATGCGAATGCGACGCGGCAACCCTAACAAAATTCCAGTCCAATCATTTATTAGTTGAATTCCTCCAGGCTCACATCCATCAAATTCACAGTGAAGCCAGCTTCCGAGTCATGCCCAGCGCCTTGAGGATGAACGCATAAGTAAACGCGTCCTCCTGCAACTTCTCGAACCTGCAATCAAAACCCCAGCCAAATTACTACTCCTTACTTTGCTTCAGCGTCTAATGTTGTACACTAGCTCTAGCGAAACCAACAAAGAACCGCCGGTTTACCTTCCCGATTTGGAGAAGTGTCCAGCTCCCAGCTCGCACTTGAACAGCAGAAGGTTGTCATCTCTTTTCAGCTCCCTCAGCTTCGCCACATATTTAGCAGGCTCAGAGTACATCACTCGCGGATCTGGTTCGTTATCACCATCCACACAAGTCAGATACTGAGCTAGCTATCACAGACCAACTAAAAATGCTAAATAGCAACTTGGAATGTATCAAGGGGGCACCTACCGTTTAAGCCAGCGGTTACAAGAATGTTGGGATACTCTTGCGCCGTCACCTGTGGCATGGACAAACAGATAACACAGGGCAATGCACATTTGTGGTCGATTTGAAGTTCATGCTGGTGGGAGAATATGACTTCATGTAATAATAGTATTCTTCTTTATTATATTAATATTAATGGAACCAAGAATACCAAAGATCATCAACAATTCCTAGCCTTTTCACCTCTTTCAACAGTGCAAATTATCACATTCCAGAACAACAGTACATATTCATGCATTCACAGGTCTTCACCAATAAATAACGGGGAAAAAAATAGGCAGTGTCACTAATATACTCCTCCAGCACTATTTGATTATATTCATTCACAAGAAATAAGCATCATCCTAGCTTCATACCCTAGTACACATTTGAACAGAGACATAAAGATCAGCACTTACATTGTCAACAGGAGAATATGATTTCATGTAATAATAGTATTCTTCTTTTCTTGGATCACCCCACTCCTAAACCAAGGACAACACGTGGATTGATAAGAACTGGCAACAAGTAGATAACTAGAATAAAAGGGGCAACCACGCAGCTCGTATAAAGCATGTTGCTTTGCAATTGTCATGGTACAGCTTGCAAAACATCCCTATCGTGCAAGTGGTAAATATTCCATTCCGATTTCCAGACACAAGGCATAATGAAATAAACTAGCAGGAACCCCGCGCGTTGCCGCGGGTGCAAGAGAGAAAGTTTGAAAAAAAGCAAGCAGTGTGGTAGAATTGCAGATGGTTTTATCTGCCAATCAGCAAACAACGACATGGTTCATATAATAGTATGGTAATGTCCAAAAGATGGATATACAGATGCAAGATTGGTCACTGCACATATTGGAACACGACTGATAAGCGGAAAATGTGCAGTTCATATTGGGCGCTGAGACAAATAACCTCAGCCGCTGGTAACTAACAGTTGCACTTTGTTGTTGGTATCTTTGTAGACACGGAAAAATATGGCGTCCCGATTCTACTATAAACTAAAGAGTACTTCCATCTTTTGTTCGACTAAATTGATAGCAGTACATTGTAAGCAGCAAGTGCGTGAATAACATGGTAAACTAAGAAGGTAAGATTAATATGAAAATCAATTCCTTTTTTTTTTTGGCTAAGGAGAGCTGCAAAGATTTCAGATTGCAGTATTGCAGGCGGAAGGTAACCTTTTTTTTGGTGAACCCCAACAACAGCCTGTGAATCAGGATGTCCTGTTCCGGCATAGAAGTAGGTTATGCACAGAATATTCAAAGTTAAAATAGAAACAAAAAATAGGGAGGAATTAATGACAAACTTTAGAGAGCAAACATTTTAGCGACCTACAGGCATGCAATAGTAGAGGAATGTGGATAACATAACCGACAACAACATGATTGAAGTTATAGCATGGTAATATTTTGGAGATCATTACCTGCATGTTGTCTATGATATGCATGAACATTGAAGTTTCCCTAATATCTGCCAAATGGAAGACAAAAGAAGTTTCAGTAGATTGGTTCTGCACATGTGAAACCTGGGAATCAGGTTAAGGTGCACATTTGAGGTCATGGGAAATGGAGAAAATAGATAGAACATAAGTAACATCAATTGAAAGATAGGTAGTAACCTGTTTTAGGTGGAAAGGTTTGCAATGATATGATTCCTGGACTGAACCACACTACGTCAGATCACCAAAAACCGGCACTGACGGTGCCGACAGTGAATGTCGAATCTGTAGTAGTGGCACTAAAAATCCCTGTAACGCCAAAGGCACAAAAAGCTGAACCAATAAGGACCATCAGGAAATAATTACTGTAAATCAAGGAGCACAAACTGCAACATAGACTTTAGTGGTAAGCAAACCCCTAGTCGGAAAACGATATTCTGAACAAAACTATGAATTAGAAACTGCCATGCACGGTATAGGCAGGAGGCACAAAAATCAGAACTGAAAGATAAAGACATTGAAGGCTATAGGCACGAACAGATGGGACCTGAAATCAGGAATTGCAACATAGACTTTAGTATGAAGTAAACATGTAGGTGACAAACATATTGTCGACCTGCAATCATGCAACATAGGATAGTGTGCACACTATATGTTTTTCTGAACAGCATAGTCACAATTATTTGTGTTGGACTGTCCAAGGTGTTTAAAGAAATTTGGAAGACCATAAGCATTTCATGGAACAGTGTGTAGTTGAAACCAGGTTCAGTGCCCACATGTAGCAATTAATTAAGGTCTAGTTAGAACACGTCGACATCTCACGTCACACAACCCACTTAGGTAGCATCGAAATTATATGGGATTTGGGAAACCATAAGCATTTGATGAAACAGTGTCTAGTTTGAAGCAAATAAAGTGGCCACATGTAACAATTAACTGAGCTGAAGCTAGAACACATCAAGATCTCACCTCACACAATGGCATATCGTCTTCTCTGGACCATACACGTAGCTTGCACTCTAAACTTAAATAATCGTACCATCTGCAGCAAGAAACAAACCAAAAAAGTTGGAATCAATCAAAGATCCAAACAAAGTGAGCACTGCAGCACCGGGGAAATAAAAGCTGGAAGCATATCAGACTCAGTAAGGTAGGCCTCCAAGTGGCAGCACAAAGGTTTCAGTTTCACTGGCTGGCAAACGATAAAGAATGAAAGGGTAAACTAAAAGAGGTCTGGACATTTATGCATAAGCCATCTTTTAGAAAGATAGAAGTATTTGGTCATGGCATATGAGTATACCTTGGCAACTTCCTGAGGATAGGGAATGATTACTCGTATGGAAGATTCATGAGCATGCCTGGATATGAGTACTAACTTCAATCCCACTGAACCATGATGGACTGGTGACCTCTACTCATATCCATGATGCCTGGATATGAGCATGCCTGAAATACTGAAAAGTGACAGAAGAAAATCGAGAAGATGAGCTTATAAATATGTTCAGCCATACCAAAGATCAATTAGGAAATTAATAAGCAGTCAAATTTGTAACATCGTGTGGCATTTGTTCTAATATGAATTTGAAATTGAACATATGGACTGAGAGACAGTAAAATGATCAAAATTTGCCGAAAGAAATTAAACATATGGACTGAGAGACAGATGGAAGGGTTGCAGCACCAGCAGGTATTCTGTAACTACACATGTGGTGTATTAATTAATATACATGAGAATTGATACTGAATCATTGGCTATTTTATGTTGCAGTACAAATGTATGCACCTGTATACAACGAAGAAAGGACGAAATCAAAAGCCAACTGTTGTAAGCTGATTCATGAAAATACCTCGAACACAGAAATAGTGGATGCTTCAGGGGAAAATAGATTGCTGAGGGGCCGAAATTACCAGGGCACCATGTAGAAACCACATGGCATCATATGGAGTGGACGTGAGCATCGTTAGCAACTTCCGTACCTGCAGATGTGAAACGAAGGAGGAAATTAGCATGCGCAATCAGAAGATCTATGAGTGGGAAAGAACTTTGTGCAGTATATGAGGCGCTGTAAATCGGATAGCTGCATACGCAAGACGGAGCCGAAGAAGGTGGGGGGCGGGCTCGCGGCGCCGCTGGCGTCATGGCTACCAGCGATGGCTTCGCGATTCCAAGGAGGAGGGCGGACGTGCCAGAACTCCGAGAGGCAGACACCGGAGGGGGCCCGCTGGAGGGCTGCGCGACGGAGCCGGAGAGAGTGGGGGCGGGCTCGCAGCACCGACGGCCTCAGTGCTACCAGCGACGGCGTGGCAACCTAGGGGAGGGGGCCGGCCGGCGCTCGCGCTAAGCCGGAACGGCTGAGGATGCAGGAAGGGAGTAAGAAGCTAGAAGTTTCAGGAGCCGTGTTTCTTCCTTATCCTCTTTTTTTTTGTGCATTTTTTTTGTGCATGCGTTGGTGGGATGGTTGGTTCTGGAGGGGCTGCTGCGGATTGCCGTTGACTGTTGCCAGAACAGTGTTTTGTGAGAGGTGACGGAACTTCTGGCTTCCACGCTCTTTATAGTATTGTATAGATAGATAATTCAAAAACATAAAGTGTTAAATTATAAACGAATATTTATAGATAATATAGCAAGGAATCATCATATCCTAGCCCTGATACCTGCTCAAGCACAATGTACGCATCTTTTGCCTAAGTCTAATCCCAGTCAGGACTAATATGGCCCAACCCAACTGAAGCTCAAGCCTGACTTCCATATGGACAGGGTATTCAAAAGGTTGCATTCCTTGTGTTTGGGTGAACAACAATTGGTATTAATTTACTGGGGTGGTGCATCCATATATTTCTTCAATAGCAAACAGGCAACGGACAAAAGGGCACCAAAGAACATTTCTAAAAAGGGCCCATATCTCTATTTCTTATTCTTGCTAATAATATAAATTGCAATATGACACCGAAACATGGTGTTACGACCTCGGGACCTTAGACCGTAGGAGTGGGAGATGGGAGGCCAAGGCTTGAATGCGCGGCGGCGAGGTGGAGGCGCCGTGCTCAGCGCCTGGGCAAGAGCAGATGGGATCGGCGAACAGAAGGACGTGCACAATAGCCCGGGGGCCCAAGGGGGAGATAACTCCAATCCCAAGCCTAATCCATTAAGATCTGAATGTTCCAACTTATACCCATATAATCCTAACAAACTCAGCTATTCGGTATTTAGGGTCGATGCTACAAAAGGATGGAGACATTGATGAAGATGTTAGGCATAGAATTTCAGCCGGTTGGTTGAAATGGCGTCAAGCTTCTGGCGTCCTCTGTGACAAAAGGGTGCCTCAGAAGCTGAAAGGTAAGTTCTATAGGACGGCGTTTCGTCCAGCGATGTTATACGGTGCTGAGTGTTGGCCTACAAAAAGGCGACATGTTCAGCAATTGAGTGTAGCAGAGATGCGTATGTTGCGTTGGTGTTGTGGGCACACAAAGGAGGGATAGAGTCCGGAACGACGATATTCGGGATAGGGTTGGGGTGGCACCAATTGAGGAGAAATTGATTCAACATCGGTTGAGATGGTTTGGGCATGTCCAACGGAGGCCTCCTGAGGCGCCGGTGCGTAGTGGAGTTCTAAAGCGGGCCGATAATGTAAAGAGCGGTAGAGGTCGACCTAAACTAACTTGGGACGAGTCCGTTAAGAGAGATCTTAAGGAGTGGAATATCTCCAAGGATTTAGCTATGGACAGGAGCGCTTGGAGAGTGGCAATCAACGTGCCTGAACCGTGACCTCTTTTGTCTTGTGCCCTTTATGTCCCTTCTTGTGTCTCCCTGTTTCTCGTCTCTTTTGGGTTTCATCTCTAGCCTACCCCAACTTGCTTGGGACAAAAGGCTATGTTGTTGTTGTTGTTGTTGTTGTTGTAAACTCAGCTATCCGTAAGCTAATAATGTTCTTAACAAATCTAACAACACGTCGACCGTCTCTGTAGTGGCCGTCCCTGCAGCATACGGCACAAGAGCGGGCGGCGGGTGCCTGTACACCACCTAAAACGGTGTGGTCTGGAGCGAAGTGTGGTACGCCGTGTTGTAGCAATATTCGGCCCAAGGCAGCCATTCCAGCCACTTGCGCGGCCGATCCCCGATGATACACCGCAAATACATTGCGATGGTTTTGTTGATGATCTCGGATTGGCCGTCCATCTGGGGGTGGAACGCTGTACTCATGCGCAGCTGGATGCCGGCGGGCTTGAAGAGATCGCGCCACACGTGTCTAGTGAACACCAGGTCGCGGTCACTGACAATTGACGCCAGGAACCCATGGAGGCGAATGACACCTTCGAAGAAGGCCTTGGCGACGGAGAGGGCCGTGTAGGGATGGCTCAACGCAATGAAATGCACGTACTTGGAGAAGCGATCCACGACCGTCAAGATGACGCTCTTGCCATTAACCCGTGGAAGGCCCTCGATGAAATCCATCGAGATGTCCGTCCACACCGTTGTTGGCACCTCAAGGGGCTGGAGTAGGCCGGCTAGGTGAAGTGCCTCCGTCTTGTTGCGCTGACACGTCGCACAGGCGCGGACGCAGTCGCGCACCAGCCGACGATCATGATCGATGACGAAGTCCTGGCGGAGGCGTTGCAACGTCTTTTGGATGCCTTCATGACCTGCAGCGTGCGCGAGCTGGAGCATGTCCAGAAGCAGCGCAGAGGAGGCTGACACGTAGACGCGGGTGCCCCGGAGCACCAGGCCGTCCACCACACGCCAGGGGGCACCGCGGTCCTGCACGACGCTGTCCCGGAACGCCTGCAGCGCCATGTTGTTGTCGAACTCGCTGCGTAGCTCGTCGTAGAGGTGGAACGAAGGCCCGCTGCAGACCTCCAGGGCGACCTTCGCGTCCCCGCGGCGAGACAGCGCGTCCGCCACGACGTTGAGGCTGTCGGGACGATACTAGACGCTAAAATCATACCAAAACAATTTGCTTACCCACTGGTGCTGCGGTACGGTGGACAACCGTTGATCCAACATGAACGTGAGGGCGTAGTGATCCGTTCGAACGATGAAATGACGCCCCCACAAGTACGGCCGCCAATGCCGCACTGCTTGCACCAGCCCAATGAGTTCCCATTCGTACGCGGCGAGTTTGAGGTGGCATGCGGCGAACGGGCGACTGAAGAAAGCGAGGGCGCCGTCGCCCTGGTGCAGCACCGCCCCAAACCCGGAGTCGGAAGCATCGCAGTCCACCGTGAAGTCCTTGGTGAAGTCAGGGAGCTGCAGTACCGGCGCCGTGGATAGCGAGCATTTGAGCTTGTCAAACGCCGCCGCTGCCTCTGGAGACCACGAAAACCCGTTCTTCTTGAGCAGCTGCGTGAGGGGCGACGATTGCGCCGTAGTCTTGGATGAACGGAGGTAGTAGCCGGCGAGCCCGAGCAAACCGCGCAGACCCCGTACAGAACGTGGTTGTGGCCATGACGCCACGGCGTCAACCTTGTCCTTGTCCATGACGACTCCCTCCGCGGTAATCACATGCCCCAAATACGCCACTGAGGACTGAGCAAACGTGCATTTGGAGTGCTTGAGCTTAAGCTGATGTTCCCAGAGCGCTAAGAGAACAGCATTGATGTGTCGTAGGTGTGCTGACCAAGACGGGTTGTAAATCAAAATGTCATCGAAGAACACCAATACGAACTTGCGGAGGAACGACCGGAGGACAGTGTTCATCAGACTCTGGAACGTAGATGGCGCATTTGTCAAGCCAAACGGCATGACCAGGAACTTGAAATGCCCCTTGTGTGTGCGGAACGCGGTCTTCTCGACATCATCAGCATGCATCCGCACTTGGTGGTATCCCGAGCGCAGATCGAGTTTAGTGAAAAATCGTGCGCCCTTGAGTTCATCTAACAGCTCTTCCACAACCGGAATTGGAAACTTGTCCTTGACTGTTTGCTGATTCAGTGCGCGATAATCAACGCAAAACCTCCAGGAACCATCGTGCTTCTTTACCAGGAGCACCGGGGCGGAGAAGGCAGACGTACTTGGGCGTATGATGCCCTGCTGGAGCATAGCGGCGCACTGGGCTTCAAGCTCATCTTTCTGAAGTTGCGGATATCTGTAGGGCCGCACCGCAACCGGGGCCGTGTTGGGCAGGAGGTGTATACGGTGGTCACACGGTCGCGCCGGCGGCAGGCCTTGGGGCGTGGCGAAGACTTCCTCAAATGACTGGAGGAGCTTACCAAGGAGGACCGGCTCACTGTGGATGGCCGCGAGCCGACAGGTGGACTGTACGTCATGGCGCGTCGATCCGATCCCCCGCCAAAACACCTGGCGGCCGTTGCGTGTGAAGGCGATGCACAGATCGTCGAAGTCCCAAAGTACAGGGCCAAGTGTCCGGAGGAATGTGACGCCGAGGATCATGTCCCACTTGTCCAGTGGGATGGAGTAGCAATCCACCGAAAAGAACTCATCAGCAATGCGGATGCCGACGTCTCGGGCAAGCCCACGACACTCGACGCGATCACTGTTGGCGACGATGACGCCCGCCGGGGCATGGCGTGAACACAGCCCAACGCGGCGCGCCACATCCCCTCGAACGAAGTTATGTGTCGAGCCGAAATCGAGCAGTGCGACGAACTGCTCATTGCCAATGGTGACGTAGAGCTACATCGTGTCCTCTGTCCTGATGCTGGCAATGGCCCCCAGCGAGATCACCGCCAGGTTCGGCTCCGCTGCGGTTGGTGCCGGGGGATCCTCGTCGTCGTCTGACTCTGGGGGCTCCTCCACGATGTAATCACTGGCTTCCAGATAGAACAGGCGAGCACATTTGTGCCCTTGCACGTACGGCTCGTCGTAGTTGTAGTACAAGCCTTGCTTGCGGCGTTCCGCCATCTCCGCTGGGGTTAGCCGCTTGAACGGCCGTGTAGGCGGCGCGGGTGTTGTAGTGGATGATGAACCGGAGCCCTGCTATAGCGCCGAAGATGTGGACGAGGAGCGGCGCGAGCTGCGGCCTAGGGGCGCCGGAAGTGCTAGCGGCGCTGCTGTGTTCCGCCGTTCATACGTGCGCGCCAATCGCATGGCGCGCTGTAGGTCTTGTGGGTCGTGGAGCTCAACATCAATCCGGATGTGATCCGGGAGGCCGCCCGTGAACAACTGCGCCTACTGCAGCGGCGCGAGCCGGCCGGCGTGCGCCATGCGCACCTGGAACGTGTCCAGGTACGTCGCGACGTCCGATGTGAAAGGCAGGTGCGCCAGCTCGGCCAAGTGATTGGTCGTCAACGACAGGCCGAAGCGCTGGTCGCAGAGCACCTTGAACTCCTCCCAGGAGGGAACGCCGGCGTCGCACTCCATGACATAACACCACTGCTGCACGGTTCTTGTGAGATGGAACGAAGCCAACCACACCTTGTCGGCTTCGTGAGTGAGCTGCGCCCGGAAAAAACGTTCGCAGCGGTTGAGCCACCCCAGAGGGTCCTCCTTGCCCTCGTAGGTCAGGAACGAAAGCTTGTGGTAGCGAGACACACCGGCGGCCGCGGCGTCTGGCGGCACATGGACGAGGGGAGGCGCCTCAAGGGCAAGCGCTCCATGGACGGACGATGGCTGCACGTGGCCGCTGTTCATGATGGATGAGAACGACAGCAACGGGGACGGCGAGTGGGGAAAACTGATCTGCGTGATGGGTACGGGCTGGGATGGTGATGCTGTAGTAGATGCGACATGGGAGGAGGCTGGCGATGACTGCGCGGACGCTTGTGCGGAGTTGATCTCGGACACCGCCGGTCCAAGCAGCGGAATGCCGCCGAAACCGGGCAGAGCGAGGGTGTGGGGCGGCGGTGGCGCGGAGAGCGGAGGGGCAGAAGCCGACAGGCCGCCCTCGAGTGTGGAGACACGGATGGCCAGGTCGCCCATCTGGCGCTGCATGCCGAGGATGGCTGTGGTGAGCGCGTTCAGCGCGTTGGAGGAGACCATGGTCACCATGGGTTGCGATGGTTCGGCGGGGATCAACGCGGCCGAGGTGGTGGGAGCCGGTGCCGAGACCGACGCCTCGACGGACGAGGTGGCGGCATGTCCTGACATTGATACCAGGCTGTTACGACCTCGGGACCTTTAGACCGTAGGAGTGGGAGATGGGAGGCCGAGGCTTGAATGTGTGGCGGCGAGGTGGAGGCGCCGTGCTCAGCGCCTGGGCAAGAGCAGATGGGATCGGCGAACAGAAGGACGTGCACAATAGCCCGGGGGCCCAAGGGGGAGATAACTCCAATCCCAAGTCTAATCCATTAAGATCTGAATGTTCCAACTTATACCCACATAATCCTAACAAACTCAGCTATCCGTAAGCTAATAATGTTCTTAACAAATCTAACAAATAATAATAGCAAATATCCCTAGAAACTAGGACCAGGCGCAGGCAAGGGTGGTGGCCATGCACTGCTGGACCACCATTCAACCACTAGCCTTGCCACGCCTCTGATAAACCTTGCCGATCATAACACATGGAAATAAAAAATAACACAACTGACGAAATGGATACCTCCCATTCAGCCGTTGTCAATGGGATAGTTGGATCAAGCATAGTTGTGACAACATCAACAAAAGGCACTCCAGCAACAGCTGCCCTGAATAAGTCAGGCCTCATATTTAGGACAGCACCCATCAATAAGCCACCTGCACTTATGCCATTGATGCAAAGCTTTTCCTTGGAACAATACTTGTTTTTTATTAAGTACTCAGCACAATCAATGAAATCTGTGAAAGTGCTTTTCTTCTTCAATAGTTTCCCATCTTCGTACCACTTCCGGCCCATTTCACCACCACCGCGAATATGAGCTATCACATATATAAAACCCCTATCTACCAGAGAGAATCTTGACCCTCTGAAACTTGGATCTATGCATATCTGTAGCCAAAAGAACAGATAAAATAAGAGCACGGTTATTACAATAACTTCTGTTATATTTATTATTGCTGAAACCTAGAACCATCTGATAGTCTTGATGCCAAGTTGCCACATACAGTTGCTACTAGCTAGACCTTACTGGGTCCTGACAAGGAATCTTTCTGGTATCAAAATTTAAAGTATATCATTCAGCAAGGAAACACTAAAGTAATTGAATTCTAAAGAATTGTTGTCACTTGAAAATAATGATGAATAATAGCAAATGAATGCATGATGGCACATTAGCAAAAAAGCAAGTACAGTCTGTACATGCTGCACATATAAAAAAGAACACTTAAACTTTCAAATGAATCATGTGGATCCCAAGATGACCAAATGAAATTGACATAAACTATCAGTCTGCTCAGCAGTGCTTGCTGCGGCTGCAGCTGCAGCAAGCCACTGCTACAGTACAAGCATGTGTTTAGAACTACAGCACAGCTGCAGTGAGCACAGCGTATATGCCAATCTTGAAATATGTTCAAAGCATTAAATATCACAGAAAGACTTCCCTTATTACAGTTTATACGAAATATTAAAAAGGAAAATAAACAAACAGAATGTACCTCGTAGGAGCCATAGCCATATAGTAGCATAGGGTCTGAGCCATCAAGCTTCACAAGATCTTTTCTGTATAGAATGGACATGGGGATCTGAGTGCCATCAGCAGCAGTAGCCCATTTTCTTTCTGTTACATAATTTGATGCATCAAATCCACCTAAAACCTAAAGAATATCGAGAAGATCAGATCGCCATGGGTTTGTAAAAATAAATAAAAATAAATCAATACTGTCCGGAAAATAAATAAATAATAGTGCAACTCTAGCTTACAGTATGGATCTTCTTCAGAACAGACACCCCTGAATCCATATCATAGTCGTAAACAGAGGGCGGGGTCCTCATTGAACTATAATGAAATCGAAGAACAGATGAATGAAACTGAGACTCCTCAGGGTCCACAGAATATGTTGGATCAATAAAATCAAGCGCTCGGCCTCCCTGAAGTTGTCCAATTGACTCTCCAATAGCAGGTAGCCGATATACAGTTACTTTGGGAAGGCCATTCTCACGCTCATATACAGCAATATAGTTGTCAAAGAGCTGGAAGTCCTGTATTTTCACACTGAAGGGAGTTTCAGTTTGATGCGATTGTGATGTGTTATGTACTTTTTGTTGTCAACTGACAATGCATTTTTAACAAACAATGCATCCATTGCTAAGAAGAGCAAAACATAAATAACAAAATTTGTAAACATGTAAAAGTGCAGGATGAATCACTTAATTAGTAGCTTCATGCAAATTTCTATTAGCTGCAGTTTCCTTGAATCCTGGTATATCACTGCCAGAGCATCAAGCCTCTTACATAGAGCCTAACTCAACAAAACCGAGGAAGCAGTGGTAATCAAAACCTTTGATTACCATCCTATCGAAGATCCAATATTGATATAGAATGAACCATATTCCAAAAGCTAAGGTTGGTATGGCAAAGTCAAACTAAATGCAAATTGCTTTGCTCCCATTCCTTCATAATCTTACAACTGACGCAATAAAATTTTGGAAATACAGTGAAACAATCAAATAGTAACTGGTTGGAAGTTGGAACCCACAAGTTTGAAAGTTTCATGCTCTAGCTGGCAACACAAATAGTATCAATCAGTAATAAGCAATGCTAATACAAGAATGCATCCCTTTCCTGCTTTTCTCAAATGTCAAAGAACTTTCAAAAAGAAAGGTCTATGCTGCAGCAGCAAAGTATTCCCTAGGGTTCCAGTATTCATTCAGAAAACACAATTAATATCCAAGAAGAAAACTGAGACTTGCACTATAAAATGGTTATGTAAACTTTTACAGATTCTTCCTCATTAATTAAGAGCAAGTTAGCAAACATAACATCATACAAATTAAATCAGTTAGTCTAAATCTGTTCCCTAAAAAGTGTGATACTGTGTAAATTACATATCAACCACAAAAATGTCTTCTGAAACTTGTATGACAATAATGCAAGTACCTTTCTCTATGTGGTAGCAGTATAGTGGTCTCAGCAACATTATCCAGTGGGCAAGCAACCAATTCAGAATTGTAGAACTCATCACTTCGCCTCTTAATAAAGAAATGATTTCCACGATGGCTAGCTGTTGTATCAATGCCATACACACGAGGTGTCAAAACAGCAAGTTCCTTGGTCTGTTTGGATATGTCCAGGTAGAATATAAAGCTTGTATTTTTGCTTCCAGATTCAACAAATAAATATCTCTTGCTTTCAGAAGCTTGAAGGCCTAGAGAAAATGTGTCATCTTTCTCATGATACAGACAAGCATCACTTGATTGATCAGACCCTAACTTATGTAGCCATACCTGCAAAAGCCATTACAAAGGTAAGATAAATGTAATAATAAAAAACACTACAAAAAAAAAGATCCGATAACATAGCACCTACAGGCACAACAGTCATAACTAAACAATCTTAAAAAGGTCACCAGAAGTTTCAACTGAACTCGCAAAACAAGAGGCATGCCATGTAGGAGTTAGAAGAAGCGGAAGAACGCGCGACCTACTTTATCTGGCCGAAGTATACTATCCATTGTAATGTAAACGAGGTGGTCGTCACCAGACCACTCAATGTCAGAAGTAATTCCTTTAAGTGGTTGCCCAACATATTCTCCACTCTCCGCGTCAATGACATAGACCGTGTAGATTTCATCACCTTTAGTGTCTTCTGCGTAAGCAACTAGCTTGTTGTTGGGACTGACCTGAAGCAAGCATTTAAATTTAAATTATGTTAGATACATATAAGGGATATCTAAGAGGCACAGGCACGAGGAACAGAACCATAGAGACTGACAGAAGGAGTAGGTGGGCCAAAACCACACCTTGAAAGCTCCGATGCTGTAGTAGTCATGGCCCTCAGCCTTAATATTCTCATCCAGGATAATATGCTCATCAGGGGCATCAGGTCCTGTGGGCATCACATCGTGGACTGTAATAGGAGCATCAGTCGGTACGAGACGCCTACAGTGTTGCACATACTCCTTGCCAGTCAATGTCCTCTCATAGTAGTAGTACTGCCCCTTGCGAAGAGGCGCATCAATATCGTCTTCCTTGATTCTTCCTCTGATTTCAGCATATATTTCGTCCTCAAGTTGCTTGACATCTAGAAGAGAGTTACCAGGGTTTGCAGAAGAGGACTGAAATAATAACTGCACAATGATCCGTAGTACCACTCTACTAGGAAACATCTCGTGTAGTGTATACAACTACATTCCAGACTAGAGAGCTAGAGAGCCACTCTGAAGTCTGAACAGACGATATACAACTACATTCCAAGTGATAATAACAACAGCACAGATAAACCTGGTATAAGTTGGAAGGACTGGCTAGTGATTGTCATGTCAAAACAATGGATCCCTAGCTAATGCCTGATAGCACGCTAAGGGCACCTTTGGTTGACCCGACACGCGCGGCAAGCCAAGCACACGATGGAAAAGGAAGGCATAAAGCTCCAACAAGCCCCCCGACTGACCAGACATGACGGCGGCGGTGTAGTCGTTCTCGCCGCGGAGGTGCGCGAGGACGTCCGGGTCGGATCGGCAGTCGTCGCAGAGCCAGTAGTAGTTGTCGACGCGGACGTCGCCGTGCTCGACGAGCTGCCGCGGGACCTTCTTGGCCACCGGCGGTGCCGCCGCCGCCATCGCTGCGAAGGAAGGGCCGCGGTAACAGGAGAGGGGCCCGATGCCGAAGGAGGAGAGGAGTAGGAGGAGAGCGCGGCGGCGCGAGAGCGGGGACGCGGCGAGGGCTGGGGAGATGGGGCGGTGCGCGCGGGGGATAAGCACGGGAGGGGGCAGACGATGGAAGGAGCCGGCCAGCCGGAGCATCGCCACCCTTTATTATTGTTTTTGCTTGCTTGCTTCCGGCGATTTGCTCCCTCCAACAAACCGCACGCTATCCAAGTTCCGTTCCGTGTAAGGGGTGTTTAGTTGGCGAATTTTTTTTAGATTCGGGTACTGTAGCTTTTTGTTTCATTTGGTAATTAATGTTTAATCATGGACTAATTAGGCTTAAAAGATTCGTCTCGTGATTTCACGGTGAACTGTGCAATTAGTTTTTTTTGTTTCATCTACATTTAATGCTCCATGCATATGCCGTAAGATTCGATGTGATGTTTTGGAGTGAAAATTTTTGGAAACTAAACACCCCCTAATGCTTTCTGGATTTTGATTTGATTTAAAGGTTTGTATAGTTTTTTTAGAAATTTATTTTATGAACTTTTAGATGTTTTAAATTAAGAATATTTCTAGTCAATTTATCTCTTAAATTTTTTTGCCCAATTTATCTCCTTAAACTTTTAGTTTAGTGTGATTTATCCTCTCTAACATAGCGCTACATCAGTAAAATTACCATCCAAATTATCGAAGAGATAGGAGACAAATGGTTTGGGCCTTCTTTGGAACGCGGGGCTTTTTTCTGATTCTGCGTTTTTCTATAAAAAAATGAACTGATTTATGTAAAATTTCTATACAATTTCTATGATATTCTGTATTTTAAAGGGGTAAATGTGATTTTGTATTCATGGAGCAAAATTGGAGCCTTTTTCCCGATCAAAACCCAGCACCACCAAATGTAAGGGGTGTTTAGTTCCCACCCAACAACTTTACACCCCATCCTATCGAATGTTTGAGGTATATACGAAGCATTAACTATAGATAAAAAATAACTAATTGTACAGTTTGCATGTGTTTTGCGAAATGAATCTTTTATGGCTAATTAGTCCATGACTGAACACTGATTACTATAGTTACACATCTGCTACAGTATCTCTGAACTTTACCGCGCTGAACTAAACACGCCCTGAGAAAACAGAGCCCGTTCCGGAGCCCAACAAGCACAAAGGCCCATCAACCAAAAGCCTTCGTCTTCTACCTCTGGTCCTCTTCAAACGCCCGCGAGAGAGGCGAAACTTTTTTTTTCCCTCGAAACCCTAGCCTAGCCACTGCCCCGCGCCTCCCCTCGCCTCCTTCCCGTACGCTAGGAAGAGGAAGATATGGGCGCCGAGGAGGACGCCGCCGCACGCCGCGAGCGTCTCCGCGCCCTCCGCGCCGCCAAGGAGCTCCTCTCCACCCCCGACGGCGCCCCCACCCCCGCTACCGACGGAGAACAGCAGTACGATCTCTCCTCTCCCCTATCTCTCACAAGATAACTCCGCACGCAAATAATTGCAGCTGCAGGTCAACTGTGTTGTTAATTAGTAGGTAAAATGACCGTAACTGTCTTGCGCTTGCCTGGCTCTCGCACTCTGGCACACATTAAATCCAACAGGCAGTCATATTGGGATGCCTTTCCAAGGTTGCAGTTCTATACTCTATATGGCATTGAACTTAGTTGGTTGTTGCCCCTCCTACGCCCAAGCTAGTGCCACATGGATTGATGACTGCTTATCGGGGATATCTCTATGCTGCTTTGGACCCTTCTCTTAATTTTGCTATGAAAAGTTTAACGCCTACACTATTGTTATTTTGGACCGGTGACAACTGACAAGTGACAACTACTAGTGCATTTCACTGTGGACATCCACTTAGAACATTATGTTCATATGCCATGAGATTGCAACCTGAGGTCCCTTATTCTTAGAATCAAGGCATGCTCTTTTTTCTGTTTGTTGTCATGGGTTTAGGCTCTTCATCATAACTCATAAGGTGACAAGTTAAAAGGCGAGACACACTTTTGCCTTTTGCTTTAGCAGCTCCTTCACCATCCAACACATAAGCTGTGCTGTCAGTTCTTCAATTAAGTAATCCATTCTCGTCATAGTGTAGCATATTGATCCAGAGGGAAAAGTCTTTTGCTTAGCATCTGGAATTTGCATTTCAAAACAGCTTGGCACCCGCACTAATTGGTCATTTGGACATATCAGATGCTTCAAGTGTTCCATACAGGCTAATTAGTGTGGTTTTCTTTTCTTCTTCCTTTTTGCCACAACTCAGCTATGTTTGCTAGACTTTGACCTTCAATTATTCTGCCGCAACAAATGATACAATATGTTGTTTACTCCTGTCCAGAAGTACTGCCTAATATTCCTTCTCTATATTAATTTAAATGTTAGTTTCATTTAGTACAATAAACTGGTATAAAGGCACTGTGGTTTCTGAATTGCATTCTAAACATCCTTTATCGAAAATACGTCCTGCTATCCAAATTCTGATGTATCCCTAAGACAGAAGTTCAATGCTCTAGAATAGTTTCTTTGCTTATCTTTTTTAATGTCACTAAAACTGACGACTTTATTTCAGTGTTTATATTGATTACATGTAATGATTGGCAGACCTACTTGTTGTTTCACTGTGGGTTCTTTGACTTACAAAGCACTGTTGTTTCAAAACTCTACTAGCTACGATTTAGATAAAGTATGGACATAAATTCCAAATGCTGTCTATAGCCTATGTCCACATGTGGTACTGATTCTTATTTTTATTGATTGTATCAGAAATGGCAACCATGAGATGGCAGAAGAGCCAGCATTACCAGGTCCTCAGGATGCACCTGATGAGGCTGCTAAAGAGGATGGTAGCCCCACTGAGGAGGCCAAGGAGGTTGAAGATGATGGGTAAGGCAATGAAGCTGACAAGCTTTACTGAATATCTGATGGTGCACTATTCATGATTTGCATTGTAGACTCCATAAATGATAATCGTTTATGTTTGTTCATTCAGTGAAATTCCGTGTACGTGAAAATAAGAGTGTCCAGCTTGGCATTAGTGGTTTTGTAGTCTGAATTATTTCTTAATGCTGTGTGAGATAATAATTTTATCAAGTGTGCATTCTTTTGAATGCAGTGAGCTTCCAGCCATGAAGTTCAGAAACTATCTTCCCCATGATGAGCAACTCCGAGGTGGCAAGCTGGCTCCAGTGTCTCTTCCTAAGTTTGAAGACCCAATTAGTGCTGAAACTGCAGAACCAAAGGAAGTGGAGGTACAATTTTGGTGTTCCCAACTTCGAGATCTCTTGCTTGTACTTTTGGTGAGGCAAACTGTCAATTAATCCTTCAACATTGTATTTTGCATGCAGAATCCTTTTGGAAACATAGCTCCAAAGAATCCAAATTGGGATCTGAAACGTGATGTGCAGAAGAGAATTGATAAACTGGAAAGGCGCACACAGAAAGCGTTGGCTGAGATTGCATGTGAGTGTTCATATATGCTTAATTGGCAGATGCTTCATCTGTTCTAGTTCTTTTTTAGTTTTTTTGTTGGACGATTTACATGCATCTACTCTGGTTTGCAGTGGAGCAGCAGAGGGAGAAGGAAGCCTTGGAGGAATCTCAAGATTGACCGACCTGTGTAAGTGACCGGTGGCTCATAGATGATGGTTTGTCTCTCAAGCAGAGGTCATAATATGTAATCTACCTTTGGGATGTTTGGTGTGAACTCAAGGATGTAGCAACTTAAAAAACATGAGATGTGCAGTCCTGTTCTGTGTAGACCTGACCAAACAAAGCTTACTGAATACAAAGCACGCCATGCTGTGTTGAGCAGAGTGCATTTGTTCCCTTACATTTTGGCTTTGAGAAAACAATAGCAGTGCATGAGTTTCCTGCCAGACTTCCCAACCCCAATGTATGTTATTCCTAGTCTACCCACCACAATTTCTACCCGTATTCTCAGGCAATGGCGGATACAACATGACTTGCTTGTTATGTTAATTCAGTTAGGAGATCAAGAGATTTAAGAGATGGATACATCTATCTAGCTTCAGCTGTGTGGTATATTCATAAGCTCTTTTTACATACAACTGCAAACAGTCTCCCATATCATTGCACTTGTTAGGAGCTGTTGCTAGGCGCTGTAACTGAGGAATTTTCATTTTGTCGAGTAACAGAGTAACAGTTAATTCAACATACTAAATGCCTAACTAGGAGCAGGAGCAGGAGGGGTGGTGGCCTGCTCCAAGTCCGGCAATAGCAGGCGGTTGTTCCTCGCATTCTCCCGCATCTTTCCGATGAAATGCTTGCCCTTCTCTTCCAGCTTGCCCCCCATCCTCCTCCCCAGATCCATCACCCGTGCACGCCGAACACCGCGTTTCCTCTTCTTCACATCGCCCTCCTCACCAGCAGAAGGTGATGTCTGCTCCTCCACAAGGCCTGCTCTCTCATCTCCACTGCTGCTCAGCAGTGGCATCCTCAGCTGCTCCCTTGTTGCATCCTCATTTGACTGCAGAGGAGCTCCACTTGCTGAAACCAGCCAAGTCTGCCAGCTCGTTGATGCTTCTGCTTGCTCTGGCCCATCAACACCTATGTTTGTCTTATTCCACGATCCTTTGGTGATTCTTCTTGAAGGCGGCAGCGGACTTGACTTGTTCTTTGCAATGGCCTTGGATGCGAAAGCTTCCCCTGGCATCTCTCTAGTTGTGTCTGCAGCATGCCTTGTGCTAGTCTCAGTGGGCTCACGGTTCAGCCATATAAAAGGTGCGATTCTGCAGGGCACCCAGTCATCCGTGTCTGATATCATCCAGGAAATAGGAAAACTTTCACAGTTGGGCATCACCAAGCTCTGACGAACCGAAGCCTGTATGAATGTAGGACACCAGCCAATTCAACCTCACAAATTAACCACAAAAAATAACAACTTAGTCATGACTCATGGAAGGCAAGTAAAACACCTTGATCCTGTTGCCGATAAGTGAGGCGATGTAGCTGCTGCTGATCTTCCTATCTCCAACCGATGATTCCAACTCCCACTCTATCTCTGGCATGGACGTGAACCCATACCAAACTCGATCACTCGGAGGACGTTTTAGATGTATCCTCATTGTTCCACGAAGAAATGATATTTTAATCGCCAATGATAATGGCACCTTTGTTTTTTGCAAGGAAAGTGAGAAAGCACAGTTCAGATCAGAACTTCATGGCTAAATTTCAAACAGAAGCAAAACAACCAATTGTCCATCTGATAATGTGTATAAGTAAGGTATATATGAAAAGAAGGCAAAACAAGAAAGAACTAACCTGTGAAACCTGGTCCGCTATTGAATTCATGATGCTTTTCCACCTTGACATATATGTTGATGCCCATCCAGTGCTCTTTGACTTCCGTAAGGTATCTGCCATAACCACAAAAGGTCATTAATACCCTCAAGTTATGATGCTTTGGCTTCCAATAACAATAAGCAAAAGAAGAGAACACATGAAAGAAGTGTCACAAACCTGCTTCATCATTGACCTCTGCTGCAGAATCCAAAGCTTCTGAATGCCTGAATTGGTTACCGTATTGATCAATACTATCAAGGAAATCTGAACTCACATCCCCATTAGAATCGTCTTTAATATCAGTCTTCAGTATGTCCTTTTCCAACTCTGGCGCCTGAACCTCAAGTCTTGTTTCGATATGCAGCAGTATTCCACTGGAATACTCAAAGTCAACTTCAAAAGCCCACGATTCGTTCAAATCCAGTGGGAGGACTCTCATTCTGTGCAGATATGGTGGAAGCTTGCCAAGATTGAGGTCAGTAAGCGTAATTTCACCAATGTAGGCTGGAGTTCTGGTGTTTGACAATATTCGCTGACCAACAGGAACCAATCAATATTAAGATATGGACAAAGGATAAATTCACTTGAAAATGTCAGCATCATCTGACCTGGATACGTGCTTTGATGGCCTTGTTCATCTCATCATTCATTTTAGCATCAAAAAACAACCGAGAGATTAGGAGGTTCCAACAAAGCGTACCATCATCGGCAAGCTTTTCATCCACCTTTGCATTGGGGGAATCAGGTAGCTGGCTGTTGAAACTCGTAGAGGAGCTAGGCGTACTGGGTTGTTTTATATCTTGTTTAGATGGCACCATACCTGTTTTGCTCTCCTGAGAAGCCTTCACAGATGCCTTCTTTGCCAACCGTTTCAGAAAACCTCGGAGTTTTGAAGATCCATCAGTCTTCACAGTGTTGTCCACAAGCACATGTTCCTGACTGGAGAGTGTTGAGGATCCCAGAAAGCAAGGGTATCCATCTTTCAAAGAGGCTATGTAACTGCAGAACTCTCCAGTCAGCATGTCATGGAATTTGAGTTTGTCCTTGTCCGTAGTAGAAGCAAGACGAAGTGCTCTACACCATGATTCCTTTTCCCAAGAGGTGTCTGCATAAACATAGCATACCTTGCTCCCCCTGCAAATATCGGATTCCTTGCTTTCCAGTTTTATCGGATACCTCTTGGCCCTGAAAGAAAATACATACTGGCGGTGGTTTTAGGGAAACTGTATGTGACATGTGAATCGATCATATTATAGTGGCAGCAGAATTCAAACCAATAATTAATATCTGAGAAACTACAGTCACTTGATATGAACATCTATTCTGATTGCGCATATAGTATAGCCCATCTGGCTATTCTGTCGCAAGTCAAGGATTTATATAACTGCTACTGCTAGAAGCATAATAATGTGACGCTTTTTAGCTGATGACAAGAAAAATGAATTTATTATATATTATTGGTGGCTCTCCACAAGAGATGAATGTTGAAGAGGCTAGCTACGATTTGCACTAACCATTTACGTGAGGGCAGATTGGATGCAGAAACAGCAACAACTGTGCAACTGAGCAGGTCAATGGTTAGCTGCGAGGCATCATCAGGTCCAGACAAGGTGAGCGAGTGTCCTTCAAGTGTGGCCGACATTTTTACAGGGAAAACCTCGACGATGAGCTTCTTGTCTCTGATCCCGGGGCTACCGGCATTCGACGGGCGATTGATGCTGTCTTTGGGGCCAGGGGGCGTCTTTTGTTGCTCCAGCATCCACAAGAAGCCCTGGGAACTCATAGATAGAATGGAAAGATGTTACAGTAATTGAGTAAGGTACAAGTCGTGAACATGTGGAACACATGCCGCAATAAAACAATGGATGGATGAAATAAGATGGAAACTAGAATGAGTTTGTGAGTAGCCAGGTCCTCCAAATGCAAACAAAAGGCCAAATAAAAAAACGTACAACAAACCTTGATGAGAATTGAATGAACAAGCTGAAGAAGGGTGAGGCGTGCGCGCTTGCTTGCTTTGCTTAACATTAACTGATTGAATTGAACCGAACCGATCGAGAATATGAATGGATGACCTTCCCGTCCCGGTCTCACCTGTCGGTTGAGGCCGTGGCCAGACACAGACCGCGGCGGGGTCGGGTGGACGGGGAGTTGTGGCGGCGAGCGGCGCGTGAGGCTGCGGATGGCCCAGAGGAGCGCCAGACCCTCCGCGATCGCCAGGGAGAGGATACCGAGGAGGAAGCCCAGGCCCAGCAGCAGGAAGGCCATCGCCATGGATACGGCGCGGCCGTCGCCGGGAAGGCCCCCGTACGTCTAGCCGTCCTCCAGAAAAGGAACGGAATCGGAATTTATTTATTGACTGGCATGGGCGGCGTCGTTATGCGAAGGAGGAGGAGGAGGAGGCGGCAGCTGGCAGGGGCAGGGGCAGGCGGCGTTGGCCTCGGCCTCCACCTCTGCCTGCAGCCAAACGCAAGGGAACAAAACAAATCAAAGGAGAAGAAGAGCTGAGCCAAGACGCGGGTGCCGTGGGGGTGGGGTGGACCCACCGGACAGACAGACGAACGGACACGGTAGAGGGTATAAATATTTCTCTCTCACCTTTTTTTTTTTTGACGAGAATTCTCTCTCACCCGTGACGTGACGCGGTAGAAACGGAGAAGAGAACGCACGCTACGGCATAATATAGCATTGTTATAAGTGAACATATACTGTCACCTGTGTATTTTATCAAAACAAACATTATATTCTAAATTACAAGACACTTTAGCTTTTCTAGATACACGTAGCTTTTGCTATATTTTATACTTAAATATATTTATATTATGTCTAAAACATAGCAAAATCAATATATTTAGAAAAGCCAACACATTTTAAAATTTGGTATAAAGGAGGAAAGTAACTCACACAGTTGTCAACCACCGGACACTCAAAATCGATGCTCTATATTTCTAGCTGGCTAGAAAAAATTGCTTGGCCAAGGCGTCAAGCAACTAAACATGCTCTCAGTGACTATTCGAGAACCAAGTTTAGCTACGTCGATAGCTTGACGTTAATGTAGGACGTTGAGCAACGCGACGTTAACGTAGGATGGAACGGAAAACGGTGGGCAACTTTTTTTTGAAAATGGTAAATTTCATTCAAAGTTTAAATACAAAGTACAGATATAGGGCAAAAATTGTCCCATTGAAAGTTTTCCAGAGCCTTCTGGATAGTACAATTTCTGGAATGAGTCCAAGACTCGCAAGAGAACAAGCAAGAACTAGGAACTGTAGTCCGCCTTGCTTTCTTTGTGGCTGAGTTTGCATCTCTACCAATTTTGAAGATAGAATGTGTCATATTTGTTGTAGAAGCTATAAAGTCCGCTAGGATTGGCCATAGTGACCAATGACCCGGACTATGGACGAGATCCCTCATGTTCGCTGCAGTAGCTAGAAGTTCATTATCTGTAATGAAGACGAGTCTTTGGAGATTTATTGCATCAGGAAGTTTAGCTACCAGCAACAATGCAGATGCTTCAACCTCTATTGGTTGCATGATACGTCGTATAGCCACCTGAAAAAAGATACCACTCCGAATACTATGTGATGCAGAAGTGAGGATAAATATTCCAATCCCAGTTTGGGTGGCATTTGACTCTGCGCAAACAGAAGCATCGCAAAAGATTTTTGGGCCATCAGGAACCTGCATGTTTTGATTTCTGTATTGCATACCTTGGGGCCTATTATTGTCGTCCTGCATTGGAAGTTGGAGAGGAGGGCCACAAGGTTCAATTCCTGTTGGCAAATTGTAAGCCAATTCAATGGCTTTTGCTTCATGCAGCACTTTCATATGTGACCCATTCAATCCTTTGAACCTATGATTATTTCGAGATTTCCAAATACACTACATGATTGAGAAAATTTGGTTTACCGTTGCTTGGTTTGGAGCCTGCTGCATCAAAGTAGCAACCTACAAATGTACTCCCCGACCTGAGGAAGGAAGTGCATGAGTTCTTAGGCCCACTGAGGAGACAAGCCAAACGGCTCTTGCAAAGCTACACTCAAAAAACAGTGAGCATCATTTTCTATTAATCCACAACGTGAGCAAGTTTGTTCTATGCTCGGAATTATCCTATGAATTCGGCTAGCGGTGCCTAGAGCGAGTTGTAACAACCTCCAAGCAAAAGTCTTAACTCTAGGTTGCATTGTTTTATCAGCCCACACCTTTCTAAGAATTTGTATAACCTGAGATGGAATATTAGTTGGTAGTGCAGATGTAGCCTCCTCTGTCGCCAACATTTTGTAAGCGCTCTTGGATGTGCAGCGACCATTAGGGGTCAATTTCAAGGAAAGAATGTCTGGTTGGTCACCTGCAATTGCTGTAATATGCAGAAGAGTCTCCATAGAGTGTGGACCAAAGAGAGTTGTAATTTTTTTTATCCCAAATTTTGGTGTTAGGACGCCATAAATCAAAAACCGTGTTAGGGATTTGATAAGCAGTTTGTTCCAAATTTAAGCGATTGTGCAAATCCTTCCAAAAAGTGCACCAAGGTTGATTCCAAATACAAGTGTCCCCATTTATAAACTGAATTGTGACATTTTCCTCTAAATGGTTTCTGATAGCAAGAATAGAGGCCCAAAAGGTAGATTTAGGGGTGTAAGTTGCAGCAGTCCAAAACGAGGCAGTTGGATAGTACTTCGCTTTTATAATTTTAGCTACCACCAAATTAGGTTTATGAACAAAACACCAAGCTGTGCTGATGAGCATACCTTTGTTAACCAGCTCGAGGTCTCTAATGCCCAGCCCTCCTTCTTTTTTGGGCTTGCAAATGGCATCCCAAGATTTGTAGTTGATAGGGTTTTTGTGTTGGTCATCCTGCACTCCATGCCACCAGAAGGTCCTAATAATAGTTGTGATCTTTGCAAGGAATTTCTTTGTAAAAAGTATATTTGACATGTAATAAATAGGAATGGAAGCAAAGACCAATTGAATTAAGACTAGCCTACCAGCATGATTGAGAGTGTTTGCTTTGGTGAGTGTTAATTTAGTCTTAAACTTGTTATAAATAAAATCATAGGCTTTACTTTTGTATCGGTGCGAAATAAGTAACAGGTGACCAAGATGCATAGTGTTAGTCTTAAAATCTTGGACAGAAAAATACCTTTGATCTGTGCACGTTGACTTTGAGTTACTTTCTTACTAAAAAGAATAGAAGACTTGGTCCAATTGGGTGTCTGACCTGACATAGCATAGAAAGTTTAGAGAATGTGATTTATAGTGTTTACCTGTTGTATATCCGCCTAGCCACAAATGATAAGATCATCTGCAAAAAGAATAGAGTGGATAGGAGGACATCCTGGGCCTAAAGTAATACCTGTCAGCTCAGCCTCATCCATAGCACGCTGAAGTCGTACAGATAATTCATTAATAGCAATAACAAAAAGGTATGGTGATAAAGGGCATCCCTGTCTAATCCCTCTAGCAGCATTGAAGTGACCAAAACTTTGTCCATTCACATTGATAGAGAAAGCAACATTGGAGATGCATGAGTGTATCATATGAATGAAATGATCATGATACCCTTTGTTGCGTAAAGCCTCATAAACAAAGGACCATTCAATTCTATCGAAAGCCTTGGTCAAATTAATTTTCAATATGAAGGCTTGTTGATCAAAAGAACGTATATTGAAGGAATGAACATTTTCTTGGGCAATTATGATGTTCTCCCCTGAATGAAAGCATGCTGAGAGTGGTGAATAGAATCAGGTAAATCCTCTTTCAAACGATTTGCTAAAGATTTAGCAATTATCTAATATATGACATTAGTGAGACTAATTTGCCTCTAATCTATGACATTGTTTGCATGTGCTAAGAAAGATGATACGGAGTAGATACCAAGGAGTTCTCTCAGGTTATCTTCCCCGAAAGAGTCATGTCCATGTGGTCAGCCACATACGCTTATATATAATAACAACATTTCATTTTCTAAAATACAATCTCACAGGTGGTCCTCAGAGTTACATACTGTAACATCCCAGCCCAGGGCTTAATAGGATTAATAGGATACTCATACCAACAAGTTGCAACTTCTTTTCTGAAAGCCCATCTCCAAAGAACTCTGAGGTTAAGCATGCTTGGCCTAGAGCAATTTCAGGATATGTGTGGGTCTGTGAGTGTCGACGAAACCTGGTCGGCAGTCTACCAAGGGGTATGCCCAAGGTAGTGATTTGTCAGTAGACAGGTGCGTAAGCTACGAACTAGATGGTGACGCAAGACACAACAAGGTTTTATACAGGTTCGGCCGCCGTGAGGGCATAATACCTACGTTCTGCGTCTGATTTGTAGTGTTGTGTATAATGAGATGTGTTTTGAGGGGGTCCCCTGCCCATCTTATATAGTCCGGGGGCAGGGTTACAAATCTAAAAACTAATCCTGCCCGGTTACAATTGTCATAGCTTGCCGGATAAAGATTTCTATTCTAACCGACCAGGATCTTGCTTGATCTCCAAGTTTACTTTTCTTCCTTGCGTGGGACGCCGAGCAGATCGACTGGGCCACGCGTCGTCTTCTGATGGGCTGAGCCTACTGGTCTGGGCCAGCCCAAGTCTAGCCATAGGGGTATAGGGGTTAATACCCCCATAGCCAGTCCCCGAGCACTATGCATTATGATGTGACACATCGTCTTGACCTTCTCCGAACAATGAGGCTTGAGTTCTTAACATCTTTGACCAGTCAAAACACCAGCCGAACAGCTGTTGCAGGTGTCCGACCAACTTATAATACAACCGACCACCATTATTGTCGGAGAAAGTAGGTTGTCCGAAGAATGTATGGTGCTCTTGAGAAAAAGAAAAAGATTTCCTTCCTGGTGAAGTGTGCCCACTTGTATTTCTGAAAAGAAATGTAAGTAGGGTAAACAAAGCGTAGGGGTCGAAAAATAAACACATTCACCGCTAGGTGAAGTGTGCCCACTTAGTCCCCGAGCCTGGTAGTAGGTGATGTAGGCACGTGGTGCCAGGGTCTAAAATAAAACTCCATGGAAACTTGATACTGAGATGCACCGACAGGTGCATCATACCGATGTAGTCCCTAAGCTTGCTGGAAGGCGAGGCATGAACCTTGTAGCAAGGTCTAAAAAGTAATGATCTCCCAACTGTATGTGAGTCCAATTTCACATGTAGCTGAGGAAATCAGGCGTCTAGCTGTGGTCGGAGAGTGGTCAAAACAGTCCCCGAGCACAACATGAGGTATGGTTGATGAGTCCCTGAGCAAAATGAGACTTGGTCAACGAGTCTCCAAGCAATGTGAGACATTGTCGACGAGTCCCGAAGCCTGGTCGAGGAATATAACGTGCTCGGTGGTCTATGACAATCTGTGGCCAGACCAGTCCCTGAGTATCTCTACTGTCTTCCCGTCTGACTCAGAATATTTAATTTGTATTTTTCTTTCTTTCTTGCTCTGACATGATGTCACAAAAAGTTGACTGATGTGACGTTATTGTCATGCTCGTCTGCCTTGTCAGTGTCACAATGAACCATCCGTCAGACGTAGCATGCCAGTGTGGGCCCTCCCGCAGAGGAAACGAGGGGCGCATTTACGAGTGTACAAGCTCCGTGCGGAACACCAACGCCACTGTCGCAAGGAACGTTGACGACGTCTGCTCCGGGGTCTTCAAGCCAACCACCTAGGACTGCGGTCTTGACCAGCCAATCCTAGGCCAGGTAATCTTCAAGCAAGGAGCAGCCGGAGCCTGCAGTCATGACCAGCCAGACTCCTGCGGCTCAAGCTCGATCAGCGGAGGCAGCGCCACAGCCGTAGATAGGTGGTAATCACGAGCCAATCCCAGCTCGAGCATTGACCTTCGAGTAGCTGGTTACCTGTAGCTGTAGAGCAGACAATAGTTTAGTTTATTGTAAACTTGTACCTTGTCAGGCAAGCTTGTAATAAAGTACTATTGTAACAATGTAAGCTTGTGTTGTTTTTGTCTAAAAAACGTGTTAAGCTTGTATATTGTGTTTGATCGATAACTAAGTTAGAACGTACAAGTGTTCTAGTTTAGTTGTAACAATTGGTAGACACGTCATCTTGTGAATCCGTACGGCCCTAGTCAGACATGTGGTCTAAGAGTGAAGCGCGGAGCTTGTACACTCGTAAGAGCACACATATCCAATCAGAGAGCACCTGCTGACCACCCGGAGCGTAGAGAGCGGGTCCCGCGCACGCGTAGGGAGAGGCTGGAGACAGGGCTGGCTCCGAGAACTCGAGAAGAAATGGTGGTCTGTCAACTGGCTTATTTGTAAAATATTAGTTGGAGAGTAGTCTCCAAACAAACATATTAAAGTGATTGGGAAAAACATAACTGCTTTATTGAAATAATCAAAGTACAAGAAGGGTACATATCTTTATTTATGCGCTCTACGAGTAGAAACGGCTAAGCTTGTCAATATGCCAGGAGTTGGGTACTTCAGTACCATCGAGGTGAGCCAACCTGTCGGAAGTAGGCCGGGTGACTTCGATGACCTCAAATGGTCCTTCCCAAGGAGATGAGAGCTTGTGCATGCCTTCTTGTTTTGTTTTCCACTTCAAGACCAGGTCCCCGACTACGAAGAGACGTTCTTTGACATTCCTGTTGTAGTATCTGCGTAGTACAGCTAGTTACTTGGCTGTACGTACACAGGAGTCAAGCCGTTGTTCTTCAGAGCAGTTGACCTCGAGTTCACGTGCTTCATCAGACTTGTCTTCATCAAAGTTCTCAACATGCGGTGATCTGAAAGCAATATCTGCAGGGAGTACTGCTTCTGCGCCGTAGACCATGAAGTATGGGGAGGCGCCAGTGTTGCGACTGGGCAGGGTTCGCAGTCCCCAGACCACAGCCGGCAATTCTTTAAGCCATCTTCTAGGAGCTTTGTCATTTTCCCTATACAACCTCTTCTTCAACGCGTCGAGGATCATGCCATTGGCCCTTTTGACCTACCCATTAGCTCTGGGATGCGCTACTGACATGTATTTCACAACTATGCTCCTTTCATCGCAGAAGTCCCAGAATGCTCTGCCAGTGAACTGAGTCCCTAGGTCTGTAATTATGCTGTTGGGGAGGCTAAAACGGTGTATAATCTGATCAAGGAACTCAACCACCTTCTCTGATGATGCCTTGGTTAAAGGCATGTACTCTATCCATTTGGAAAACTTATCAATCAACACGAAGACACATTTGAAGTTGCTAGGGGCTGGCTTGAAGGGACCAATCATATCCAGTCCCCAGCATGCAAAGGGCCAGGAGGCTGGTATGGTCTGGATCTCATGTGCTGGTACGTGTATACGTTTGGTGAAAAACTGACATCTGTCGCAGCGGCGGACCAGCTTCTCTGCGTCGACCATGGCAGACGGCCAGTAGAAACCTACTCGAAAAGCTTTGCCAACCAGTGTCCGAGAGGCGGCATGATTGCTGCAAGTACCACTGTGAATTTCATGGAGCAGTTGAATACCTGCTTCTCGAGTGATACACTTCATCAGAACTTCCTCCTTTGCATTTTTGCGCATCAGGACACCGTCGACGAGTAGGTACTGCTTACTGCAACACATGAGACGCTCGTTCTTTGTTCGATCAGCATAACCGGTCCCATCTTGCAAAAACTTGATAAAAGGTACTCTCCAATCATTAGTGTAGTGGTCGGAGGTACTGCAGGTGTTGTCGGAGAGGATTATGTAGTGCTCGGAGGGGGAACTGTAGCCACCAGAGGCTGGTCTGGAGGCTTCTCGACCACTTGATCTACTTCTTCCTTGATGGACGGTTTAACAAGGTCTTGGACGAACACGCCATGTGGGACTAGAGCTCGGGATGACCCTAACTTAGACAGCTCATCGGCTGCTTGATTTTTGTCCCGTACCACATGTGTGTACTCGATGCCATAGAATTTGCCTTCCAACTTTCTGATTTCTTTGCAATAAGCATCCATCTTCTCGCTAGTCGTGTCTCAGTCTTTGTTAAGCTGGTTAATGACTAGGGCCGAATCGCCATAGACGTGGAGACATTTTACGCCAAGCTCAACCGCAATCCTCATGCCATGGAGGCAAGCCTCATATTCTGCAGCGTTGTTAGATGCAGGGAAATAAATTCTGAGGACATAGCGGAGCTGTTCGTTGGTTGGTGAGATAAAGAGCACGCCTGCTCCTGCGCCATCGATGTTCAGGGAGCCATCGAAATACATCTTCCAGTATTCGACTGGCCCCTGATCGGGAGGTGCGCTAAGGTTTGTCCATTTGACGATAAAGTCCACCAGAGCCTGAGACTTGATGGACGTGCGACCCTGGAACTCGATTGAATAAGGGCATAATTCCATTGCCCACTTGACGATGCGTCCGTTAGCGTCCTTATTTCGAATGATGTCTCCCAATGGGAGATTAGTCTTGACAACCACCCGATATCCGTCAAAGTAATGTTTCAACTTTTGGGATGTAATCAGGATGGCATAGATCAGCTTCTGAACTTGCGGGTACCTAGCTTTGGACTCATTGAGCACCTCGCTGATGAAGTAAACAGGGCGTTGGACTTTGTACATGTGGCCGGGTTCCTCACGCTCGACCACAATGACTGTGGAGACCACGCGATCGGTGACCGCAATGTAGAGAAGAAGAACATCGTCTTTCTGAGGGGCTATAAGGACTGGAGGAGAGGTTAAGAATTCTTTGAGCTGCGTGAAGGTAGCGTCAGCTTCTTTCGACTAGATGAACTTCTCCGAAGCCTTGAGTAACTTGAAGAAAGGCAGGCCCTTTTCGCCTAGTCATGAGATGAAACGGCTTAAGGCGGCCATACATCTAGTGAGCTTCTGGATATCCTTGATGTTTTTGGGTGGCTGCATATCTAAAACGGCCTTTACCTTTGTCGGGTTAGGGCGTATGCCATCGTAGCTGACGACATTGCCCAATAATATACCCGATGGGACTCCAAAGATGCACTTCTTTGGATTAAGCTTCCATTGGAACTTGTTGAGAGCCGTGAAGGTACGCTGGAGATTGTCGACCAGGGTTTGAGCCTCCCTGGTTTTCATGACCACATCATCGACATAGGCTTCGACCAGATCATCCTTGATCTCATCAGCATGGCAGTGCTGGATAGCACGCTAGTACGTGGCCCCTGCGTTCTTAAGCCCGAACGACATAGTTGTGTAGCAGTAGGCGTCGAATGGTGTAATGAAGGACGTCTTGATCTGATCGTCCTTGTTGAGAGCGATCTGGTGATAACCAGAGTAGCAATCGAGAAAGGACAGCAGCTCACAGCCGGCTGTGGAATCAACGACTTCGTCTATGCGAGGTAAGCTGAAGGGGTCTTTAGGGCAGTGTTTGTTGAGATCAGTATAATCAACGCACATTCTCCATTCATTATTCTTTTTGCGTACAAGGATCGGGTTGGCTAACCAGTCCGGATGATACACTTCTTTGATAAATCCAGCTGCTAAAAGCCAGGTAACTTCTGCCCTAATAGCTTCCTTTTTGTCGTGAGCGAACCGTCGTAGCTTTTGCTTGGTAGGTCTTATGGTCTTTGAGACGTTCAAGGAGTGCTCGATTAGGTGCCGAGGAACACCGGGCATGTCAGTAGGTTTCCACGCGAACACGCTTACGTTGTCCCTCAGAAACCTGACGAGCGTGTCTTCCTATTTAGGATCCAGGTTGGCCCCGATAAGGGCCGTCTTGCTGGGATCGTTGTCGATCAGCTGAATCTCCTTGTGCTTGTTGGACTTGATGTGCTTCCGTGGTGCTTGGCACTCTGGGATCTCCAGTTGGCCGGTGGGAATCTTGGAGGTGTCGACCAGGGTTTGCTCCATGCGAATTGAGAGGTCGGTAGCCTCTGCCACCTTAAAGCTTTCCTCTTCATAGGTGTAGGCAATCTAAACATTGCCTCTAAGAGTAAGGACACCCTGCTCGGTAGGCATTTTGAGCACCAAGTAGGAGTAGTGCGGTACAACCATGAACTTGGTGAGCACTGGTCAACCAGGGATGGCGTGGTAAGTACCCTCGAAGTCCACGACTATAAAGTTAACGTAGTCGGTGCGGAAGTGGTTTGGATTGCCGAATTGCACAGGGAGCGTGATCTACCCGAGATGTATGGAGCTTTGTTCGAGAAGGATGCCCTAGAACTATGCATCGTAAGGCTTGAGATCAGCCTGAGTTAGTTTAAGAGCAGGCAAACTACTGCAAAACAAGATGTCGATGGAACTGCCACCGTCCACGAGCACCCTCTCGAACCGAACGTTGTTGATGTAGGGGTCGAGGACGAGGGGAAAATGACCAGGTTCTAAAATTGCCACCCATTGGTCTGCTCGGCTGAAGGAGATTTCACGGTGGGACCAAGCCGGGAGCCTGGGATCGGAGATGAGGTCATCGATGTTGATGACGCTCAAGCAGGCCCGCTTCAGTAGCTTGCGTTCGTGCTTGGACTCTAAAGACACCTTTTCGCCAAAGATGGAGTGGACGGTTTTGGTGGGATTGACATATTGGTGACAAGGATTTCTATCCTGTTCATCATCATCGTCATCATCACCATCACACCGCGGTCCATTGTCAATGGCCTTTGGAGCATCATCATTAGCAAGTTGCTTGGCGTAGATGTTCTTGAGGAAGCGGTAGTTCTCCATGGTGTGATTGTACTTAGGATGGATCTGGCAAGGACCCTTCAAAGCTTTGTTGTAATCCTCTTGATAGTCACGGTGACCAGCAGGGTTCTTGACCGCGTTGACCTCATGGTTGTCTTCGTGGGGACGCTTGCCTCTGTAATCGCCGCGATTATTGGGCCACCGATCACGATTATCTCGGCAGTCGCGATTGTTGTTGTTATTGCGCCGGTCGTGACGTTCATGGTTGTTGTTCTGACCATGGTCATCGGGTTTATCATCTCGGTGCGGTGGGTGCTTGAGGCGTGATGACCCACCCATGTCTTCCTTAATGATCTTCTCGGCGTCATCGGCATCTGCGTAGTTCTTGGCAGTAGCGAGAAGCTCAGAGACCGTAGATGGCCATTTCTAGAGTAGCTTGCTTCTGAGGGCGTCGTGGTGGCGAAGACCTTTAATGAAAGCTGAGACTGCTTCGTCATGAGTGATTCTTGGGATCTTGAGACGCATATCCGAGAAGCATCGGATGTAGTCATGCAGCGGCTTGCCTGCTCGGTCACGTATGCGCTCAAGGTCGTACTTGTTGCCCAGCTAGTCACATGTGGCAATGAAATTATCGATGAAGGCTTGCCGAAGGTCCGACCAGGTATCGAACTGGTTCTCCGGGAGGCTGAGAAGCCATTGATGACCTGCCTGATCAAGAACAATTGGAAGATAGTTAGCCATTACGTGCTCATCACCTGCGGCGGACCGGATGGTGATCTCGTAGAGCGTGACCTAGCTTTCGGGGTTCTCCTTGTCGTCATATTTCCTGAGCTTCTCAAGCTTAAAATTCCTTGGCCAGACAACTTGTCGGAGATGAGGAGTAAACTGTTTGAGACCCGGGGGGGCGTGTTCGGTGTCGTACTAGATGCGACGCACATTCTCGTGGGCCTAGCGGCCATTAGCACGACTAGTGATGTGACTGCGGATGTCACGAGGAGGAAGACGGTAACAGAGATCGCGAGGAGGGTTCTGGTCGACCTCCTGATCTCGATTGCCACGACGATTGCGGTTATTGTCATGATGACCTCGACCACCTTCTTGTCCACCCTCGTCGCCGCTGCCACCACCGCCATCGCTGTCGCCGCCACTGCCACCACCACATGGGGGATTGGGTGGGGGCGAATCGTCATGATGTTGGTGACTTGGATTCTCTAAAGCGTGGGAACAACGGCTCCGATTAGATGCGATGGACGTGCTTGTAGCAGCTCGGGCTCGTTGGCAGCTCGGGCTCGTTGGGCAAGCTCGATGGTTTGGCCCACAACGGCGGTTAGATATGCTTTGATGTCTTCACGAACCGCGTGGTTTTCTGGCGTGTTTTGTAATCGGTCCAGGTTGGTCATGGCGACGACCACGTTGGCACTTGGGGTCCTGAAAACTTGCCTATCGCCTACTCTGTCGAAGGCGTTAGCCAGATCTCAAGGTCAGGGTCCCCTGCGACGTGCTTCTTCTTCTTCGGCCTCATGCTGACGGTGTTCGGCGCGGTTGGCGTTACGCTGTTCACGAAGTTGCTGTTGCTCGTCAGTTTCTCCCATGACTGCGGGCTCGTCATTGCTGACGTTGAGCACCATGTCGCCACGTCTTGGTGGGAACCTTAGGATCAGAGAAAAACCCAGAGGGTACGGTAGTGGATCCAGACCATATTCGTCGTCTTCGAGGTGTTGAGCCTCGGTGTGAATAGATCATGTAGATCTAGTGCTAGAGTCGCCATCCTCAGGTAGTGTATGAACCGAACCTTCATGATACTCCCGAATACCGACCATGTTGATGGTGTTGCTTGGTGGTGGTCGAAGTATATCCAGGAAGTACAAATCTAAAACATGGTCTTGCTTCGTGGGACCCATGAACAGATGAGGTGTACGGTACGCGTACTCAGAAGCAGCGTTTTCTAGGCCGTATGGGAAGGCCTGGCAATCCTCTGTCAGGATTTGGTACTCAGAGAGCCTGAGGCCGGGTGTAGGAACCGAGCGAAGGCGTACCGTACGTCCTTTAGGAGTTGCGGTGACCACTAGATCTGTATCTAGCTGTGTTGGATGGTGAGCCCGAACTGGTCGGGTAGATCTGTTGTGGTTAAGAAGTACCTGCTCAGTAGATTGATTTTGGGTTGAATCCACCAAAGTCAGGGTTTGCGAGAGCTTGTGGCCGACTTGGTCGATAGCTTCGATCAGGTCAGTGTTGTCGATCACCCTTCCTTTGTAGTGGGGAAGTGGTCGACGAGTTGTCAGCGTGGTCGGAGCCGTTGCCGGGGTGGTCGGAGCCGTAGCCAACATGGTTGGAGCCGTAGCTGATGAAGACGTGGTTGACGCAAATCGGATCTGCGCCTCCTCCGTGGTAGTGGCGGTGAAGCTGTTGACACCGGTGGTCCAGGTGATCTGGCCGACAGTGAACGAGAGACCATCCGCCACGGCCATAGAGTCAGGGATGATGACCATCTTGCTCGCCTGGGAAGCTGTACGCACACCCCCTACCTGGCGCGCCACTGTCGATGAAACCTGGTCGGCAGTCTACCAAGGGGTATGTCTAAGGTAGTGATTTGTCAGTAGACAGGTGCGCAAGCTACGTACTAGATGGTGAGCAAGACACAACAAGGTTTTATCCAGGTTCGGCCGCCGTGAAGGCGTAATACCTACGTCCTGCGTCTGATTTGTATTGCTGTGTATAATGAGATGTGTTTTGAGGGGGTCCCCTGCCTGCCTTATATAGTCTGGGGGTAGGGTTACAAATCTAGAAACTAATCCTGCCCAGTTACAATTGCCATATCTGGCTGGATAAGAATTCCTATTCTAACCGACCAAGATCTTGCTTGATCTCCAAGTTTGCTTTTCTTCCCTGCGTGGGACGCCGAACAAATCGACTGGGCCACGCGTCGTCTTCTGATGGGCCGGGCCCACTGGGCTGGGCCAACCCAAGTCTAGCCATAGGGGTATAGGGGTTAATACCCCCACAGTGAGGGCAGTCTATATCCTAGAAAAGCTGCAAGATGTAAGCGGGCCTAGCCTCGTAGAGGCAGGACGTTACACATACTCTTACTCGGAATAGAAAAGCATCTTCATGTAGTTACCTCTGCTTTGCTTTTTTTGTTTCTTTTATATTTACCAGCAAAGATGTCCGTGCGTTGCAACGGAAGGAAAAAATAATATCTCTAGGTCAATAGACTTGATTGAACTTAAATGATCACCTCTGAAAGGATCAAGATGCCCAAGAGGAGGGGGGTGAATTGGACTTTTCTAAAATTTATTGCGAGAATTAAATCCTACTAAGCCATAATTCACCCGTAGTGCCTACAAGTGTTCCTAGTGATTCTATCGATAAAAGTTTTGCACCCTAAGTTTCAATCCTAGTCTAGCATGGCAATTCTAGGAAAGTAACCAAGCAACAAGAGTAATACGAGAAAGTAAATTGCTTGAAAGTAAAGGGTTAGGAATACAGCGATGTTTTCCTGAGGTATCGGAGAGTCGCCACTCTCCACTAGTCCTCGTTGGAGCACCCGCGCAAGGGTGTAGCTCCCCCTTGATCCACGCGAGGATCAAGTGCTCTCTACGGGCTGATTCTTTGACACTCTGTCGTGGTGAATCGCCCACAACCGCTCACAAGATGAGTTGGGTCATCCACAAGCTCCGCCGGATGATCACCAAGCTCCCAATCACCACCAAGCCGTCTAGGTGATGGCGATCACCAAGAGTAACAAGCAAGAACTTTCACTTGACCACAACAAGCCTAATGAGAAGGTGGATGCACACTTGCTACTCCCTAGACACTAATGAGGGATCTTAATCTTGGATTCTCAAATCTCAATCCTCACTAGAGCTCTTGCACTTCCTTGCATATGAAAGGTGTTTCTCAGCTGAACAAATGAGCAAGAGACCTCAAATAGAGGGGTAGGGGATGTATTTATACTCCCCACAGTCAATCCCAACCGTTATGTGCCAACTCAGCATTTTTCGTACTGACCGAACGCGCTGGTCGACGTGACCGGACGCGTCCGATCGGTGGCAACGGTCGAATTGAAAACAAAGGCGCTGAGTGACCGGACGCGTTCGGTCGCTCAAAACCCTTTCTGGAACCTTTCTGTACTTTGATCGGACACACAGATGAGTCCGATCGGTGATGACCGGACGTGTCCGGTCAACGAAGTTCCTCTTTGGAAATGGACCGGACGCACTGTAGACATGTCTGGTCAAATTCCTAGCCGTGTCCGATCACGACAGTTACCCTCTCTGACTCTGGTCAACATGATCTACGTGTCCGATCCATGGGAAGACCGCGTCCGGTCGATCGTATTGAGTCTGCGGTGACTGCCAGTACTGACCGGACACGTCCGGTCAAGACAGAGACCGCGTCTGATCGAGAAGAAATGGCTCAAAAGACTTCGAATCGCGACGCAATCTGAACCGAGTTTCTTTTAACTAAACTTTGGGCTTCACCTGAGCTACCTAGTGCTAAGTTTGACAAGTGTGCACCACACCTAAACAAAAAGACTCACCTAGGTCAAGCTACTCGCTCATGCCCCCCTTTATAGTATGGCCAAAGGAGAAAAGCGAAGATCCTAACGACTATTCCGAACGTAACTCAACTCCTCGACGTCCGGAACTAACCGTCCTTAATCTTGACGTTAATCCTTTGAAAACCGAAACGATTTCCATCAAGGGGCATGAAAACCATAGTGCCCAAAACAGTCACCATTCCTATGACCTAACTTACCAAAGTTTCTGCAAAACACACGTTAGTCATGGTAATGTTGCGTTGTCATCAATTGCCGAAACCAATTCTAGGGGCCTAGATGCTTTCAATCTCCCCCTTTTTGGTGATTGATGACAACACCTTGAGTAAGTAGATTTAAGAGATGAGGTTTTCGATCGTGCTTGGTTCACATAAGCAAAAGGCAATAAGAACAAGGGGTTTAGGATTGCTTATGAGCTCTAAGCCAACAGGGTGTACTCATAAGATGAAACAAGAAGAGTTAGTACACAAAAGCATAGCTCATATGAAATTGGAGAAAGGCACGGAAGCAAAACCTTATGAGCTAGAACCAATCATGTGACTTGATATAATAGAGACAAGATAATCAACATATCACTCAAGTATCTCACAAGCATACACGAAACATAATGCAAGTGCGGGAATATAAACATGATGCATGAAAGTAGCACACAGAGAGCCAAGAAACTGAAACCTTCTCTCGCAACTTCCCCTGAATCTACTCTCTCTCCCCCTTTGGCATCAAAAGCCAAAAAAACTAAGGGTCAGAAGGAGGAATGGAAGCAGTCAAGTCGGGTGCATAGGAGCGTGGAGTGATCAAAAACTGAGAAGTGTCCTCCTCTGACTCTGCGCTGTCATGCTGACCCTCTATAGGTACACATGGAAGTGAATCGGTCTAGATCTACTCAGTGTGTGGGTCGGTAAGCTGTAACTCAGGAGCAGGAGCTGATGAAGTAGTAGCTACGAGAGCCGCAGTCTCTGTCACCTGAGCCTGAAGAGTACCAATCGTGGGAGGATCAGTCAAAGCAACCGACGAAGGAACTGTCTCCGTAGTCCCGGTCCCTGTCACTAAAGGAGCCACTGTCTCTGAAGCTGATATCTCTGTAGTGGTCAGAACTGTGGTCTAGGAGGGTGTCGGCTGACCGGTCAACTCACTATAGGACGCACTCAAGTCCGTAGAGAATGGAGTGCTAGTCAGAAGGTGAGGCCTGAGCTGAACCGGTGGAGTGAATCCCGTCTGAATAGAAGTGTAGCCTGGGGACTGAAACGACTGATGCACCTGCTGCTGAGGTGAGGCAAACTAAAAGCTCGGTTGTGGTCCCTGACTCTGAAGCCCACTAGGCTGTAAAGCTGGAGTAAGGACGGATGGAGGTGGAGGGACCCCAACAGTAACAAGGTGTCTCAAAAGCTTAAGGTACTGCTACTGGGTAGCTATCTGCTGCCTCTGTATCTCTAGCTGCAGCCTCTGAAACTCATCCTGACGAGCCTGAATCTGTGCAAATGCAGCTACGTTGTCCTGAGCCTGTCTCTGTAGCTGAATCTCCTGCCTCTCCTAAGCCTGAGTCAGCCTCTCAAGTATAGCCACCATGGCTGGGTCTGTGCGTGAGGCTGAAATGGAACCACTGGCCTCATAGTCGTGAGAGCGAGGAGAGCGGTACCGAGGAAGTGGCTGATAGTCGTCATCAATGCTATTGGTGGCGTCGTCCTCGTCTGGATCGGCTGGCTGAGCATCTAAGTCAGCAAGCTCTGCCTCTGCAAGTCCCTCAACAGTCTGATCCTGCTCAACTGCAGTCTTAGGTACCTCTACTCTCTGACTCTGACTCTGTCTAGGTGCCTGCTCTCGGGTGATAGAGGCTCATAGCTGTCGTATGTCATACTTAGGGAAGGCTGTCGTGGTGTCAGAGATCTCCGCTCGAATCTCAGCTGGAAAGTCACAAGCACACCGAATCATAAAACAAATATAATGGGCATAGGGTAGCTGATGGTGACCCTTGAAGCCCTCTGCTAAAGTATCCTCCATCTCACAGAGCATCAAATCCCAAATATCAAATAGAGTCTGAGAGATAAGGTGATGAACTACCCAAAGCTGCATATGTGTCAAACCCTCTCGGTAGCCCAACCTCGGAAGCAGTGTCCTCCTCACAATAGCATCAAGAACTCTGGAAATAGGAGTCAAACTGGCTGGTGTACGTCTGGACCCCTCACCAAACGGCTCACGAAAGCACGATCTGACTAAGTTTGTAGGTGGCACAGTGCCGCCGTGTGGATGCCTCGGTGGTGGTGTCTGACCAAAACAAAGCTAGTGGATCTTCGTCTCTGAAGCTAGGAGCCTAAGAATCTCCCATACCCTGGTGTTGTATAGCCTGCGGTCATGACCTCTGAATGCAAAGTGGATGAACTCGTGAGTGGGGTCTATCCAAAGTGAAGAGTAGAACTCCCTAACCCATGTGCCGCAGTATGCTCCTGTCCGACCCAGAAGATCTGACAATCCTGGTGTTGATGCAAAAGTAGATCTGCAAACACAAAGGGCTAATACCTGAAGTCGATATCCAAAGCGTGCTAGTCGATTTGACTTGTTAATCGACAAGGATAAAGATACGAGCACTTTGGTCCTGACAACAGCGATACGCCCAGAAGTCACGGCCAAGAGGTACTCACGCGGAACCCGAGGATCGTCGAATGTCGCACTGAAGCGATGCAGCTCGCCGAATCAATGAGAACTCGTGAAAAAAGAAAAATATACGAATTGACGAAGTCGCCGAAAAGTAAATAGATGCAAATAGGAGTAAAAGTTGGTTTTGATATTGATTGATTGATTCTCATTACATTGCCCTTCAATCTATATTTATACCCTGATCTACTGAAACATAACCAAATACGACTAGGACACTAAGTCCAAATCTAAGGAAACACATGACTCTTATACAAATCAGACTCTAATAAATATAGAAAAGAAAATCAATTCCTATCTATTTCCTTGTCCGCCTTAATTACGATGGAATTCCCATCGACCTCCTTTCCATCGGCACACTTCCTGTTTCATCGGCAGTGGTCTTCAAGCCTCCCTTCATCGGCATCGGCAATAACATCCTTAACCTTATCGGCAACGCCTCAATCTAAATCAACTTCTTCATATATCGCCACCATTCATCGGCAGCCTTCTTTACAAGCTGATTTTCATCGGTTATCAGCGTACACAGTAACTTTTCTCCTGCTGATTAGCCCACTTTGACCATCTTGACATGTGCCAAAAAACGGTGTCAACACCTGGTAGAAAAGAAATATGGGGACGGAGCTGCTCGCCAATAACTACAACAAGTGACTCTAGTTGACAAACCCTCTGCGGTCTGAAGGCAATCCCACTGTCAACATAAGCTCTGTAAAAGTCCTCGTGCAGAGGTGTGTAGAATCCCCCTGAAGCTCTAGTGTCCTGCTGACGTGGGAACCACCGAGCAACCTCGATGAAACGGAGAGCCTGAACCTATCGTGCTGTAGCTCCCCTCATGTCAAAGTGCTCAACTGGGGGCTGACCACGAGCTCTGGGAGGTGGACGACCTCCACGTCTCTGACCCTCTAGCCTAGGAGTCACCTGAGCACGCGTTTGTCCTGAGCGACGACGCGGTGGAGTCTACAGTGTCTACTCCTGTGTCTCCTCTGTCTGCTCTACGGGCTGCTCCTCTGTCTGCTCTATGGGCTGCTCCTCTGTCTCCTCGGTGGCCTCTGTACCAAGTTGTCGTCCCTCAAGGTGAAAGCGGAGTTCGCCAATCTGAATACCACTACCTCTGCCTCCTCTCTCAGCTTGATCAGCAGCGTCAGCCACTGCCTGTGCTACCTCTGCCTCTGTGAGCATCCTCTTTCTTTTCTTGGCGGCGATCTTCTTGCGCTTGCCTCGGGCAACCTTTGTCAAACGTGGAGGACTTCCGTCCCTGTCACTCGGAGCTCCACCAACATTCTTGCAGCGGGCCATGCTAACAAGTCTCTGTGACTAAGAACAATTGACACTGGAAAGATGAACTGCCAAGCAAGAATTTCCCTGAATCAACTCACGACTGCAAAGGATCAAGATGATGAACTGATTATTGTGAGGCTTGGCCTCAATCCATGCCCATGGGCTTGGCCCTAGGTTCAAATTTCCACTGAACTAGCAGCCCACTGCCACACAAAGCACCGACAAGACTCACTGCAAAGATGGAATAGATAGAGCTACTTGTAAGCAACATATTTCAACTAATAGATGAGCGATGTCCTTATGGGAGCAAGCAGAAGAGGTAAGAAAAGGATAGAACATGACATGCTACCTCAGAAGAGCGAGACTTCAGTGAAAAGATGAGAGACCTTGACGTGCGGGGGCTCCACGGGAATGAAGGACGAGCACTGGAACGCCGAAACAGGAAAAAAGTGAATCAGAACTTTGAGAGATGTCATCAGCATATCATCGAACAGGGGCAGTGCACCACTTTGCGAAAGGGGTCATGACAAAGAAACCTCACTGGAAACCACACTGGCGCCAGAGGGAGGATTGAAGCTGCACTCCAGGAGAGGGGTTGGAGCCGAGGAGGAGCTACGCAGGCGGCAAGTCGGAGAGCGGGGAGCAAGCTCGCGTGGAGGTTTGGAGCCACGCGGTGATGGCCGGAGTTTGGAGCCACGCGAAGATGGCCGGAGATCTAGGTCAATGGCGGCGTAGAGGGGCCCTCTCGGCCTAGATCCAAGGGCGGCGCGGAGGTGGGCTGCCTGGCCTCGATCCGGTCAACGACGCACGAAGGACGGCGTGGAAGAGGAGCGGCGGCGCTAGGGTTAGGCGGAGGAGGAGCGGCGGAGCGTAGGTTAGCGGAGGAGGAGGAGCGACAGCACACAGGTTAGCGGAGGAGGAGGAGCGACAGCGCATGAGTTAGCGGAGGAGGAGGAGCGGCGACGCGCGTTGAAGAGGAAGAAAGGAAAAAACCGCCGATAGATCGGTTGAAGAACTGAGATCCGCTTTTCAAAGACTGACCGGATGCGCTCCTCGACTGACTGGACGTGCTGCAGAGGTGTCCGGTCAGAGTCCAGTAAGGTCCACCGGACGTGGACAGATTCCGATCAGAAGTCCACCCGAGAACCAACTTCGCGCGACCGGACGTGCAGATGAAGTCTGGAACCGAACGCAGTGGTCGCAGCGTCGTGACCGGTCCAGCGTCCGGTCAGAGGTCCATGAGAACCACCTTTGTGCGACCGGACGCGCAGGTGATGTCCGAAACCGGATGCAGTGGTCGAGCAGTGTCGCGTCCGGTCCAGCGTCCGGTCAACGATTTTCACTTTTCCCTTTCCGATCTTCGACGCGACTTCTCTCAATCAAGTTCCAATACAAAAAGACACAAATAAACACCAATTGGAACCTGATATGAGTGAGTTCTCTCAAACCCTCAAGTTTTCAAAATAAATTTGGCTTAGGCTAGTCTTATTTTTAAGAAAATATGCGATAAACACCCGAGGAGCAACGTATGGCCATGCAATGGAGTTTATAAACCCTTGGGAGCGTCAAATGCTCTCTCTATCCATGGACAAACGCAGAGGTTGCTTAAAGCAAAACCGAAAAGAAACGACAAAGCAACAAACATGCATATGCAATGCAAAGCAAGAAGGTAAAACTAGGTTACTTGTCAAGTTTGATCCACGATTAGGCTTCTTCACTCCTCCAAAAAAGGTTATCGTAACCGTGTTAGACAAGTCCTAGATGCATTACGGAAGTTTAAACATGACATATATTACAATGCAATGCAAGGGACAACACAAGCTCATTTTTTAAAATTACTAGAATCAAGCACATTTAGCTCACTTCTCAACCTACAAAAGGTAGCCTCATCCAAAGGTTTAGTGAAGATATCCGCTAATTGATTTTCACTTCTTACACCTTCTAGTGATATATCATTTTTAGCAACATGATCCCTTAGAAAGTGATGACGGATATCAATGTGCTTGGTGCGTGAGTGTTGTACCGGATTATTGGTAATTTTAACGGCACTTTCATTATCACATAAAAGTGGCACCTTATCAAGAATAACACCATAGTCTAGAAGAGTTTGCTTTATATATAAGATTTGTGCACAATAAGCCCCCGTGGCAATGTATTCTGCCTCGGCGGTGGACAAAGCCACACTATTTTGCTTTTTAGATGACCAAGATACAAGTGACCTCCCAAGCAAATGGCACCCTCCGAATGTGCTTTTTCTATCAATTTTGCAACCGGCATAATCCGAGTCGGAATAGCCAACTAGTTGGAATCTAGCTCCTTTGGGATACCAAAGACCAATGCTTGAGGTGTGCTTAAGATATCTTAAGATTCTTTTCACGGCACTTAGGTGAGGTTCTTTAGGACACCCTTGAAAGCGAGCACACATGCACACACTAAACATGATGTTGGGCCTAGATGCGGTAAGGTACAACAAGCTACCAATCATAGAACGGTAGAGAGTTTGATCAACCGGTTTACCTCCCTCATCTAGGTCAAGATGTCCATTAGATGGCATTGGGGTCTTGATTGGCTTACAATCCTTCATCTTGAACCTCTTGAGAAGATCCTTGGAATACTTTTCTTGAGAGATAAAAATCCCTTCATTCATTTGCTTGACTTGAAAACCAAGGAAGAATGTAAGTTCACCAATCATGGATATCTCGAACTCCTTCAACATCAATTCACCAAATTCCTTGCAATAATCTTCATTTGTTGATCCGAAGATAATATCATCAATATAGACTTGACAAATGAAGATCTTCCCATTAAGCTTCTTGGTAAATAGTGTGGTGTCGACCTTCCCAATAGTGAAGCCCTTCTCAATGAGGAAGTCCCGGAGGCGCTCATACCACGCTCTAGGGGCTTGCTTGAGCCCATATAGCGCCTTGGACAACCTATAAACATAATTAGGATATCTAGGGTCTTCAAACCCAGGAGGTTGATCAACATAGACTAGTTCATTTATGAAGCCATTTAAAAACGCACTTTTAACATCCATTTGATATAATTTCATTTCATGATGCGATGCATATGCAAGAAGGATACGGATGGCTTTAAGTCTTACAACGGGTGCAAAAGTCTCTCCAAAGTCAAGGCCTTCAACTTGATAGAACCCCTTTGCAACTAGTCTTGCCATGTTCCTCACAACTACGCCTTGGTCATCTTGCTTGTTGCGGAACACCCACTTGGTTTCAATGATCCTTGCACCTTTTGGATGCTCCTCAAGTGTCCAAACTTGATTGCGGGTGAAGTTGTTCAATTCTTCGTGCATTGCATTCACCCAATCCAGATCTTGAAGAGCTTCTTCTACATTCTTAGGTTCAAGACAAGAGACAAAAGAGTGACGTTCAACAAAAGAAGCAAGCTTTTGAGATCGAGTCATTACACCCTTTGTAGGACTCCCTATGATGAGATCTTATGGATGTGCTTGAAGTAGAGGTGAGTGTCTTCTATCAACCACTTGAGGAGGAGGTTGGGGAGCATCAACATCTTGAGCTTGTGCCTCGGCTGTGGTAGAACCATCTAATTTAATGTCATCCCAAGAGTACTTGTCTTCCATTAGACACTAAGTACCCAAGAGAGAGCACTAAACTCTATGATTCCATCGAGCATTCCCAACGGGAGAACTCGAAAGTCCACATTTTTACCTCGGGATCATAAATGAGAGATAAAGCTTACAACCTTTTTACCATTTCTTACATCACTTTTAGTACAACATCAGAGTAATTCATTATTTGATTATAACAGCGGAATATAAAATATTATTATCAGAGTTCAGCAGAAATGAAACCATTTAATGATAAGTTAAACATTAACATGAAATAAACATTAACATGATGAACTTTGATAGCCATAAAATGATAACAAGTTATTAGTATTTTCTTTATAAAGCTTTTGGTGAGAGTTCAAATAAATAAACTCTACTCCGCATCGTAAAGGAAATCCTCGCTGAGCCCACCAGGAGGTTTCCACACACAAGTGTCAGCTTATCAGCACCTATCACCTGCAACAGGGTAGAACAAACCCTGAGTACTCAATTGTACTCCGCAAGACTTACCCGTCAGAAGGAAAGAAAAGACTCCAAGGATATGTAAGGCTATCTGGCTTGTGGTTTATCACAACTGCAGGAAGCATTACTAAAGGTGCATCCTTATATTTAATTTTTATTAGCAGTCATCAGTATTTCATTAACCAACCATTCTAGGTAAGCACCTGTTCTACTTTCAAGCAAAGGTTGAACCATCAGAACCATTTTTCCATCTTTCATCTTTCAGTTCTTGCTATAGTGCCAGAGTGCAGTCAAGCCGTACCGTCACGTAGAAACGGCGATTCGTGAATCAATGTGCCCAGCTGGGTACCCCGAAAAACACACGCCTCGCTCGCACCCCAGGCCCGAGTGAGACCAACCTGTTCCACTCCTGTCACGGGTTCTAGGTCCCCGTCCAAACTTGGACTCCAAGCCCCCACCCTTGAGGCCCGGCCTCAAAGTGGTGCTTAGACCTCCACCTATCCCCGCCTCCAATCAGTCAGTTCGGAAAGAGCCGGAGCCCATGACAAGAGAGTAACAAGTCTTCCTAGCCCCCATCCGCTAGTATATGCTCGGGATAATAAATCTGTGACTTGACCGGGGATCCAGTGCAACGAACGGTCCTTAATCGACACAGGCGGGACAAATGCAACCAGAGCTCCACTTGGATTGCCCAACCAAGTCCATATCCAATTCCAAATACAGTCCCGCCCGGTCTCCAATTATTATCCATATATAATCCATGTGATAGTAACATGATAATAGTAACAATAATATATTTCCTATCTCTCGCGAGTGACAGGCAATCACTCGACTTCTACCGGAGTCTTGTAGCATAGCAATCTACACAATCTTGACATACTAGTAAGACTCATGGGATCAGGATATATATATATGCAAGTGGGTTTCATTCAACTCCTTAAAACTTAATGCACAAGCATAAATAAAGTGCAGCATAATAGAGGTTGTGCACCGAGGCTTGCCTGGGTAACATAATCAAAGTTAGCATTCCACCATGACACCACGATCATTCGGGCACCATCTTTTCCGCTACTCCGATTGACTCCACGATCCATCGTCGTCCCTATTAAGAGATTTACATGAATGCAACGTAGAGTCATAAGTAAAAGATAGCAATCATAACTCTCGTCGTATGACTACGTCTCGCAAGCTAACGAGCTAGCCACACACCAACTCACTAGGCCACGTATCCACGTTGTCGATTTAAACGTTATTTCTCAACAAGTGTTTTAGTTATATAAACCCGAGATGTCGCATTATTCATTTTATCGATTTACTATATATTCAAACTAGAGCTTATTAATTATCCCAGCAACGAATTATTTTGGAGCTATAAAAATTACAGTGGACACCTAGTAATACTATAAGCTTGTGGTAAAATTTTTAAAGTTAGCACTATCATCATTTGGCCATAAGAATTCTGACAAGTTTATTCTTGAATAAAATGGAGCATCTTACTTTACTTTGAGAACTCCTGAAAACATTATAAAAATATGTGAACCAATTACACCAACAGTTAGTTTATGATTTTAGGAACCTAACCAAATTGGTTTTACCATTTTTGGACTCCTACAACATTGTATATTAATTACACAAGTTTTATTATTGAAACTAAATCAGAAAATGTTCTTGAAACGAAAAGAGCCGGTGGCCACTTATTCGACCCAGCAACCAGGCGGCCCAGCGCGGGGGCAGCTGTGCGCGTAGTGGGCCGGCCCAACAGGCGGCCCACGGTGGGAAGTCCGCACCCGCGCCCGTTTAAGCAAAAGAGACCCTATCCTCTAAGTAAATCATCCGAAGCCCAAACCCTATTTGCATCACTCACTGACATTCACACTTAACCCCTCGAGTGTTTTCCAATTCTAGCACGCACGCCCTTGGCGACTCCACGCGCGCCGACGCAGCGCCGCCCGCCTTCAACGGCCATGCCGGGGCACCAGGGCCACGACGGCCTTATAGGAAAGCTGAGCGCCATCCAAGGTTCGCGCAACGACGTTGAGTTGCGGTTGGGGACTCGGAGGGGTACCCAACCCTGCCAACCACGGTGGTGGCCGAAGCAACGTGGTTAGCGATGGCGGTGAGGCCGTCCCGACAGCTACGACCTCACAGACCAAAATGAAAAGGCGGAAAAGCATCAAGACCTTACCCCAGTCACGTCCACGGTAGGGGTTGAGGCGGAGGTGGCCCGTGCAAAGCTGGCCACGTGCGCGGTGCAGGGCGGCGGTGCACTGAGCCGGCTTCCACGCGCCACTCCACTTCTGGCCATGCCTCCGAATAAACCACGACGAGCATCAACACTGGAAGGTCAAGGGCAGTCCAATAGTGCGAGTAATCGAACTAAGGACGATCGTGGAAGCTTACCTCCCCCAATGCTCTGTCCCGGCGGTGAGCAGACCGGCGGCGGCGAATTTCTAAAATTCATCGGCTGCGGTGCACTAATAGCGCTCGATGTGGGCTAGGCAGCTAGATATAGCTCGCGCCCCCCAACTAGGACGAGCAATTTGACCAGGACACCTAGAATTGGACGGAACCGATAAGGACGGCGGCCGTGCTTGACGGTGTCGCAACCAATGGCGGTCTCGATCTTCTGGCGCGGTCGAGGCTGGCAAGGACCAAGGAAGCGCGTCCACGCACGTGCAGCTGGCCAGGCACCGAGGTTAGGCACAAAACGTCTTGGACGGGGTGGCAAAAGCCCCGAGCGGTTGATAGCGCGCCGTGGAGTGCATTGGACGGGACGGCTCGGCCCTACGTGCAGCACGGCAAGCAGCGCGCACGCGTGAAGATTGCGCGGCTTAGCGGCGCGGTGGGGACTTGGCTGTGGCCGGCTCGGTCGGGCGGCAGCTTGCAGCAGTGCATGGCACAGCAGTGGCAGGGCAGCGCGACGACCGGTTGAGCAGAGCACCCACGAGCGCCAGAGCGTACGGTGACCGCGCACACCAGGCCCACGGCCGGAATCGTGCATTGCACGAATTATAAAGCGTGCCAAACTTCTAATCCAGCTAGGTTAAGACGAAACCACCTTGACAAGGCTCAAGAAGGTATATATGGCTACTAGCAGGAGCAACAAACTTAGACAAAGGTGAACTAGAGAGTAGAGTAGAGACGTGCCAACTTGGGACTGCCAACCAGCGCTCGAGGTCAAGAGTGAGCTGGCCAACAGCGCGTTCTAGCGAAGTTAGGCAATTTCTAAGGCAAGCAACAAGACGTCCAACCCAACTACCACCTATGCCACACTCAAGTGCTCACCTCGATGCAACTAACGGTACAAGAATATAAAGCTAGTGTTTAAGAAATTTAGTTAGAATTTTAATGCCAAAACGACATTGTCGATTATCGTCCCGAACTCGGGAAAAAAATAGAGTTGAGGCCTACTTGAATTCCAAATTCAATTTCTGAGCTCCCCAAAAATGCTAGCTAACACAAATTTGTTTTCCAACACCAACATTGCATTTCCACCTACACAATTTGCACTTCAAGTTTTATTTAAGTACTATATACATGTCATATTTTATTTTCGTTTATAGAAATTCGCTTACCATTTTATGTGCGTTGAATTTTTAAAACCCGTAGAAATTGTTTTGTTAATCTCTTTAAGACCTTAATCGCGTGCTAACTAAGCTGGTAACACCAGGGGTGTTACATCGGCTTGTTCATGAGAGACACGAGTGTCTTCATTTTCAACTCTCTCATTCTTGTCATCATCTTGAAGCACATATGATGAAGATGGTGGATTGACCATTTGAGCATCGTCTTCATCATCTTTAGGCTTGATGTCTCCCACCGGCATGTTCTTCATTGCCTCCCTCAATGGTTCATCACCTACATGATCATAATTCTCAATTGCTCGTTGGGAGCCGTTAGATTCATCAAATTCCACATCATATGTTTCTTCAACCATACCGGTGGCATGGTTAAATACTCTATATGCTTTGGACTTTGATGAGTAGCCAACAAGAAAACCAATGTCACAACGTCTTTGGAACTTCCCTAGGTGTTGCCGCTTCTTGTAGATGTAGCACTTGCAACCAAACACCCGAAAGAATGAGACGTCCGGCTTCTTCCCATTTAGCAACTCATAGGGGTCTTGCCAAGAAACTTTTGTAGAAAGAGGCGATTTGATGCATAACATGCGGTGTTAATTGCCTCGGCCCATAATTTTTCCGGTGTGTTATACTCATCTAGCATTGTTCTTGTAAGGGTAATCAATGTCCGGTTCTTTCTCTCAACTACACCATTTTGTTGGGGAGTTTAGGTTGATGAAACCTCATGCTTGATTCCAATCTCATCACAATAAACTTCAATGTTTGTGTTGTCAAATTCTTTGCCATTGTCACTTCTTATCTTCTTTATCTTGACTTTAAATTTATTTTGGGCTCTCTTTGCAAACTTTTTGAAACAAGTGGCCACTTCGGATTTGTCATGAAGAAAGAATGTCCAAGTGTATCTTGAGTAGTCATCCACAATCACAAGACAATAAAGATTTTCACCCAAGCTCTTATAAATTGTAGGACCAAACAAATCCATGTGTAGAAGCTCTAACACTCTTGATGTTGACATGTAAGCTTTTGTTGGATGAGTATTTGCAACTTGTTTACCGGCTTGATATGCACTACAAGGTTTGTCCTTCTCAAACGTGACATCTTTCAAGCCTCTCACTAACTCTTTCTTCAATAATTTGTTGAGAGTATTCATTCCAACATGAGCAAGCCTCCTATGCCAAAGCCACCCAAGTGAAGTTTTAGTGAACAAGCATGTCATCAAATTTGCATCTTCGGAAGTGAAATCAACAAGATAGAGATTGTTATATCTAAAGCCTTTGAAAATCATTTGCTTGTCTTCTATCTTTGATACTACCATTTCATTTTGTGTGAATAAGCATTGATAGCCAAGATCACAAAGTTGCCCAACGGATAGTAGATTGAAACTCAAGGAAGCAACATAGAGCACATTTGAAAGAGAGTGATCATTTGATATTGCAATCTTGCCTATACCCTTAACTTTGCTCTTTGAATTGTCCCCAAAAGTGATCTTCTCTTGACATTTCCCATTTTCTTCAAGTGAGGTGAACATACGAGGGTCACCGGTCATATGTTGAGTGCAACCACTATCAATAACTCAATGAGTTCCACCGGTCTTGTAGTTCACCTACACACAAGAGATCAAGCTTTTTGTTTAGGGACCCAAACTTGAGAGGGACCCTTGACTTTCTCAACTAGTGACTTGGCAACTGAAAGTCCCTAGTTTGGTTTTGGCTAATTGATGAAACCTAGGACTAACCTTTGTATCTAAGTGGATGATTTAGATAAAGGTGGTCATTGCATATGAGACATGACATTGACTCATGTGACCAAGATGGTGAAGACCAAGATGAGGCTTGGCTCGATGGACCGGTTGTGAAGGTGAAGGGCAAGTCGAGGCTTCGAAGCGAAGGACCATGCGATGGTGAAGCTTGAGCAAGACTTGGCGCCGACGGACCGATGCAACGGTGAAGAGCAAGTGAAGTCAAGGTCGATGGATCGAGACGGTCATGTGATGATATGAAGTGGATCATATCATTTGGAGAAATAAAATGGGCTCAAGGCAAAGGTATAACCATAGGGCCATTTTGTTTTACACTCAAGACACCATAGAGGGTGTGAGTGGTTTAGGGTCGATATCCGAACTATTAAGAGGGGAAGTCTTATCGGTTATTCGACACACGGGTGCCACTAGGTGAATTCATGAAGTGCATTGCATGTAGGGCCTAGTGAGCTAACTGGAAAACCTTTGAAAATGATTGAGAAAAAGCTAACACACAAGCACATGGAGATGTACACTTGATGGTGTTGGCACATTTGCAAAGGTGGCGTTGGTCGCGCTGTGGTTTGCGGGTAGAGAGGGGTTTGGGTTCTTCTCTCCCTCCCGCCGAGCGTGCGAGCGTGGGATTCAGGCGATTTCGGGGAAATGAAATGCCTATTTTCCACTACGCCGGAAGTCGGAAAAGAAACAGAGGCGAACGGAGGTCACAGAGGTGACCGGACGCTGCACCGGACGCGGTCACGGTGTGACCGGACGCGTCCGGTCAGTACAGCGCGGCAGTCAGGCGCGCGGGCTAGGGTTTGCAACCGGCGCGTCTGGTCACTCGCGGGACCGGCGCGTCCGGTCAGGCGCCCTGAGGGAACTGAAGTTCGCAAGGTCGATCGGACGCGGTGCGCGTCCGGTCACACATGATCGGACGCGTCCGGTCGTCGAGGGAGCTTACTGGACTCCGACCGGACGCTGGCACTGTCGCGTCCGGTCGTTGCTTCGCGGGCGTGCGGTACTGTGCGATCGGCGCGTCCGGTCATTCGAGCTGCGCGTCCGGTCATCGCGTTTGACCGTTAGCGCACAGTGACCATTGGAGGATCTAACGGTAGCATTTGAATCTGGTGGACACGTGGACGGCGCAGGGCGACCGGACGCGATGAGGCGCGTCCGGTCAGTTTCGACCGGCGCGTCCGGTCGTCCCGAAAAAACGGTCAGTGGAGTGGCAACGGCTCTATTTGCATGGGATGCTTATAAATACTCATTGGCCAGCCCTTGGGGAGGTCTCTTGGCATTTCTAACACTCTTGTGCATCCTTTGAGCTAGAGCTACTCCTCCCACTCATCTCTCTTGCTTGATTGCAAATCAAAAGTGAGATTGAGTGATCCCAAAGTGCATTGCATAGCTTGAGGGCATCTAGTGGCACTTGTGGGTGGTTTAGCCGGTGGATTTCTTGTTACTCTTGGAGAGTACCGCTCCTAGCCGGCTTGGAGATTGTTGGAGGCGTTGGCAAGAAAAGGTGATTGTTCTTGGCCACCTCCGGTTGATTGTGAGAGGTTCTTGTGCTTTCCTCAGCGGGACGCCAAAAGCAACTCTAGTGGAATGCGCGTGTCATTGAGTTACCTCACTTGAGAGTGGTGTCTTGCGGTGCCTTGCGGGGCGTGCCTTGAGGGGCAAGTGACTTGAGGGTCACACCGGGGAACCATCTAAGTGTTGGTTGACACAACCGGTGACGTAGCTTGTCGGTGCACAAGTGAACACCGGGTGAACAAAAATATTGTGTCTCTTGTCTCCCGGTGATTGGTCTTCATATTGTGTTGTTGTCAATATTGATTTATTGTATATCATCTTGGTGATTGGCAACATCTTCACTCCACCGTCGGTATAAGAATCACAATCCTCTCTCTTGCACTTATCATTACTCGATTATCTTGTGTAGCTCTAGTAGTAGCTTTGCTAGTAGTGTTGTTAGCTTGTTGTCTCTTGTAAAATTAGTGACATAGCTCTTGTGTGAACTAGAGATCATAATCTACTAGACTTGTGGATAGGAGGCTTGCATCACATCCTTTGGCTAAGCAAAACTCGCTTTACGCCGTTTGTTATTCTAACAAGTTTACTTAGTGGTTTTTATAGAATTTTTATAGGCTATTCACCCCTCTCTAGCCATCTAGGACCTTACAGCAACCCAAATTTTCTTAGGCCTATTCTTGTTTGGGGGACCCAAGAACATGACTTTCATCTTTCCACTAGAATCTCTTCTAAGCATATAGTGAGCATTGAAAGCAAAGGGTCTAGCATGCTTGGGCAAGGGTTGTGGTTGTGGAGTTTCACACTCATGAGCAAAGTGGCCCTCTTGTCCACACTCAACACATCTCTTAGGCTTAGGCTTTGATTTGCTTTGTTGTTGTTGAGTTTTGGCATTCTTCTCTTGATTTGCTAAGTAACCAATACCACTTCTATCCATCTTCATGACGGTGTTCATGAGTAGCTCACTTTGCAAGTATTGACCTCTTGTAAACTTGTTTAAACCGGTCTTGAGATGCTCTTTTTCTTGCTTTAGCTTTTTGCTCTCCTCAATGAGTGACTCATTTGATGTTTGCTTTTCAAGAGCCATCAACCCTTTTAGCTTCTTGTTCTCATCTCTAAGCATTTCATTTTTTACTCTTGAGCTTGACATAATCATCATAATTATCGGATTCAACCACTTTCTTGCCTTTGCCACTAGAGCCTTACTCAATGCTCTCAATAATCAAGTCATCACATGATATGGCTATATCGATCTTAACAACTTGGTTAGTAGCATCATGTGTCTCAAGAGAGAGATCATTAGCAGCAACAACAAGACTATCATAATTAATTTTCAATGAAGTATATTTATCTTTTAGCAAGTTGTGCCTAGTGTTGAGCTAATCATGCTTCTTCTCAAGTTTATCATGTTCATCTCTAAGCTCTTTGTTGAAAGTTTTGAGCTCCTTGAGAGTAGAAGTCATAATTTCATTTTGATCTTTAAGCTCATCACTAGTCTTTTGTGCAATCTCAAGCTTTGATGAAAGTGATTCATTTTCATTTTGAAGCTCATCATTTTCATTTCTAGTCTTTCTTATGACTTTAGAGTATTTGTTGAGCAATTTTACAAGTTCATCATAAGAAGGTGCATCAAATTCATCATCATTATCACTATCATCATCATCACTTTCATTATTTTGTACCTTTCGTTCACCCTTGGCCATGAGGCATAGGTGAGTAGTGGATGATGACGGTGAATATGGCGGTGAAGGTGGTGGACATGAAGATGATGATGTCCCAATCACAAACGCGATGACCTTCTCTTTCTCATCGTCGCTTTCACCACCGAAGGACTCACATGATGACTAAATGTCGGTGAGCCAATCACCAACAATGTAAGCTTTGCCTCCCTTCTTCTTTTTGTGATATTCTTTCTTCTTGCCATCCTTCTTCTTGTATGGCTTGTTCTTCTTCTTCTCATCTTCTTCATCACTAGATTCATTTTTCTTGCCCTTGTTCTTGTTCTTATATTTGTCTTTTAGAGGCTTGGGGCATTGATGAGCTAGATGACCAAGTTCACCACAATTATAGCAATCCATTTCAGATATAGGCTTTATTTTGCTACTTATGAACTTCTTGCCATCAAACTTGATGCCACTCTTATTAAGCTTCTTTAGCATCTTGGTGGTCTTTCTCACCATGAGAGCAAGTGATGCATCATCAATGTCACTCTCACTTGAGCTTTCATGCACGATCATGGCTTGGCACTTCTTCTTTTTCTTGTCATGGATAGCTTTGAAAGCCAAGTCCTTCTTCTTAGAAGATGATGAGCCCTCTTCCGGAGTGATATGCATGTACATCTCATGAGCATTGATCTTTCCCAATACTTGTGTCGGTGTTGCGGTGGAGAGATCGCTTTGGTGAAGCACAGTGACAATGTGGCCATACTTCTCAACGGGAAGAACACTAAAGATCCTCCTTGTAACATCCGATGGACTCATTTGAGTGAGCCCGAGAGCAATGAGATCCTCTACAAGAACATTCAAGCGAGTGTACATGTCATTAGCACTTTCCTTGGGAAGCATCTCAAACAAATTAATCTTCTTCAAAGCAATATGATAGCGTTCCTCATGCTCACTCTTAGTTCCCTCATGGAGAGCACAAAGGTTTTTCCATAATTCATGAGCATTTTTTGCATTATGCACATGATTGAAGATATCCTTGCCAAGGCCCCGGTAGAGTGCGTTTTTTGCCATTGCATTCCACAGGTCGTACTTCTCCTCGTCACCAACGGGGTTAGCGGGATCCTCGACTTCCGAAAGCCCTTCGGTGGCGGCTCTAAGACACCCGACATCTATGGCTTCGAGGTACGCCTCCATGCGGATTTTCTAATATGGAAAATCATCTCCCTCAAAGATAGAAGGTGGTCCTTCCCCATTAGACATCTTGCTCTAGACGGTAAAGCCTAATTTAGGAGCAACTGGGCTCCGATACCAATTGAAAGGATCAAGATGCCCAAGATGGGGGGTGAATTGGGCTTTTCTAAAATTTATTACGAGAATTAAATCCTACTAAGCCATAATTCACCCCTAGTGCCTACAAATGTTCCTAGTGATTCTATCGATAAAAGTTTTGCACCCTAAGTTCCAATCCTAGTCTAGCATGGCAATTCTAGGAAAGTAAACCAAGCAACAAGAGTAATACGAGAAAGTAAATTGCTTGAAAGTAAAGGGTTAGGAACACGGCAATGTTTTCCTGAGGTATCAGAGAGTTGCCACTCCCCACTAGTCCTCGTTGGAGCACCCGCGCAAGGGTGTAGCTCCCCCTTGATCCACACGAGGATCAAGTGCTCTCTACGGGCTGATTCTTTGACACTCCATCGCGGTGAATCGCCTACAACCGCTCACAAGATGAGTTGGGTTATCCACAAGCTCCGCCGGATGATCACCAAGCTCCCAATCACCACCAAGCCATCTAGGTGATGGCGATCACCAAGAGTAACAAGCAAGAACTCTCACTTGACCACAACAAGCCTAATGAGAAGGTGGATGCACACTTGCTACTCCCTAGACACTAATGAGGGATCTTAATCTTGGATTCTCAAATCTCAATCCTCACTAGAGCTCTTGCACTTCCTTGCATATGAAAGGTGTTTCTCAGCTGAACAAATGAGCAAGAAACCTCAAATAAAGGGGTAGGGGATATATTTATACTCCCCACAGTCAATCCCAACCGTTATATGCCAACTCATCATTTTTCGTACTGACCGGACGCGTCGGTCGACGTGACCGGACGCGTCCGGTCGGTGGCAACGGTCGAATTGAAAAACAAAGGCGCTGAGTGACCGGACGCGCAGGCGAGTCCGATCAGAGGTGACCAGACGCGTCCGGTCGCTCAAAACCCTTTCTGGAACCTTTCTGTACTTTGACCGGATGCACAGACGAGTCCGATCGGTGATGACCGGACGCGTCCGGTCAACGAAGTTCCTCTCTGGAAATGGACCGGACGCATTGTAGACGCATCCGGTCAAATTCCTAGCCGCGTCCGATCACGACACTTACCCTCTCTGACTCTGGCCAACATGATCTACGCGTCTGGTCCATGGGAGGACCGCGTCTGGTCGATCGTATTGAGTCTGTGGTGACTACCAGTACTGACCGGACGCGTCCGGTCAAGGCAGAGACCGTGTCCGGTCGAGAAGAAATGGCTCAAAAGACTTCGAATTGTGACACAACCTGAACCGAGTTTCTTCCAACTAAACTTTGGGCTTCACTTGAGCTACCTAGTGCTAAGTTTGACAAGTGTGCACCACACCTAAACAAAAAGACTCACTTAGGTCAAGCTACTCGCTCATGCCCCCCTTTATAGTACGGCCAAAAGAGAAAAGCGAAGATCCTAACGACTATTCCGAACGTAACTCAACTCCTCGACGTCCGAAACTAACCGTCCTTAATCTTAACGTTAATCCTTTGAAAACCGAAATGATTTCCATCAAGGGGCATGAAAACCATAGTGCCCAAAATAGTCACCATTCCCATGACCTAACTTACCAAAGTTTCTGTAAAACACATGTTAGTCATGGTAATGTTGCGTTGTCATCAATTGCCGAAACCAACTCTAGGGCCTAGATGCTTTCAACCTCACCTTCCTCCGCACCTCACCTTCCACCATTACAGCTCAAATCCAGAGTACATGTTTCTTTCCCATCCGCAACTATGTGGCACAATAATGTTAATTTGGTGTCATAATATTTGTACCTTTTCTATAAAATATGGTCAAGTCTAAAATAGTTTGACTTAAGATAATTCTAAAAGTTGATTTCATTTGGGTGAAGTGAGTATAAGAAAGAGTCTTCTCTAGAGTCTAAACAATAGTAGTAGTAATAGTAATAATAATAATAATAATAATAATAATAATAATAATAATAATAATAATAATAGTATAATAATAATAGATGCACATAATTTTACACTACATTGTTGTGCTTTAGTGATTAAATTTCGACCAAAGATCTGGTGATGGACGGCTAAGGATGTCCTCAGATGGTATATTTGGATTTTTTTAAAAGAAAAACGGTGGTATATCGCGTAGGCATGACGTCATGGTGACGTCATTAAGCTAACAACTAAGGGCATCACCAATGGAGGCTAACACTCCTAGTGGTTCCAGTACAAATAAAGTGATTCATATAAACTACTATTCACACCATGCAAATTATCACTACTTGTGGTTTGCAAAGAAATTTTTTTCTTTTCATCGTACCTCACCTTTATTTCCTCTCTTTTTTTTAGCATAGACCACCTTCTCTCTTCCCAATTATATATAATTTCTGCAAGTCACTATGACAAGTGTAGAGCATACATTTTTTTCCGATGCTACATAATACTTGGGGCTCCTGGTAAAAAAACAGCATTGAAGAAGACCTAATCCAATTGAGGAGCACGTTCCTTAACAAAGCAAACCGATTTTTTTTCAGAGCAAACCGATTCGATCCGCGTGCTGGCAATATTTTCTTTTTATTTACCAGAAGAAGAAGAGAGGATCGTCCACGTGCTAGCGCATCGTCCATTCTGTACTGGTACTTGATGTTGGAGCTGATGCCTCCCATGTCGACCTGCATGCTCTGATGCCCTCCGCCGACCATCAAGAAGAGGGTTGCCTCGTTGAGGCCAGGGGGATTTTTTTTCTCTCCTTATTTTGTCCCTTACTTTTTGCTCCTATTCCCCCCTTTCGGATAGCAGTAGTTGCTTGCACTTGCAGGCACTATCTTAGTGCGGTGCCGGTGGCAACCGGTAAACTCATCCACTCCTCATCTCCGGTGGTAGCCGGGCAACGTGTGGTCGAGCTCGTACATGTCGGAGACGCGGAGCATCCAATGATCGGCCCTGTTCACTTCAGCAGTAGTTGTTAACGAACGAACAAGGTTTTTGTCTCACAGCAAGCTAAATTTCACCGTGGAGATCGAGTCACGTGCGAGCTGCTCAGCTGGGCCCTATGCGCGCAGCTTAGCAGACGAGCAACCTCGCACAAGCGTCTCACCGATGGAGCTGATGGATTCGATCATCGAACAGGATAGAACAAAAACGCATTGTTCGCTTGGCTTATAAGTCGTACTTTTTTAGTCAGCGAATAGTATTTTTCCCTCACAATAAATCAGCGAACAGTACTTTCAGCAATGGCTTATTAGCTAAGCGAACATAACTTTTTTGTTTTGTGATTTTTTGAATAAAAATCAACCTTCATAATGTCTAGCATATTCTTGAACCATCGTATTCGTATCGATCCTCCCACCGGTTTCATCAACAACTAAAACCAGGGTAGCTAAGTTTGGAATCTATCACCAACGCTTGCGATAACAAATGTAGTTGGGACCTAATTTTGTTGAACCTACTCTAGCAACCCTAGTTTTTTCTGCCCTTACACTCATAACCATACAATATACAACATTACAACGAAAAAAAAACGAGCTTGTGCTATCAGTATTATTATGAGATATATATATATATATATATATATATATATATATATATATATATATATATATATATATATATATATATATATATATATATATATATATATATAGGTAGGAACAGTTCTATCATACAACAAAACGAATTCATTTGGTTAAATAGACTGTAACATAGGATTACCAAAAGTCTCTTACCTAGCATATCAAAACCTTGGGCATCTCATACAAGTTTTCTACCACATAAACCGTTTCTCTACATTATCTGTATTCAGCCGATGAAGCCCTGGGTTTGCCGCCGTTAGACGAGTTGAGGTGCAGAGACACAAATATCACACCGATCATAACTATCAGGCACCCCACGAGTGTGCTGAAGAAAAGAGCCCCAGGCTGCCTTGTCTGCACGAATCCATATATTCCACCGGACGTTACCAGAATGATGTCAGTGAGACCATCACCAGAGAAATCCTCCAGGAGCAGCGCGTGAGTTGGGGGCGCTGGGAGCTCGATCATGGCCAATATGCTACCAGAAGGAGAGAGCACCACGGCTTCCTGGTCGCCGCCGGCGATGATCACCTCTTTGGGGTCGTAGGCACGCAGGGAGAAAGCCTTCAAGGTAGGCACCACTATGTTCTCCATCATTCCCGATGGAGATGGCAGGTTGGACCATGTTGCCCCTGATGATACTTGCCATCTCCATACTGCATCGTGGCCAAGCAGCCCAGGGGAGTACGAAGTCACCTACAATCACAAACACATCATCAATGTTTGTGGATATAGGGATCAAGGTTTCATCAACATGAAAGAAACCCCCACAAATCAGTAGTCACAGCAACTTGTAAAAGGGAACACTCAAGGTACAAATGCTGACCTCTCCCCGGCTTGTCAAAAAGATGATATCACCATGGCTTCCTCTCCTGTGTTTATGTCCATCATCTGTCTGGACCAGGATAGGAGTCGCAACCTCTAAACCAGTTGTATCAAATGTCCTCCCAAAACTTCTCGAGAAGTCACCATGATGGAACATATTAAAATGGTTGTAATGGCAGATAGAGACGTTAAAAAGTTGCTCCCGCACTGGCACACCGGATGTAGCAACTGCCCAACAGGGTTTCAGCACCTCCATGGATCCACTCACGACAGTCTGCTCTTTAATACCATTTCCACCAACAACCTACAGCAAAAGATCACTATCAGACATTACTTCTCCAAATGGATGCCCCAACAGTAAACAAACCATTGTTGCAGCTAGCAAGTGAGAAACAAATGCCCAATGCTCATCAAGCTCAGCAGAGAAGATCACCTTAAAAGTTACAAGAACTGATTAGGTAAAAGATATTATAATGGCTCTAAGTTGGGTCTGTCTCCCTAGTGGCACATGTTAATTCTGTCATTTCCAAAATCAAGTTTTAGACATCAAAATTACACAGTAAACAAAATGTCTGATACTTTAATTTTTAGCTAAGGAAACTCATGTATCACATTAACATTATATTAATGCATGCACAATTTATGCACATTACACATGAGATATACAAGATAACAATACAATCCACATCCAAGAAATACAAATAATTTGAACTCGTTTTATGACATACTGGGATAAAACGATATAAAAGCAAAACAGACTATAAAGATAGACAGAGGAGTACTTCTCCTTCCAGAAGGATTTAATTTGAATCCCTAAAACACTCAACTCATTTGCTTAATAGTTGCATAAACATCTATCTACAGGAGACCACACACCACCGAGTCTTATGAGGAGAGCATTACTCAACGGATCCAGACATCCCAAATTATTCTCAAACTTACAGACAGAAACTATGAATTACATCCATATTTGAACTGCCCAGAGCTACCAAAGAAAAAGTCGTACGTAAAGGAAAGTAATTCCAGTGTAAATACACTCCTAACGCACCTGGACATGATCTAGAACTCCATCTCCATTAATATCTGCATGAAGGCCTCCTTCGGTTAAATGAAGCTGGAAATGAGAATAATTTCAAAATGAAAAACAAGTCAGAGGTGATATACTGTATGGTTGCATCGAATTAAAGTAAAACAAATTACAGGGATATATCCTGTAGACCTTGCATATTGTACGTCCAGAAGCTAGATGGACAGCCTCTATCCCTTCCTTTTCATGTGCAACAATAACATTAGGAGCCCACCAAACTTGAGTATGATTAGTGATTGTCGGAATGTACTGCATCCTCTGTGTCTGCAGTAAAGAAACAAGCTTTCATCTCAGTAGAAAGACATGAGGTGTTTGACTTCATTCGGTGTGAGCACTGTAATCTATTTGGACAAAAGTAATAGCAGAAGTGCAACAAAGAGACAACATGCAGTATGTGTGCATCGCAAGGATGCAAGGATATCCATGATGCTTCAGGGAGATGACTGTAATCTTTGCTAGAAGGCATGGCAAAATCTGAAATGTAACAGCCATGCTTATGTGTCATACCTTCCTGGCTTTATTTGAGCTAGCCATATCTACAGCCTTCCCAAGCGCTCTAGCTATTCTATTGGAAGCATCCTTCCCAGGTGGATTGTGTTCAATGGGCTTGTTCACGCTATTAATAACAGCCTTTCCAGGCGTTTTCTTAACTTGTTTCCTTTTATGCTTCCTAAAATGTGCAAGTTGTAGGGTAGTATCCTCTCTCCTATCCTGAAAAGGAGTACTCATACCTGAGCTCAACAGTTCCAGAGTATGAAAGCTAAATACAAGAAAACAAGTACTATTCTTACCCAATGATGAGGCATGACGCTAAGAATTGATTCTCTGAATTCACGACATTCAAACTGAAATTAACATGTGATAGGTTAGTTTCCAATTAGCCAAAATGCCACTGTGTGAACTAACTGCTTAGTATCTGCCTGGTCAAAAAAAAAAAAAAGCTAAGAACAGCACATTTGGCATGTATATTATCAAATCAAACAAAAAATAGGTAGCAAACTTCATTAGGAAATGCTACCTTTCGAGTCCAAACATAACACACTTTTAGTTTATTTTATAATAACAATGTTGCCATTAAGAAGTGTGCAGATAAGTAAGAAATTCAGGTTGTGATAGCTATAGCTGCCAGGCAATAATAAAGTGATGGCAACATATATTCCAGACTTCCTGTTGACCATAATGAAGAATTCAGGTAGATAAAAAATTTGTCAGAAGACGACCCTTGAGAAAATAATCAGATACTTAAACCAAGCAACAAAGAGCATGTGGAAACATTGACACAAGACTTGCTCAAAGATAAGCACTGCTCCTAGTTATTTGCTATTAAGACTGGAGAACACAGTCTTCACCTGACCAGGTTGATGACTATTGAGCGCATGAACATCAAGTTTGTAATTGTGCTGTGGTAACATCACAGAAGCATCTGATGGCTGTGACTGGATGTTCTGCAATGCCAAAAGAGAAAACATAGAAAGAATATATAAGGCAGGCCTTTGTAGACAGTAATCTTTAAGTAATGACATGCAAAATTTGAGTTTTCCCCAACTTGCTTGGGACAAAAGGCTATGTTGTTGTTGTTGTTGTTGTTGTGTTCCATGCTGAGGGGGGGCTCGAAATAAAGATGAGTATCTTTTACTAAAGTGGAGGCAAAAAAAATTATGAAATAAAAAGAGAAGTTGAATCCAGTGCACCTCATTCTTCCCGCTCCATCTAAGGTCGCCACTACGCCCAGCAAAGGCATAAAGGGCAAAATGGCGCAGGTCTGCATTGCCAGCCTCAGAGCCCTGCTGCATGCAGCGCCAACACAGGGTTAGGTGTTGATCAGTTACTCATGCAAGGAGCTTGTAGGGTAGAATACACTAATAAGATGAAAAGCTAAAAGCACAGCAATATAATAACCTGTTTCTCATTGGCGCTTCTACGGTGGTCATTCGTGTTGTGTTCTGGTATCATAAATTCATCGAAGAGATCTGCTGACTGATAAGCGAATGAATTACTATTACTATAGAAGGGTAAGTTGCCAACATATATGTTCTCCATGCTGAGGGAAGCATGTAGTGCAAAGAGAGGGTTATAACATTAACATACATGATGCTGCATCTCCATCCTTCCTCCAACGATGACGAGGCCTGCATCTCCATGCTTGAGAGTGTAGTTGGTTATGGAGATTGCGACCTCGCGGTGGTGCGCGGCATGAGGGAAGTCGTCCTGGAGGTTGTGCTCCCACAGCTTGTTGAGGTTGTGGTCGAAGCACATGACGGACCACCCGGAGGTGACGACGACGAGGACCTGCTTCCTGACTTCGCCGGCCCTGTAGGAGCGGTCGACGTTGCCGACGGCCATGGCGATGGGTCGCCTCCCCGAGGCGAGGCGGACGTTGTCGGGGAGGAGGGAGATGTCGGCCATGACGCGGGCCTCGTGGAAGGCGGAGTCATCGCTGAGGTGGCGGGCGTGGGGCGGCTGGAGGACCTGGATCTTGGCGTCGTGGGTGGGGAGGAGGACCTCGGGCTTGCCGTCGCCGTTGAGGTCGGCGACGAGCGGCGGGGGCAGGCGGTCGGCCTCGTACTTGATGGGGAAGTCCTCGTCGGTGAGGTGGTACCAGGACTCCCGGAAGGAGAAGTCGCCCTCGTGGTGGAGGGAGAAGAAGACGGCGAAGGCGGCGAGCAGCAGGATGCCCAGATCCCGCTTCCGCATCGTCGTCGAGATCAGAACCAGGTCAAGTCGATGGGGATCGGATGAAATGAAGCACCCCTAATCCAATCCGATCCGATCCAAACCAATCGAGGGGAGACGAAAACCTAGTAGAGACCGAATCCCATCTGGAAGATGCTGGAGCTGCTGTTGTCTTCTTCCTCTCGACAGACGACGAGGGCGGCGAGCGAGACCCTGCTGCCGCCGCTCTCCGCCTCAGCCTGCTCCGGAACTGACCTCGACAGCAGGCCGGGCTGGATATCGAATGGGCTTTATCGGTCAATCCGGGGCGGGCCACATACATAATGGGCTTTCTTCTTGGGCTTTTACACACACTGTCAGCGTCAGGACAAGCTTGGCAACAAGGGAATGGAATGTGCATCATGCCCACCCAAACCCTAGACATCCAATCTTGACAATTAATTAATCGATATAGTAGTATATACAAATAGAATGAAGGGAACCATGTATGCCAAGCCAATGCCATACTGGATACTACACCCAGAGAGAGATGGGTGAAAGTTTCATCCAATACAGTGTGTGGACTGGACTCTACAGTCTCCACCCCCACGAAACACACCCTGCTTCTGTCCAATCCAGAGAGAGACAGCTACAATCTCGGTAAGTTGAATGACACTCGAAACATTGTTCATGTACATATACAGAATCCATTGATACATAAAGAGAGCGGCAACCTCGGTGTGGTAACACAAAAATATGCCGTGCCATCCTCTTAATTTGACAAAAAATACAGACCTCATACTATTTCTGACTCATGGAATTCAGATAAGACATGGAGGTACATGGTACAAGACAATAATAATGGGAAACTGCTCTAGGCTATGTATGTAAGATTCCTCATTAAATAACTGCACGTGTGTATATCATGTATGTCACTATACAACTCTAGCAGAACGGATATTTCAATGGAAAACTGCAGCACTGTTTGAAGTCCCTGGTTAGTTTCACCTTCTTCATCAGCTCCTCCTTGTATCGATGATAATGTTTCTGCTACTTCTTTTGTCTCATGAGGATAAAATTATGGTGTGTGTAACTCATCATCCTATAATCAACCGTCGGTCTCATCATCCTATAACAAACCCAACTGTTTTTGACATGAAGCAGGGCCCACATGTAGCTCTCAGACAAGATTGGCCTCCGCTTCTCTACTGCTGTGACTGGCCACTGGCCAACTTTGTTATCAGATGTGTCACACTCTGCTCTCAAAGTCATCAAGAATCGAAAGGATCCCTCCATCCTTCATCTTCCCTTACCGCCCTGTTCCACCGCTCTTTGAACCTCTCTAGCTCAGCCGATGATTGTCTTCGTATCTATTAAAGCAACAGTTAGTACAATGGCAACTTTTAATCCTTGATCCAGGAAGACGAAAATGCCACAGATTATACTCACATGGGTCCTCAAATCCAATGATCTTCGAGGTGTCTGCGTCAACAAGATGTCAGTAGTGGCACATGTAAATTTTATTATTGCACAATCATGACACTAGTGTTACTATCATGCAGGTATATGCCAACTAGGGTAAAAGGAAAACACAACAAGGCGAAATGGATGCTCTGGCAGGAATCAGTACACTTTGTCCTTGGTTCCTACTGGACTACACCAAAATTTTTTTAAAAAAAACAGTTTGTTGCGAGAAGTACCTTGCTGCTAAGCGATGGCCCTCCTAAAGATGGTATCCCTTGATGAACAACATACTCACTGTCAATGACACCAACTTTCTCAGTTCGATCACCCTGAAATATCATGTGACTGTGTCAATCACCCTGAAATATCATGTCCGCGCTCCATCTTGTTTAACGAAGGACATGGTAGCTGAAATAGCATGCCTCAATAGTCAATAGACTCCTATTAAATATCTTTTAAGATTGTTAACATATCTTGAGTACCTGAGCACAATAGCCAAGCTTCATGTCAAGGCCCCATCCATGAATCAGATCGTTCTGCGACCCAAGAGATTAAACAAATGTATTGATTATTAAAATTCATGACCTTCCACTCACACTTAATAAAATCAGACAGTGACTCGCACTGACCACTTTATTATCACAATAATCTTAAAAAAAAGGCTAGAGGAATAGTATTTGCACCTGAATTAGATGCCATACGCATTTCCAAGCAGCACGAGAAAAAACTGGTGCCATGCCCTCTACCCACCTATTCGTCAAGAATGCAAATCAAACCTCTTTAAATGTTTGAAATAGTGTGGTGGAATAGTTCATAAGATAATGGGTCAAGAATAAGTCAGCTGCATGATATGATTTTGCTTCATATAAATCAAATGTCCAAAACATATAATCCAACAATGTCCTCTTTTGGGACTAACATAAATAGGAATATACTATCTCAATGTGAAGCAATAATTTTTAGAGTATCTTCCAGATAAAGCAACTGCATAAGGATAAAGGTTTGATCCATACCCTGTACAAGGAGGTCCTTTGCTCTCATCAGAACAATTCATACTCGGCCGATTGTCATATATTCTCCTACATAAAAGGTGAAAAGGTGCTTCTTAGAGAATAGAAAGATTTTTAAAAAGAAACAGAAAGGTTTTTTTTTTTTTTTGAAAATTAGAAAGACAGAAGCACCTGTGAACTTTTGACATCTTATTGCGGATTGTGATCCGATGGTGGATATCGGTTGATAGATCAGGGTCCAGAGCAGGTTGTGTTATTTCTAAGCCTTCGGAAACCATTATATCAAGATATCTAGGACCAAACAACACGAGAGATGAGGAAGCGTCTTTGAACAGAAAAAACAAATTAATCATAGATGTATTCCCAGAAAACTTCTACAATCGAAAGGAAGTGAATGATATTATTGCTCAAAGTTCTTACTCAATTTCCATCTGAATAAATCCCACTAAACAGTAACACAAAAAAGGGCTCAAACTGACTAAGCTCATCTCCATTCAAATAAATATTATCCGACTAATGCTTGATAGCTACCAGGCCATAGCAAAAAAGAGTATGAGAATCAATTAATGGATCTGCTCTGGAAATGGCTGATGACAATATGGTAAGTTTGGGTTCCACTGTGCGCACTGAGTAATGTGGCTGACTAGAGGAAAAGGATTATGACCATCATGCATACCTTCTTGGGTTGAAGTTTTCCACTCCAAGGTCTTCATCCCATAGAAAGATGAAATCATAGATAGCCATGACATCAGGATGCAAAAAACGCTTAGCAAACCACCTGCAGAAGGAATATTTGTTCATTCTTCTGAGATGTGGCAGAATATGATGGAAGACAAACAGCTGCACTAAGGACTATCAAAGATGCAGCTACCATATACTCTAACAGAACAATGTGCTTTCATAAAGTTTACCATTTTGTTTGGTTGTGAGCAAGGATGTGTATGGCCTTTTCACTCCACTCAAGATGACGCCATCCATCTACATTTCCATCATAATGGAAGAGCATGACTGCATAGTTTTCCTTCAGAAACTAAAGAAAGCAAACGGTGACAGATCGTATTAAGTGAAACTCTCCTCTTTTACTCAACAACACAGACAGATAAGGGTAAGGGAAAGGATAACCTGAGAGAAGCACAGACCTTACGAGCCATAGTGTCAACGTTTTTTATTTGGGAGATGCCGACTGCCATGGCGAGGAGAGCACTGTGGTCACCATTTTTATTCTGCGTGTAAAGGGGAGTATGATGGCAAATGAAGTAGCTGAATTTGTTTTGGAGGAGATAGTAACTTGATAAACAGATAACAAGATGTGACAACAACTAATAGTCCAACGAGTAACCGGCACATTATATTATATATAGCACCTACAAGGATGGACGGGATCTTTAGTTGAGAATGGTTTGGACAGCATCAAGTAGTTAATGACGATAGTGGTGACTTAACCACCAGCTTCAGCTTCTACCGGTGCCCTATCGTCTTCCATTCTTTATTTTGCGATCGATTACCGTTGCCAATTCAGTTATGCACGTGCAAATAAAGGGGGTACAGCAATCAGCACCAAAAAAGTGGCCTAATAACTAAGGGCAGGGGTAAGTGAAAATGGGGATTCGTGGCATGAACAGTTTGTGCTGTGAAAGCCATAACACGTATACATACATCGCAGAAAAGAAGCAGCTTTGCAAGTAGCAATATTTCATCGCGAGCGAACGGAGCGTGAACTGGTTGCAGCAGCGGCAAGAGGCTGGCAGTGAGTGAGCAACTAGAACCAGAAAGCGATTACCTTGTGGGTGGAAGCAGCATCGTCCTCCCAGAGCGGGCGGAGGGACATGTCGGAGTGGCGCTGCACAATCCCGCGCGGCAAGGAGTCGGCGCCGTTGGCTGCCTTCCTGATCCTGGTGTAGAACTCTTAGGATCACTAGGGTGTAGATCAGTGGGATTTCCTTTCACATTTGTCATAGATATCGTGTGCATCGGGAGAGATAGAGATGGAGAAAGAGAGTTGGGACTAGGCACATACCATCGCCTTGGTCCGGTGGTGCAGTCGCCGGTGGGATCTTCCCGTCGCTGTCAGCTCCCGCTCGATCGGTCTAGCGGTTAGGAGTGGTGGCTACTGTGGCGTCGAACCTCTCATTCCGTGCCGCTGGCCCCCACCTCCTCTTTATAGAGCTGCGCGACAGGGGCCCACCGACTAGAAGTCGGTTAAGCGTCTCCGATCAAGACGCGGTCAAAGGGTCCATCTTAACCGTTGGGTTAAGATGGATGAGATCATTCTAACATTCTCCCCCTTGATCTCATCTTATACTTTAACTTTAAACTTTGACTTTAATTGCTTTCACTTTTATTTGTTCCATCACAAATCAGTGTATAGAGCATGCCTCATCGTCACGGTCAGTCGCCGATAGATTTAACAGCTACAATACACATCTCTGATCTGAAACAGATTCTTTAACTTTCGGGCCCTTTATTGTCCGGAAATCATAGGCTATACCATAAACCCATGTCGACTGTGTGTTCTCTGAACATACTGGGTGGTAAGCCTTGGTAAGCAGATCCGCAAGCACTTTCTTGTCACTTGTATGTTCAATACCCTTTTGGTATGATTCCGGACTTTCTCCTTAACAACGTATAACTTTAATGTCAATGTGTTTGGCAGCACACTTGACTCGTTGTTATAGGAGCAAACCACTTAAATGGTCATTGCTGTTGACAACCATTATCAATTCCGGGTACAAGTTACTTAACCATTTCGCCTGTCCCTCAGCCTCATATCATGCTATATTATAACTTTACATCACTGATGATAATAGAACTGTTTCTTTTTGGAGCTTTTCCACAATAAAACTCCAACTGCGAGTGTTAGCTACTATGTGGGTTTCACTAAACATCTCGCTAAAAATTTAACATTTGTATCCACAACTACTTGAGAGTACTTGTTCTTTCCTTTTAGCATGAGGCCGACATTTTTAACTCCATTCCAGTGATCTATATCTGGACTGGACTTTTGCCAAAATAACCCGGATATGTAAACTGTGTCAGGGCAAGGTCTTATCTTTGTACTCATTAAGCTTCTAACAGCTGAAGCATATAGGACGTCCATCTATAACAATCTTACATTACTTTTGGAACATTAAAGTTCTCAAAACTATTACCCTGACCATGAGAACAGGCGTAGGTTTACCCGCATAGGTACTTTATTTCTTTAGAAACTTTTCTTAGCATGCCTATGCGATAGTCATAATACCCCTTTTTCTTTTATCTCGGTGAATTTTAATTCTTTTAACGAGATACATTTCACCGAGAATTTTCTCATTGAAGCTTGAGGACAAGAACTTCTTCTCATGCAGTAGATTGACATCACCATTAACCATTAAGGTGTCAACCACACAAGATTAGGAAATGAATTTCCCCTTCTATAACTTTGTACATACGCAATTGTCCTCTCATTATCTTTAACCCAAAATTTCTAATTGACTCTTCAACTTTAAATGCCACTGTCTAGAGATTTGCTCTAGTCCACAAGAGATTTTCTACAGGTGGCATCCCTTACGTTCTTTTCCTTTCATGACAAAACCTCTGGGTTGTGCCACGAATTATTTTCATACAAATCCCATTGGGAAATGTTGTGTTTACTTTCATCTGATGTAACTCAGATTATGATGTGCCACTAGCACTCATTGTAATCTATTCATTCGCTTCGCGCAAAACTTTTGATTCAAGTCGCGCTCCACATCTTTACATATTTCCTTTGGAGTCACATTTTGTCTTGTAGACCCATTACAGCCTACTGTTTTGGCTCCTTAGGAATTTATTCTAGATCCCAAAGTATTATTGGTATTATCAATTTCATTTCATCTTTCTTTGGTTCTTGCCACTTAGACGAGTGAACGTCACTCATGGCTTCTTCAAATTAGGTGGGATTACCCTCCATTTGAATTTCACCCATATAGACTTTATAATCATCAGAAATATCTGACTTTCTTATTCCTTGAGACTTTCTGGGGCCTTAGCTACTGGCATTTCTTGACCTTTATTGCCAAAAGACAATTGATTCTATAAGGTCCTGTGTAACAAGATCCTTGTTTATATTATTCATCCTCCTTGCGGAGTTAGGTCTCTTTGTACCATGCTCCCCCAGATTGTCCTATCTTAAACTTTCTCATTTTGGGTTTAATCTGATAAAACTCATATGGTGCATTTAGCACCTATGGTGCATTTAGCACCACCTTTAAAACTCTGAACACGTTCAGTATAAATACTGGCTGACTATGCTATCTTTCTGTTGGAACTTTAAAAGGTCCATGAATTTAGGTATATCTTTACTTTAGGGGTATCATTATTATGACCGTCTTACTCCCCCAACGATCACATTCATCTTTTATAGATCACTTTAGTATGCATCGCATTGTCTGAATTATGGGGAAATATCTTTCTTAAAACTTTCTTAATTGATCTCACATTTCTCCCCCTCGAAATGTGGTACGAACTTTTCTACCACAATTTCGAAAACTATTCAGAACTCAAAACTATTCAGAACTCTTGTGAATGAGGAAACTTTGATTACTTTCTTCATCCACATGATTACATCATGCAAATGAAATTATTTCTTAATTCATTGGGAGTACTTTTTCCTCATTTCACTTCAAGAACTCAACAGAGTCTTTTATCATTAATACTTTCGCAAGTCACACTTGCATGTCATTCTTATCTTGAGGTTCGTCTGCAACTCTCTGTTCTCCTTAAACTTATACTAGGATGGCATAAGAGCTACCATAATCTTTCTCCCTGTGCGGGATACACTCAAAGTACATGAGTCATCACAACTTTCTCCCGCCATGCAGGATAAATACTATGTCAAATTTCTCCCGCCATGCAGGATTGATTAACATAAGTACTATGCCAACTTTACCCCGCCATGCGGGTATTTTCTTAAACTTTTCCCGTCATACGGGTACTATCACAAACTTTTCCTGCCATGTGAGATAATTTTCTTGAAGGGACATAAATGTTAATACTGGCTCATATTCAATCATCAAATTTAGAAATAAATCCAAATACTCTTTAACACACATGCTTAATCTGACGTTGGTCAAATTAAACATGCATGTCACTTATTACATTTCAAATCAAGATGATTAAGTCTAAAAATTATATTACTTATAACATCTTTTTATCATTATGATAAAAACTAAAACTAAAATCTTCTTCATAAGGAGTACATAAAAGGCATCTCTTAAACTAAGCTCTTATTGTTCTATTTCTTTCTTGGATCAATATTCTAGAATTCTTTTCTTTTGAAGCCATTCTTTAAAGAGACCGCAGTCCCTTGCACAATGGTCTTCTTTCTGCAAAAATTGCACTTTTCATCTTCTGAGTCACAAGTACCCAGCTCATTTTCTTTTCACCCTTCAAGAATAAAGGAATGAAGTTCTTTATCTGAAAAACATCATCAATAATGAGCATGAAAATAACCCTACATTGATCTGGTTAAAGACATGCACATTAAACTTTTAAACTTTAAGTTCTATTCTATATCACCGTTGGGCAGAAATAGAACAAAACCATCAATCTTATACATCAATTCCACATCACCGTTGGGCAGAAATGAAATTAACATATGAAAACTCAATTATCTTATAACCCTCTCCAAAATTAAATTCTAATTTTGAAGATCATCATCATCATTGCAGCGGAAACATGAAAATACATTACATTCTGCTCGCTCTGGAGCATCTATTGTCTCTTATCTATTATCTGAAAAATTGGTCACTTTGATGCAAAATTCATCAGAGATTTAAACTTTAAACATAAAATTCATAGAATTATAATATTGTTATCATCAACGTTGGTCAGAAAATAACAATATCATAATTTTCTTTAAACATAAACTCTTAAATAAACTTATAATATTGTTATCATCAACGTTGGTCAGAAAATAACAATATTATAATTTATCTTAACTTTTCTTCATTTACTGAATAACTATAACTGCTTTTCAAATTAGAAGACAATAAACCTTTTCTTTGCAGCGGAAAACGTGTACAAAATGCACTCTTCTGTTCAGAAGCACTTCCTTTAACTTATACAATTGTCCTCTACACTAATTCTACATCACCGTTGGGCAGAAATAGAATTAATGCATGACAAAACTCATAAATAACATCATAATATTGTTATTAATCAACGTTGGTCAGAAAAACAACAATATTATAATGAACTGTAAAATTATTCATTTTTCAAAATTAAATTCTCTCGTTGGTTCGAATTTAATAATGAAGATTGCAACTTTAAATACGCAGCAGAAACCATGAAAATTCTTTATCTATTTTCCAGAAGCATGTTACTGTACACATCTATTCTCTGACAAAATTTATCCATTGGTTCAAAATTTTGACAGAGATGTGACTTTAAAACTTAATAAAACATCAAATAAAAGCTTCTGAAAAAATAAAACATAAACTTGTTCTCTGTTCATTTCAACCCGAAGGCCCAGCTGTGAGCAGCCCAGCAGCAGCCGTGCTTGGCCCGCGAGATTTTGGCCCGTGGCCCACTTCCCTTAGTCGGCCCAGCGCGCGTCCTAGAACCGAACCGGCCCATGGCCGATGCTGGCGCCCGAGCTCCCCGCGCCCAGGCCGAAACCTGGGCCTGGGCCGGGAATTGCCTTTCCCGCTTGGGCCGAAAGTAGCCCGTGCACTCCTGGCCGTAGATCTGAGGGCATCACCATCCAACGGCCGCGCGGGCTTATCGGATGAACAAAACCGCCCCCAGGCCGTCCGTTCCCCCAACCCTAGAATTCATTTGCTTTCTTCCCTGTCTCTCTCTAGCGCCGTATGGGGAAAAGGCAGCGTCGGCGGCCACCTTGGCCGTTTGCACCGGTGAGGGAGACTGATGCCGGAGCAAGCCCGGCTGCCTTCCTCCTCTTCTTTCTCTACCCCGCTCATCTCGCTCGCCTAGTCCGCCGTAGGTCCCATGGAGACGGCGTCGTAGACAAGCTAGTGACCGGAGATGGTGGCACCGCCGTGGTACCCCTCGCCGGCGCACGCGTGCGGCCGGAGCCGCGCGCGGCACCGTCGAGCGGCACTGCGGTGGTGCCCTTTTGGGCAGAGCACGCGCGCGCGACGAGCGGCACTGCGGGGGTCTCTTCTTCCTTACCGCACGCCGGCAAAGGTAGCTGTGGTTGTTCACTTCCCGCGCGATGGCGAGATCTGTCCCGCACGACGGCGGTGGTGGCGTCGAGGTAAGTCACAGGTAGACCCCTCCCTCCACCGACCTTTCTTTGCCCTTCTAGGGTTAGGGTTTCAATTCGAGAGCCCACTGTTCTTCTACCTCGAAATCGAGGTTATTTGCTCTTTCTCTTTCTTTCTATTTTCACTCCTACTGGATCTACACAATTAGCCCTGCTCCGGTACCATTGTAGAACTCTTAGGATCACTAGGGTGTAGATCAGTGGGATTTCCTTTCACATTTGTCATAGATATCGTGTGCATCGGGAGAGATAGAGATGGAGAAAGAGAGTTGGGACTAGGCACATACCATCGCCTTGGTCCGGTGGTGCAGTCGCCGGTGGGATCTTCCCGTCGCTGTCAGCTCCCGCTCGATCGGTCTAGCGGTTAGGAGTGGTGGCTACTGTGGCGTCGAACCTCTCATTCCGTGCCGCTGGCCCCCACCTCCTCTTTATAGAGCTGCGCGACAGGGGCCCACCGACTAGAAGTCGGTTAAGCGTCTCCGATCAAGACGCGGTCAAAGGGTCCATCTTAACCGTTGGGTTAAGATGGATGAGATCATTCTAACACCTGGCGGTCCCCCAGCGAATGCGATTGCGGCTGGGGATCGCGTTATTCTCTTGCGTGGCAGAGGCAAAGCCGGCCTTGCCGAGATCCACCTGAAGATAATAAGATAGAGCCGCATGTGTATCCCGGGTTGAGAGCAGCGTCCACAGAGCGGGGAGGGAGAGAGAAGAGAGCTAAAAATGGAAAGACGGGCGGGGACGGAGGAGGGAGGGAGGGAGGGCGACCTTGAGGTGCTGGTACTGGATCTGGAGGCAGGCGAGGAGGACGAGCGCGACGACCGCCGCCACGACGCCCCAGCGGCGCGTCGGCGGCGGCGGCGGCTGGTGCTTCATGTCGCCAAGGCCGGGGCCGGCGCGGCGGCGGAGACGGGACGAGCTTCGAGGATGGCAAGGGCTGGGCTTGAAGGTTCTGGAGGGAGGGTTCTACTTCTTTCTTTCTAGAAGGAAAGGAAGAGGAAGGTGGAGGAAGGTGGCGCTCCGGCTCCGCTCAGGGTGAGGGGGACTGACTAAGGACGAGGAGGAAGAAGACGGTGAAGGGAGCACATCAACGACCCCCACTACCCTTTTTTTTCTTCTTCCTGTCCGCCAAATTTGCGCTTTCGGTGCGGCCGCCGGTCGGTCTGTGAAATAAAACCCCCCTCTGCCAAACAAGACTAGTATACGCACTGTACGTACCCAACAACAGCGTCATCATTTCTTTCCTTGTTATATTCAGAAGATTCAAGGTGAGGGAAAGCAATCACTGCCTTGCCTACCACTACCATATATCCATGCTAGTACGAGTACCTTCTTTAGGCATAACCGCACAAGGGGAAAAAAATTAGGCTACTAATTTTTTATAGAGATCTACGATCGTATCCTTCCAACTCACAATTTTCTCTCTCTTTTTTTTTAAAAAAATAGCAATGTAGATGATATGGAGTGAGGAACTCATCATCCACACCCCATTCGGCTCACCGCCATCGGTGTGCTTGATGTCTGACAAGTCTTGTTTAGTTATATTATAGCATCTTCACCAAATCTCTTATACCATCTATCTCTTAAATAGGAAATGTAATAGCTCAACATATCTCTTGTCCCATCTTCTAAATCCACCACTAGTCCTAAAGAAAGGGGAGACCCCTCCCTCTCCTAAATTAGAACGAGATTTTGGCAATCTGCTAGAGCAAAGGTCTCTTATATCCTATATAAAGTTACTTTTGACTTTGAGAGATCTCGTATAACCAGTCCTAGCAAAGAAGGAATACGAGATCCGGTGAAGACGCTCTTATGTTGCATATATACTCACCTCCATGTTTGTATAGACCTCACGTTTCTACTAAAGGATAGAGACAACAGATGTCAGAATAGTTCGTTATTACGTGCTCCATCACCTTTTGCAAACCTAGATACAGGCTAATGCAAGAAACTTGGCAGCTCATATATGTATTTCCTACACATGTAATGTTATATAAAAGAACCATAAGGGCAACGAAGCTTTTTCCCAATTGGTTCTTCATCTCATTACCTTAATTTATCTCCCAAACTATTAAAAAAAAACTCCCAAACATACGTGAGCAATTTCTATGTGAGACTCAAAAGCTAAGCGAGTAGATTTTGATAAAATGGTATCGTTACAGTTCAATAATATTGTTAATCAATCATCAAATATACTGAGCCGGCTAGCTTATCCCAACCCCATTCCCAAACCGTACAGATTTTACAGAGAGTAGCATATTCCAGTGAAAATTAACTCGTACAGTACTCTAAAGCGACACTGTTGAAAAAGACTGATTTGCTGTGAGAAAAATACTGTTCCGACTAAAAAAAAAGCTGAAAAGTACGGATTATAAGCCGGATGAACAAGACCAATGCCCTTTGAGCGCTGCGTCTGTGTGAACCCAAAATGCAAGAGTTGTTTAAGCAGGGGCCTGTTTAGTTTCCCAAATTCATCCCCAAATTCTACTATGCAAAAAGAAAATTCCCCATCACATCAAAATGCCGACACATGTATAGAGTATTAAATATAGATGAAATCAAAAACTAATTGCACAGTTTTGTTGTACTTTACGAGACAAATATTTAAAGCCTAATTAATCAATGTTTGGACAATTATCAGCAAATAAAAACAAAATTGCTACAGTAGAAAACAGTGATTCGTCTGGCCCCCATTCGGCCATCTAAACACGGCCCAGGTCACGAATGAACCCGACCTCTTGGTTGGAGCAAAAGAGGTCGGGATGATGGCAGACAAGCCACAGTCGGACACACGGAACGGAAGGGCCACCTGTCAGAGCGCAACAACTAAATCATAGTACAACCATATTTGGAACAGCTACACAGTGCTTCAAATGTCTGCAAAAAAGAACAAGCAGCAGCAAATCCAACAAGCAACAATCCAGCCGAGTCAAAGGGAACAGATGTTAACGTACTAGTAGCGTACAAAATTCACACTACAACCAGGTGACGTTGGCTCGCAAGATCGCCGCGAGGATCCTAATACAACACAATATATATATATATATATATATATATATATATATATATATATATATATATATATATATATATATATATATATATATATATATATATATATATATATATATATATCACCCTTAAAACTTGAATTCCTTCTTCTTCGACTTGCCTTCCTTCTCTTGCTTCCGCTTCCTCTTGTGAGCATTCTGCAAAGAGTCATGTGTCCATGATGCCCACTCGTCAATCAGCTAGCTATTGAAATCAAAACATAAACGAAATCACTGGGTCACAGAATAGTACATACCTCCGCCACCATGTCACTGAAGTCCTCCTTTTGGTTGCGAAGCTTCTCTTCCTCTCGCGCTTCTTCATACCTGTTGCATTATCGGAAGAGGATAATTCAGTACCGTTTTGACTTGGAAGAAGGAAAAAGAAAAAGCAACCAACAATATCAACTGAACAAAGACATCAGGCGAAGTGATCCTTACTTGGCTGCCAGAACATCATCCATGGCTTCCAGTTCCTCGGGTTGGATGGTGACGTCCACCTTGTCTGACTTTTGATTCTTAAGCAGATCCACCTGCCACCAAATTTAACAGAAGTTAAAAAAAAGATCAATTATCAACTATCAGGGAAACGACCTAGTTCCAAAGAGCACCCAAAGGGGTACAGCTCCAACACTCACCCTTTTCGGAGCTGATGATTTATCTTGTGTTCCCAGCACATACCTGTAAAGCGAGCACACATGGCATGAGATACAAAACCAAGGGGGGACATGCAAGAGGTATTAGGGTTAGGGAGACATACGTATGGCTTGACCCATATAGTGTCCCAGGGGCGATCCTTTCTTCCTTTTGTTCAAGAACCTTCAGAAGCCAAGGAAGGAACATCAGCAACAAATACTAACAAAGATACCACAAACCCCACCAATACCACAAACATTTACTTACCTGGTACAATGGCCGTTCTGCCTGCTTCTCAGTCTCCTTCCTCTGCAGCTTCCGAAGGTCGATAACATCAGGTGTTTCAACACCAGTTGGAGTACTGGTTGGAGGCAAAAAAAAAAAAAAAAAGGTTAGGCATACATGTCTACTGCATCAGCATTACTAAAGAAAAGGAAAACCAAGGGCTACAAAACACGAAAGAAAGAAATATAGTAAAATCACCTTGAGATAGTATCGACAGACTGAATTCCGTCTTCCATTTCCTCGTCTTCCATTAGTTCTTCCTCTTCCTCCTCCTCTTCCTCTTCTTCCTCCTCTTCCTCCAAATCTCCCCAGTGTTTGCTGCGATCAACAGGTTCATCCTGCAAGGTTGAAGAAAACAAATAAGTTCTGCTTCTAAATTGGCTCTGAACTCTGCAGTATTTACCCACTAAAACGTAAAGTGAAACATACATCGTAGTTAGGTTCGTCCTGCTGCAGAACACCAAAAACGTCTCCATAGAGTGGACGTCCATGCTGTTGGCAAGAAACAATACAAGAGCTTAGGAAAGGAACCTTGAGTACATCTAGACAGTGTAAAAGCAAGGTTTCAAACTTTCAACAGAAAACATACCTCATCAACTGGTGGCTTTCCCCACTCCGCTGGTCTATAACCAAAACTGGCACCAGGGGGGATTGGGGCATTTAGACCTGGGATCTTCAGTTGGGGATAAGATGGAGGTGGACCATAGCGCTGAAACGTTATACATCGATTTAAGTTAGCCAGTGACAAAGGCATTATCAATAGGAGAACAGCTGAATTCAGGTTAAAAGAACAAACCTGCATGTTTATAAGCCATGGGGGAGGGGCACCATCAGGCATACCAAGAGCATCTTTAAGCTCACGAGACAGCATGCCTGGCTTCATTTCCCTCAGTTTAACCTGTTGAATGAAGTAGAAGTTAAGAACATGGTGTTATCACACCAAAAGCATACATTGACATCTGGTTGCAGTTATAACACAAAAACCATACGTACCTCAAATTCTTTGCCTTCATAATACAGATCACCATGACTAGACAACTTGGGTTTTGTCTGATATTTGAAGAACGCATCATGCAAAACCTGCCAAGAACAAATTTATTGTTAGACAATCCATCTGTGTGACAGCCATCTCAAGACCAGGTAACTAGCCAAATCTAGGGCACAAATATACTTCAGAAAAAAAGCAACACCAGTAATTGCTAGTAATCTGAAAACTATGATGATTTGGTCATGACCTTAAGACAAGGAATCAAGATCAGATGTGGAGGCATGACGACAACAAGATATAATGAGAATATATGACAAAGGAAGAAAGTACAAAGTAGACATATGTCTGCTCCTGGTCCTACTCCTATAGATGCACACAAGCCACAAACTACTTCACATTTCACACTTTGTGGGTGGAAAGAAGTTTACCTGATAATCTATATCCATTTTGCCCATTTTGGGCTGCATACGCTCCCGCTGTTTCTGTTTCAACTTCTTGCTATCCTCTTTCTCAATATAAGCCTGTGTATACATTTAGAAATCAATTAGGCGGTTCATGTCCATGGCACCAAACTGGTATGAATAGTTCTGCAGCGTTCACCCAAGAAAAAGTTTGAATAAGCAGAGAGGGAAGTAAATTACTGAGATACCATAAGCAAGTTACCTGTCTTATCTTTTCTATTCCAGTTGCAGCAATGAAGTCAGGAAGCTGGAAAGGCTGTTTCTCAATACCTCTCTTCCCCTGAAACAACAAGATAACATTGTAAATTGAATATGTACAAACAAGAAATGTTATAAGTAACAGATGAATAAGAAAATATTGGTGTCTTAAATATGTAGACTTCAGTACGATTTGCAACAAAAACAGGAAAAACACTTGTATTTGTGGTGTGAATTAATATTTAAGGCCATGGACTCTAGCTGGACCTTAATCTATTCCATTCCACTGAAGAGGGCCTCATGTGAAATAAACTAGTTTCAATGATCCAATATACGGACTACAGAACCCACTCAAGTATTGCACCAGCAAGCCCAGCCGCCCCAGTTGTTACAGCCATCCCTGCAAGAATTAGGTATCTGTATAAGAGGTGTGAAACCATATGGACATTTCGCTCCCACACCCCCACACCATCAATGACTCGCTGAGAAGAGAATGCAAACACGATATGTCTGTATACAGACTAATTTCACCAAATATAAGCACCCATATATTCAAACTAAATAGATGTGTTGAAAGTCACAAACCTGCAAGAACTTGCGCTTTTGAGACCAGTGCCTAGGGACAGGTACTGTATTTCTGTATGCCTTGAGATAAACAAGCAATTTTGGATCTGCAGCAGTTGCATCCCAGACCTGGAATTGAAAAAAAAAATATGAGACGAAGATAGATGATCTATACGTAATGGATTTTTATCAGCAAAAATGAAACTGCTGGCTGCGGGTTCACTCGATTGGAAAGAAGAGCGCACCTCTACAACGTCAGGTCTGTTGCATATCTGTTTGAGTTCTGCAATCTTCATCCTGCGCTCCAGCTTCTTCTTCTTATTGGACAGCCCTCCTTCCTTCTTCTTGTTTGCCTCCTGCTCATCGTCTTCGTCGTCGTCATCATCATCTGAGCCCTTCTTTGAAGCATCAGTGGCACCCTCATCTTTCTTATCATCCTGTCAGCGAACATACATTAGAACACCACAGTTTAGGCTCGCTCATCGACCGACCGACCGACCGACCGACTGAAGAAACACTTTGTAAATCCAAATACCTCGGCCGCTGCTGCGGCAGCGTCCTTGAAGGTGAACTTTTCGAAGATGGCCTTGAAGTCATCGAGGAGAGGGTCGTCCAGCTCGGCCTTCTCCGGCACGTACTCTATCTCCACCTCCACCTGCAGCAAATCCAAATCCAGCACGTTCAGAAACCCTAGGTTTTAGGCCCCGTGCCGTGCCGTGCCGTGCGTGCCTAACTTCAAGGTGGGTACGGAGGATGCGCCGCGGAAAGTCTCTCACCTGGGGCTCGGGGTTGGGGTCGGGGTTCTCCTTGGCGTCGGAGCCAGAAGCTCCCCCGTCCGCGTCCTGGGCATCGGCCTCAGCGGCGGACTTGTTCTTCTTGGCCTTGCGGCGGCGGCGGCGGCGGTCGGCCTCCCGCGCCTTGGTTTTGCTTCCGTTGGGGAGGTCGGAGGCCGTGGTGGGCGCCGGGTTGGGGCTGGGGTCCACCTCGGCGGCGACCATAGTCGGCGGCGGCGTGGTCGCGAGGAGGAGGAGGAGGAGGCGGTGGGCCGGTTGGCGTGTGTCCTTGCCGTTTGCTTCGCTTTTTGTGCGTTGGTCGGTTCTGCGCGTGCAGAGCCCAAATGGGACAAACTGGGCTTTATCCTGGCCCACTCGAGAGAAAAGGCTTGAGGCCCGCGAGGTGCTTATATTCGGCTCGGCTCGTCTTGGACTTGCTTCGATATCTTCTTTGCTCTCAAGTCGTTTTAGCGTCATGCAATTAGAGTTCTTGTCTTGTAATGCTGTGAAATGCAATAGACCTTGTAATAAGGTCGCTGATTGTTTAGCAACCTATGCAACATGTTTGTTGGCTTCTGGCTCCGATGTGTTTTGGTGCCAAGCCCCAGGGTTTGTTAATGGCGATTTGCCTGGACGCCATGCCTAATGCAGTTGTGTTTCCCTATCAAAAAAAAAAAAGTCGTTCTAGCGTCACCACTTGCCACTTTGGCAACACTGACTTTAGCAATGTCCTCTCCTTCCCCTTCTCCTTCCTCTCTTCTCTGTTGCTCACGTTACTTCTCTGATGGGGTGAATCAAGTGTGAGTGAGAGAAAGAGTGGGTGGGAGGGTGTAAGTGTTGTGGACTGGTCTAGTTGGTACATGTTTCACCATGCGTTCACGGACTATACACAGGTGAGTTGTGGACTGACGATGTCGTGCTTATTAGGTTGGAACCCTTCTGATGTATTTGTTCATTCTAGGGTAACTAACATGAAGAGAAGCATGTCCTAGGGGTTTAACAGTGTTTAACACAAGTATATTTTAAAAACGGTGGATTTGGGGGTCATTACATAGGGACACATCCTCGTACTTCCATTTTCTTTTTTACAACAAATACTAGGCTTTGGGGCTCCCCATGGTGAAAAATTTGATCTGATGTATCCTTTTATTGTTTCTGTAGCTTAGCTAACTCTGAAGATGATGGTGAAGCCAATATTGGGTTTGAGTGCCTCCATAGCCAATGTCGTCATGGCAGGTGACATTGACAAACCTGAGCACAAGGCCGGCATGATGGTGGACTCACCACTATACAAACTAGATGCATTGATGTGGTTGTGAGTAGAAGGGAGTTCGTGTAATGGGAAGCAGACGAAAAATGTGGTAGAGATGGGCTCTCTGAACATATCGCCGAAGAGGATGCCTTGGTAGTACTACCTCCGTCCTAAAATATAACATGAGCGGTCAAGTATGCAAGTATTGCATAAATTCAATTTTCGTTAACGTTAACCAACAATTAGTCTAAATTTTATGAAAGTTTGTGCTTCAAAAGTTGCATTAGATTTGTATTTAGCATCACTTTGTAATGATCAAATTTTTTTGCCATAATATATTTTAAACAAATTAGCGATTTTAAACAAAATTAGCGGTTGAAGCGTGATACTAAATATCCCACTATATTTTAGGCTAGGGAGCAGTCTATCTGGCACAACTAGTGATGGAAGGTGGTGATGTTATCAGCTTTCCAAAATGTTAGTGCTAGTTGTTAGGTATCATCACGGCCGAGGATTGATACTTTAAGTACAACTTAGGCATCTAAAATCGGACACCGAGAAACCTGCCTAGTCCAAGCTGCTTTTTATAGTTGCTAACCAAACAGGCCTGAAGTTCCATTTTTCAAGCTAATTTTTAAAGTTGCTAACCAAACAGGCCTGGAGTTCCATTTTCCAGTAACTGCGACAAGTCAGGGTCAGATGTGCGGTAGCACAACCAATAGAATTATAGAAATAATGTGATGCTAACTTCAATTTATCTTTTAGGTCTTGTTTGATTGGAATCCAATCCTGTAGATGAAAAATTAGTTGCAATCACTTTCACCTCATTCCATCCCAATATGTAGGATTGGGTGTCCTGAAGTACAACTAATCAAGCCTTCAAAAATTTTGTAATGTATTCTAGTGTACTTTGGATTGGCATATTGTTACTTGGAGATCAAATTTAACATGCAAACTTGTATAACACAGGCAAGTTCAAGGACCAAGTGACACCTCCGCACAATGACACAATTTAGTGATTTTGCTTCAATGAAGAAACTGCAGACTATTTTTGACGAACCAACAGAATACACCACAAACTTGATATCTTAGTGGTTCAGACAATACATAAAAATAGTCAATAAGATCCTTCCTATGTCGTCCTTGAGTTTTGTCAGACAAACACAAGTGAAGCATTTCACGTGGAACCACCAGACATAACAAAAGAAAGCAAAATGGTTGGGAAGGACGACATGTCTACAAAGTACGATGAGTTGGCAACATTGGCAAGAACACGTGATGCATGCAGAATCGACTCAATCCATATTCTTCCTCTTCCTGCAATACATAAATACTATGACAAAAATGGTCTAAATGGATGATGCTCAAATTAAACTTGCTTCAGGTAGCAAGATAAGGCTAGCTACCGTGTAAAGATGATTTGTAAAGTAGTAGTGCTATACTTACAAGAAACAATTGCTAAGAACAGACAGTGGAGGTAATTAGCATACTTCACTTCCATAATAATAATTTCCAACATATGAAATAAGGTAATAACTCTTATTAAAGTAGTTGTGCTATATTTACAGGAAACTATTGCCAAGAACATATAATTCGCTTCCATACTTATAATTTTCAACATATATTTATGAAAGAAGGTAATGACAACTCATCATTCATAAGCCTAATGAATATATTTCACTTAAACATGAAAGCTAATGTTTAGACCTCTTTGGAACGCGGGATTCCTATATATAACTAATATGAAATTCCTGCATTCCAGAAGGGACAATATTACTTTTTTTTGTTACAGAAAAATACTGGTCTTCCATTAAGTGAAAAGCCAGGGATATGGAACCCCTTGAGAATGCAGGAATCTGATAGGTTTAGTTTCACTAGAAAAATATATTATTCATGCAAAAGAAATTAATCACATATTCCAAACGAGGCCTAAACTGATGAAGGCTTGCACAATGCATCAATAAACGACTCCTAGTAAAGTAACAATATATCCAAACTAGCAAATACTATTAAGCAGGTGATATAGATAAAACCAGCAGCAACAATATATATAATAATATTATATGTACCTCGAGAGATGGAGGAACTCGGAAAACCCATAGGGGAGGAAGGGCAGGGCGCCAAATGACTTCTCTTTGGCCAAGTCAGCATCCTCAGTTCCACGGGCCTCCATCCCATTGATATACGGATTAAATGACTCCACTTTCTTGGTGTTCATGTCAATGGTGACCACCCACATCTTCTTCCACGTGTACACAGACTTCTCGATGATAAGGAAGTGAACTACATGTGGCCTGTCGATGTTCACTTGAGGAAACATGCCATCACCGGCCATCTCCAGTTGTGCTTGCAGCCCCGGCCCAAGACACGAAGCAGCGGCCATCGCCGGCGAGGCTGAGGCCTACTCCGCCCCGCTTGAGATGGGGTGCCGGCGAGGCACGTCGTTCTTCTTACCTGTGCTTGGGGATCTGGTCGGCGGGTCTTGCGGCTCTCGTGGATGCCCTCGTTGCCGGTGGACACTGCGACGTCCACGTGTGTGCCCGCGAATCGTACGTGCTGCAACCCGAAAACCCAAGCGTCTTAATTTCCCCTTACATTGCTCTCATGATCAAATGGATTCCCCTTACTCTCCGGTTTCTTCCAGGTTGTCAAATGCATTGTTCTTTCTTCAATCCAGTTACGGTGGTGCTAAGAGTAGCTAATTATAAACTTAATATACCACCTGTAGCGCCTATGGCAAGAGGTGTCTATATCGGACTTAAGCCAGTTAGCTACTCTAATCAGTTTTTTTATCTTCAAATGAACTCAGGTAGTTTGATTCTATTGACCTTACCTTAGCTAAATTCTCATATGAGGTTTATCACTGCACAAATATCATTGGAAGAATGAAGACTTAGAAGGAGATGAAGACGAAATAGTGGCAAATTACCACTGATAGAGCATTGCTGAGCCTGTTGCACACCTAATGGATGGACGAGGTCTGTGCTCAGCCAAGACCATCAAATTGGCAATAGAACTCTTTCACTTTTATAGATCAGGTATTTGTTTTCCCAAGTGCTATCATTGGTATGCTACTGACATTCTACATTATTTTAGAAAACATGCAAATTGTGTTGCCCACTATCATGGTATTGTAAACTCATAGAAATAGATAGAAGTCTTTACTCTGTTTTTTAATCCATCATCGTATGTTTCAAATTGTTGACTTTTAATACGTGTAGTTGTGGACTTTTTGTTGGTGTCTGTTATGCTCTTAAATGACTTCCACCATTTGCCTTGCGCTTTTGATTCAGTAATGGCAATGCCATATGCAGATTTTAGTGGTGTGCCAGGACCTCATCAAGATGGGGATAGCAGAGCAGACAACAATAATGGCTAGCTTAGCTGCTTCTGTTGAGCCGAGCGGTGCTTGCACTGCATTGCATTTGTGGGCAATGGCGGGAGCTGGAAAGACGTGGAAGAGAGGAGAGGGGCGAGCAGAAGCAGAGCAAGAGGGGATTTACAGTATATAGTACCTCAAAAATACAAGTAGTAATCAGAGTTAACTTATTATCTGTCATGCATAGATATCGACTTCACTAAGGACATGATTCTTATCGACATTTTGAAGAGCCGTGCAAATGAATGTTTTGACACCTTTTCTAAAGATCTCCAAGGTCTACTTAAGGTCTTAGGCATATTGTAAATTAGATGGTTAAGGCGATACATAACTTTGTTATGTCTTGTTATGCACAAAAGTGTTTTCCAGATAAAATACGTTGTCATATACAGTTTTGTGAAAGTTGAACTATGTAAAAACTATCGTCATTTCGTTGTTTTCAAGTGCATCTCTAAAATGAAGCCGTGGCGCTAGCACGGGCACTATACTAGTTAAAGTAGTTGTGCTATATTTACAGGAAACTATTGCCAAGAACATATAATTCGCTTCCATACTTATAATTTTCAACATATATTTATGAAAGAAGGTAATGACAACTCATCATTCATAAGACTAATGAATATATTTCACTTAAACATGAAAGCTAATGTTTAGACCTCTTTGGAACGCGGGATTCCTATATATAACTAATATGAAATTCCTGCATTACAGAAGGGACAATATTACTTTTTTTTGTTACAGAAAAATACTGGTCTTCCATTAAGTGAAAAGCCAGGGATATGGAACCCCTTGAGAATGCAGGAATCTGATAGGTTTAGTTTCACTAGAAAAATATATTATTCATGCAAAAGAAATTAATCACATATTCCAAACGAGGCCTAAACTGATGAAGGCTTGCACAATGCATCAATAAACGACTCCTAGTAAAGTAACAATATATCCAAACTAGCAAATACTATTAAGCAGGTGATATAGATAAAACCAGCAGCAACAATATATATAATAATATTATATGTACCTCGAGAGATGGAGGAACTCGGAAAACCCATAGGGGAGGAAGGGCAGGGCGCCAAATGACTTCTCTTTGGCCAAGTCAGCATCCTCAGTTCCACGGGCCTCCATCCCATTGATATACGGATTAAATGACTCCACTTTCTTGGTGTTCATGTCAATGGTGACCACCCACATCTTCTTCCACGTGTACACAGACTTCTCGATGATAAGGAAGTGAACTACATGTGGCCTGTCGATGTTCACTTGAGGAAACATGAGAATGTCGCATGGGAGGTCCTCAAGAGGGTTGGCAGACCAGAGCTCATTGGAGGTGACTAAGTAGTCCTTTTCCCACACCTTGTCCTTTAACAAGAGGGTGCGAAAAATCAATGCCACAACTATGTGCGACAACTCATATTGTTCCACCCGTCCCTCTGCCAGCGGAGCCCCACTCCACTCCTGTTGAGGTATTTCCTACAACTGTGTGCAGCAACTCAAGTTATACGACAGTCCCGCTCTCATCAAGATTCGCGCTGGTTCTCACGTCCATTCTCTCTCCTGGCAGAGGCGGGGGCAGGTCAACAGGCAGGGGCAGTGGCAACAGTCAAATGGCGCTGCTCCAGAAGATGCGATTTGCAGCTGCAGCGTGAGCGGCGAGCCCAACGCCTGGAGAGGGAAGCGGAGCCTGTAGCGTCACTCGGGAACTGTAGCTTCTCGGCGAGCCCAAGACGTGAGCAGAGACGATAAAGCGAAAAATCAATGCCACAACTACGTGCGGCAACTCATATTGTTCCACCCGTCCCTCTGCCAGTGGAGCCCCACTCTACTACCACTGCCCCTACCTGTTGACCTGCCCCTACCTCTGCTAGGAGAGAGAATGGACGTGAGAACCAGTGCGAATCTTGATGAGAGCGGGACTATCGGATAACCTGAGTTCCTGCACACAGTCAAATGACGCTGCTCCAGAAGACGTGATTTACAGTTGCAGCGTGAGCGGCGAGCCCAACGCCTGGAGAGGGAAGCGAAGTCTGTAGTGTCACTCGGGAACTGTAGTCTCTCGGCGAGCCCAAGACGTGAGCAGAGACGATAAAGCAAAAAACTAATGCCACAACTATGTGCGGCAACTCATATTGTTCCACCCATCCCTCTGCCAGTGGAGCCCCACTCCACTTCTGTTGAGGTATTTCCCACAACAATGTGCAGCAACTCAGGTTATCTGACAGTCCCGCTCTCATCAAGATTCGCGCTGGTTCTCACATCCATTCTCTCTCCTGGTAGAGGCGGGGGCAGGTCAACAGGCAGTGGCAGTGGCAACAGTCAAATGGCGCTGCTCCAGAAGACACGATTTGCAGCTACAGCGTGAGCAGCGAGCCCAACGCCTAGAGAGGGAAGTGGTGCCGGCAACGCAACTCGAGAACTGCAGTCTCTCGGTGAGCCCAAGACGTGAGCAGAGACGATAAAAGCGAAAAATCAATGCCACAACTATGTGCGCCAACTCATATTGTTCCACTCGTCCCTCTGCCAGCGGAGCCCCACTCCACTACCACTGCCCCTACCTGTTGACCTGCTCCCGCCTCTGCCAGGAGAGAGAATGGACGTGAGAACCAGCGTGAATCTTGATGAGAGCGGGACTATCGGATAACCTGAGTTCCTGCACACAGTCAAATGGTGTTGCTCTAGAAGACGCGATTTGCAGCTACAGCGTGAGCGGCGAGCCCAACGCCTGGAGAGGGAAGCGAAGCCTGCAGTGTCACTCAGGAACTGTGGTCTCTTGGCGAGCCCATGACGTGAGCAGAGACGATAAAGCAAAAAATTAATGCCACAACTATGTGCGGTAACTCATATTGTTCCACCAATCCCTCTGTCAGCGGAGCCCCACTCCACTTCTATTGAGGTATTTCCCACAACTGTGTGCAGTAACTCAGGTTATCTGACAGTCCCGCTCTCATCAAGATTCGCGCTGGTTCTCACATCCATTCTCTCTCCTGGCAGAGGCGGGGGCAGGTCAACAGGCAGTGGCAGTGGCAACAGTCAAATGGCGCTGCTCCAGAAGACACGATTTGCAGCTGCAGCGTGAGCAGCGAGCCCAACGCCTAGAGAGGGAAGCGGTGCCGGCAGCGCCACTCGGGAATTGCATTCTCTTGCCGAGCCCAAGACGTGAGCAGAGACGATAAAGCTAAAAATCAATGCCACAACTATGTGCGACAACTCATATTGTTCCACTCGTCCCTTTGCCAGCGGAGCCCCACTCCACTACCACTGCCCCTACCTGTTGACCTGCCCCTGCCTCTGCCAGGAGAGAGAATGGACGTGAGAACCAGCGCGAATCTTGATGAGAGCGGGACTAACGGATAACCTGAGTTCCTGCACACAGACAAATGGCGCTGCTCTAGAAGACGCAATTTGCAGCTGCAACGTGAGCGGCGAGCCCAACGCCTGGAGAGGGAAGCGAAGCCTGCAGTGTCACTCGGGAACTGTAGTCTCTCGGCGAGCCCAAGACGTGAGCAGAGATGATAAAGCAAAAAATTAATGCCACAACTATGTGCGGCAACTCATATTGTTCCACCCACTCCTTTGTCAACGGAGCCCCACTTCACTTCTGTTGAGGTATTTCCCACAACTGTGTGCAGCAACTCAGGTTATCTGACAGTCCCGCTCTCATCAAGATTCGCACTGGTTCTCACATCCATTCTCTCTCCTGGCAGAGGCAGGGGCAGTGGCAACAGTCAAATGGCGTTGCTCTAGAAGACGCGATTTGCAGCTGCAGCGTCAGCGGCGAGCCCAACGCCTAGAGAGCGAAGTGGAGCCTGCAGCGTCACTCAGAAACTGTAGTCTCTTGGCGAGCCCAAGACGTGAGCAGAGATGATAAAGCGAAAAACCAATGCCACAACTATGTGCGGCAACTCATATTGTTCCACCCGTCCCTCTACCAGTGGAGCCCCACTCCACTTCTGTTGAGATATTTCCCACAACTGTGCAGCAACTCAGGTTATCCGACAGTCTCGTTCTCATTAAGATTTGCGCTGGTTCTCATGTCCATTCTCTCTTCTGGCAGAGGCGGGGGCAGGTCTAGAGGCAGGGGCAGTGGCAACTGTCAAATGGCGTTGCTCCAGAAGATGTGATTTGCAGCTGCAGCGTGAGCGGCGAGCCCATCGCCTGGAGAGGGAAGCGGAGTCTGCAGCGTCACTTGGGAACTGTAGTCTCTCGGCAAGCCCAAGACGTGACAGAGACGATAAAGGAAAAAATCAACGCCACAACTATGTGCGGCAACTCATATTGTTCCACCAGTCCCTCTGCCAGCGGAGCCCCACTCCACTTCTGTTGAGGTATTTCGAATAACTGTGTGCAGCAACTGAGGTTATCCGATAGTCCCGCTCTGATCAAGATTCGCGCTGGTTCTCACGTCCATTGTCTCTCCTGGCAAAGGCAGGGGTAGGTCAACAGACAGGGGCAGTGGCAACAATCAAATGGCGCTGCTCTAGAAGACGCGATTTGCAGCTGCAGCATGTGTAGCGAGCCCAACGCCTAGAGAGGGAAGCGGAGCCTGCAGTGCCACTCGGGAGTTGTAGTCTCTCGGTGAGCCCAAGACGTCAGCAGAGATGATAAAGCAAAAAATCAATGCCACAACTATGTACGGCAACTCGTATTGTTCCACTCGTCCCTCTGCCAGTGGAGCCCCACTCCACTGCCACTACCACTGCATGTAGACCTGCCCCCGCCACTACCAGAAGAGAGAATGGACGTGAAAACTAGCGTGAATCTTGATGAGAGCGGGACTGTCAGATAACTTGAGTTGCTGCACGGAGTCAAATGGTGCTGCTCCAGAAGACTCTGTTTCGGCAGAAAAATCACTAAGGGGATCTCTCTGTGTTTCGCGGATCGTACTACAATGCTACTTAGCACTAAATATGCGCAGGCGTGCCAATATACATCCATATACGAAATTAAGTAAATGTGCAATAAAACACAAGGAACAAAAGTTCAGGGAAACATCACTTTATTCATTCATTGGAGAATTACAAAGTATAATTTCCCACTTTAATATAAGTTTGCGCCGAGCTCCGTCTGACAATCAGAGGATTGTGTGGCTTCTAGTTCCTGGGGCCTCTAGAGGCCTCCAGTTAATTACATCCGCGGTGTTGGGCCGCGGAACACCTCTGATTAAGCTATGCTGATGGTCATCATTGTCGTCTCCAAATGAATCAGAGTTATCTCCAAGTATATGCATAAGCACAAATAAATGAAAATGGTGAAGTACTAGAGTCTCGTCGGCTTCTGCAAATGTATCCGGCCTCGTCGTGCGGATCCCATAACGAAGTCAAGTGTTCGGCCTCGTCGGTCACGAACAAATAATTCCGGCCTCGTCGGTCGCGGAAAATAAACGTCCCAGCCTTGTCGGTCAGGGAAAGAAAATGACTTCACATGGTTCACCAGCCTTGACGGTGCGGAAATGGGGTTGGTGGTAAATGTGAGACTTGTGCTCATCTAGTACTTAGGAGATTTCTCCTTGCGTTAATTTCTGAGATCATTGGCGTGACACTTAGTTGGCTGCTAATTTATGTAGTGCGCGTGTACTCAAGCGCTTTCTCATGACTTAGGATTATTTGTGGGTGTCGTACCCAAACGAGTTTCGGGCCTAGCCAAGCCCGTATCTTGGATAGACCAAGAGATCAGTATTGGGCCGCCGATGGGCCAAGCAATAATATCGGGCTAGCTTGTGACTTACGCATATGTGCTACAACGACAAGGAAAAAAATATTGTTCTAATGAAAGGGGTTTTTTGGAATTGTAGAGGTCTGCGTGACCTAGCCAAGCATACGTTCTTACATGATGTTTCGGAGGATAATAAACTCGACTTTATAGCACTATCAGAAACTAACAAAAATAGTTTCTCGGCTCAGTGTCTAGAAAATTTTAGTGCGGGGGCTGATTTTGTCTGGCATTGGCGGTGTCCTCGGGGTATGTCCGGGGGGATGCTAATGGGGATAAATCAACAATTTTTTGAAGTAGAAAGTATTGTCGATGGGGTTTACCACATTAAATTTGTTGTTAAAAATAAAGTAGATGGTTTTCGATGGGCCCTTCTGTCTGTTTATGGTGCAGCACAAGAAGAGCACAAAGAGCACTTTCTATCAGAGTTAGTACGAGCGTGTACTAGCTGTGGGGATTTACCATTCTTAGTAGGGGGAGACTTCAATATAATTAGGAATCCGTCGGAGAAGAACAACTCTAGATATAATAATAAGTGGCCACTATTGTTTAATGCGATTATTGAAACTTTGAACCTAAGAGAACTTGAGCTGACGGGTAGGAAATACACCTGGGCTAATTATGCAGAGGTACCAACATATGAAAAGTTGGACCGTATTTTGGTAACAACAGATTGGGAACAGAAATTTCCTCTAGCTTTTGTTCAGGCCTTTACACGAGAGATCTCAGACCACACACCGCTTTTGCTAGATGGAGGAGAACCGTCTCATAGAGGCAATACTAGGAATTTTAAATTTGAACTAGGGTGGCTGATAAGAGATGGTTTCTTTGAGATGGTGAAAGAGGTTTGGGAATTTGAAAATAGGGGTCGGTCACCGATGGAACGGTGGCAAAATAAAATTAGGAGGGTGAGACGTTTCCTTAGAGGTTGGGCTAGGAATCTCGTTTCGCAAAAGAGGAGTCAAAAATCAAATCTATTGGCTCAGATAGATGTTTTGGATAGAAAGGCAGAGACAAGCTTGTTGTTACCGCAAGAGGAGGAAATAAGATGTCATCTTAAAGGGCAATTAACTAAGTTGCTAAGAGAAGAGGAGATTTACTGGCTCCAACGATCGAAAGCAACAAAGTTATTGCAAGGAGATGATAATACCAAATATTTTCATATGGTGGCAAATGGAAGACATAGGAAAACAAAAATCGTCCAACTAGAACAAGAAGAAGGGATTATTGTGGGGGATGTGAACTTAAAGAATTATATAACCGAATACTATAAAGGACTGTTCGGACCACACATGTAGAATTCTTTCTCAATGGACGAGACTTTGAGGCATGACATACCTCAAGTGTCGGAGGAGGAGAATGCAGCATTGACAGCTCCATTCAGCGAGGAAGAAATTAAAATGGCTGTCTTCGATATGGAACATAATAAGACACCTGGTCCGGATGGATTCCCAGCAGAATTTTACCAATTCTTTTGGGACATTGTGAAGATGGATTTGATTAGTCTTTTTCATGAATTCCATGCTGGGAGACTGCCTATTCACAGCTTGAACTTTGGGATAATCACTTTATTACCAAAGATTGCTGATGCGGTACGGATACAGCAATATAGGCCTATATGTCTATTAAATGTGAGCTTTAAGGTCTTCACGAAAGTACTGAATAATAGAATTTTGAAAGTTGCAGATAAGCTTATAGGACCGTCTCAAACGGCCTTTATTCCAGGACGTTATATCATGGAAGGAGTAGTAGTACTACATGAAACGATTCATGAGCTACATAGGAAGAAACAAGATGGTGTCATTTTAAAGCTAGACTTTGAAAAGGCTTACGACAAATTAAAATGGCCCTTTATACAACAAGTCATCAGAATGAAAGGATTCTCACCAACTTGGTGTGAATGGATTTCTAAAGTCATGTCTAGAGGGAGTGTTGCAGTAAAGGTTAATGAGAACTTAGGCCACTATTTTCAAACAAGGAAATGAGTGCGTCAAGGGGATCCGCTATCTCCAATCCTGTTTAATATAGTGGTTGACATGTTGGCTGTCATTATCTCACGAGCAAAAGAGGCTGGACAGATTCATGGGGTTGTCCCGCATCTGATTGATGAGGAACTTTCAGTCCTTCAGTATGCGGATGACACTATTATTTTTATGGATAATGATCTTGAGAGGGCAAAGAACATGAAGCTCTTGCTTTGTGCTTTTGAACAGCTATCAGGGCTCAAGATCAATTTTCATAAAAGTGAACTATTCTGCTATGGAGCAGCCAAAGCTAACCAATTTGAGTATACACAAATTTTTGGTTGTAGTGTGGGGTCATTCCCGTTTAGATACTTAGCAATTCCGATGCACCATAGAAAGCTCATGAATAAGGATTGGAAACATGTTGAAGAAAGGTTCCAGAAGAGATTAAACTGTTGGAGGAGTAAGTTATTATCGGTAGGAGGGAGGCTTGTTCTAATTAACTCTGTTTTAAGTAGCCTTCCCATGTTCATGCTATCCTTTTTTGAAGTACCTAGAGGGGTACTGAAGAAATTGGATTATTTTAGATCTCGCTTTTTCTGGCAGAGTGATGAACATAAGAAAAAATATATACTAACAAAATGGGAGGTAGTTTGTACGCCAAAGGACCAGGGGGGTTAGGGGTGTTAAATTTAGATGTTCATAATAGGTGTCTCCTAAGCAAATGGTTATTTAAGTTGTTAAATGGAGATGGAATCTGGCAACAATTGCTTAGGAATAAATATCTACGGGATAAAACTTTGACACAGGTTCAACACATGCCCGGGGACTCTCAGTTTTGGGCTGGCCTCATGAAGGTCAAAGAGGAGTTCCTCTTGTTGGGCAAGTTTGATATAGGTGATGGGTCTCAAGTGCGATTTTGGGAGGATGCGTGGATCAGACCGTATCCACTGAAATCGTTTTTTCCAGCACTATATAATATCATGAGGAAAAGAAGTGCTTCTGTAAGATCAGTATTGTCTTCGATACCGCTTAATGTAGCTTTCAGGAGATCCCTGGTGGGTGCTAATTTGCAAGCGTGGCACAATGCAGTGGCCATGGTTGCAAATGTACATCTAACAAACCAAAGAGACCGTTTTGTGTGGAGGCTACATCAGAACGGTGTGTTTTCAGTCAAATCCATGTACAGAGCCTTATTAGTATCACAAGCTATGCCTTATAATACGCTAATCTGGAAACTCAAACTGCCTCTCAAAGTCAAAGTTTTTATGTGGTACTTGTACAAAGGAGTAATCTTAACAAAGGATAATTTAGCAAGACGACAGTGGCAAGGAGATAAAAAATGTTGCTTCTGTTCTTCAAACGAGTCTATACAACATTTACTCTTTGACTGCCATTTCGCTAAATTTATGTGGAGAGTTGTTCAAGTTTCCTTTAATTTATTACCCCCAACTAGTGTACATGACTTGTTTACGGACTGGTTGGAAGGAATAAATAGGAACCTGAAATCCTAGATTCTTGTGGGTGCAAGTGCCATCTGTTGGGTAATTTGGTTAACCCGAAATGATGTTGTGTTTGACAATGTCTTAGTACCATCCTACTTGCAGGTTCTTTTCAGGGGACTTACTGGACCAAGTTCTGGTCCATGTTACAGAAGGAGGAGGATCGCTATTGGATGAAGATGGGATGCAATACTATTGAGACAGTCACGATGGAGGTGTTTGCAAGGCACGGCTGGCGTTTTACTAATAGGCTTGCATTCTAGTTTGTGTTTTCTGGAAACTTTGTTTGTTATCGTCATGGCTCAAAACTTTGTGTTTGAGATTCCTTGGTCTGTTTCGTCTTAGTCTGTAATAAGGAACAGCCATATGCATTGGTCGATGCAGAAGCTGGGATATTAATATATTTCCTTTTCAAAAAAAAATAGAGGCTTGCATGCTACTGTAGCCTTTGCATTTGCTTTCTTCCGTATATACTGTACATGTACGCTTGTACATTAGTGGTGTTCCTGGGCCAACAAGGCCCGGCTTGCTAAGGCAAAAAGGTGTCGCCGTTGGGCCGTCGGGCCGCAATACGACACATGTAGCGTGTTTATCGCCGATCTTGCCGCTGACTTGCAGTAGATGGTGGCCGTCGTCGCCGAGATGGCCGCAGACCTCGCCGTGCCAAATCTAGCACCGGTGCAACTTGCCGTCGTCGCCCATGCCGAGATTGCGAGCGATGCATGTGTGCCTGGGCCATAACTACGCGACTAGATTAAACATGGATCATTGAAATGTGTAAAGAACTTCACCTTCAAAGTGGGCAGCCATGGCGACGTTGGTGACGGGCGCTGGCGGTGCGGGAGTCGACGACGTGCGGCTCGCTGGAGACGATGCTGACGAGCTCGCCAGGAAAACGAAGTGCTCGCTGTAGATGTTCGGCTCGCCGGAGACGTCATTGACAAGCCGACGGCGAGAGAGACGACGACGCCTGGCAGCGATGGTGTGGAGATGAATCTGGTATCCCCGGTGATGAGAAGTGCCTGTGTATTTATAGGCTAGAGCTAGGGTTGATGGAGAGAGGAGCGTGGGATGAACGAGCGAGCGGAACGCGCGGCCATCGCCTCGTTCAAATTTTGAAAATCGCCCTTATCCTTGGAAGCGCCTCCGAACTGTGGGCGAAATGAGCGGGCGCGCGGCTGCCGCCTCATTCAAATTTGAAGATTGATCTCGTCATCGGAAGCGCTCGTTGGCTGTGGCTGCTGCACCACGCCGATAGCATGTACCCAGCCAGCTGACAGGTGGGACCAACTCAAATACATAAGAGTACTTATGTCGGGTCCAGGAAACTCAATTAGCACCATCTTAACTCAGCTCAAATCAGCGGCGTAGCATGGCCAGCAACCGACTCCATAGGAGATAGCTAGAAACTTCCGGAACACTCGGCCCGGGCGTAGCACACGTACTGCCGTAGCGGGGTACGTACTTGCGTACACGTAGAGGCGTGTAAACCATCTCAAGAGAAATGTACGTGTACATGGACTTGCTAGCTTTCACGAAAGACGCGGCAACATATGCACGTACGCGCTTGCATGGGTCATGCACAAATCGCACCTTGGAGGCCCATAATTGAGATTAGTGACCGCTAATGGCAGGTACTAATTAGCCCAAATAATCTTCACATACCCATCCTTTCATGATTGGGCGAAATCCTTATATGCCACAGGGATTGTGTATTTGTACTCGTTTATACCGGGCAATGGGCTTAATTAGCTATACACTAACCATTTTATTCAAGAGTTGATCATGGGCCTGATGCACTCAGCAAGCCACAGAAACACATGTGCCATTTGGATATGGGCCATATGTCGTTAATTAGCCTTTGTGCTAATTTACGGTGATTAGCTAGGCAACTCTCATACATATTTGAAGCCCAAAAATTTATATGGGATATATTCCATAGACATCATGTCATTGTCAAATTAGGCCTCATTTGACTCATACTAAATATATAGGTTATTTATAATATTAAAACATGCCAAAATTTCATCTTACAGACACGATTTGCAGCTGCACCGTGAACGGTGAGCCCAATGCCTAGAGAGGGAAGCGGAGCCTACAGTGTCACTCGGGAACTGTAGTCTCTCGGCGAGCCCAAGACGTGAGCAGAGACGATAAAGCGAAAAATCAATGCCACAACTATGTGTGGCAACTCATATTGTTCTAGCTGTCCCTCTGCCAGTGGAGCCCCGCTCCACTGCTGTTGAGGTATTTCCCACAACTGTGTGCAACAACTCAGGTTATCCGACAGTCCCGCTCTCATCAAGATTAGCGCTGGTTCTCACGTACATTCTCTCTCCTGGCAGAGGCGGGGGCAGGTCAACAGGCAGGGGCAGTGGCAACAGTCAAATGGCGCTGCTCTAGAAGACGCGATTTGCAGCTGCAGTGTGAGCAGCGAGCCCAACGTCTGGAGAGGGAAGCGGAGCCTGCAGCGTCACTCGAGAACTGTAGTCTCTCGGCGAGTCCAAGACATGAGCAGAGACGATAAAGCAAAAAATCAGTGCCACAACTATGTGCGGCAACTCATATTGTTTCACCCGTCCCTCTGCCAGTGGAGCCCCACTCCACTTATGTTGAGGTATTTCCCACAACTATGTGCAACAACTCAGGTTATCCGACAGTCCCGCTCTCATCAAGATTCACGCTGGTTCTCACGTCCATTCTCTCTCCTAGCAGAGGCGGGGCTGGTCAACATGCAGGGGTCGTGGCAACCGTCAAATGGCGCTACTCCAGAAGATGCAATTTGTAGCTGCAGCGTGAGCGGTGAGCCCAACGCCTGGAGAGGGAAGCGGAGCCTACAGCGTCACTCGGGAACTATAGTCTCTTGGCGAGCCCAAGACGTGAGCAGAGACGATAAAGCGAAAAATCTATGCCCAACTATGTGCCACAACTCATATTGTTCCACCCGTTCCTCTGCCCCCACTCCACTGCCACTGCCCCTGCCTATTGACCTACCCCCGCCTCTGCCAGGAAAGAGAATGGATGTGAGAACCAGTGCGAATCTTGATGAGAGTGGGACTATCGGATAACCTGAGTTGCTGCACACAGTCAAATGGCGCTGCTCCAGAAGACGCGATTTGCAGCTGCAGCGTGAGTGGCGAGCCCAATGCCTGGAGAGGGAAGGGGAGCCTATAGCGTCACTCGCGAACTGTAGTCTCTCAGCGAGCCGAAGACATGAGCAGAGACGATAAAGCAAAAAATCAATGCCACAACTATGTGCGACAACTCATATTGTTCCACCCGTCCCTCTGCCAATGGAGCCCCACTCCACTACCACTGCCCCTACCCGTTGAGCGGCCCCTGCCTCTGCCAGGAGAGAGAATGGACGTGAGAACCATCGCAAATCTTGATGAGAGCAGGACTATCGAATAACCTGAGTTGCTGCACACAGTTGTGGCATGTGATGGTGAAGCCAGCACCGTCTTTGAGCGGCCCATAGGGAACGCCATCATGGCGGTCGACTTTGATGAACTTGAGACAACTGCTGGCTTCGATGGCGGATAGACCCGGTACATCTAGTGACACGACAAGTTGGGAGGATGAGCATGAGTTGAACCGAACTCCTCCAGAGGGAGTTGGACCAAGGTGACAGTTGGGGTGGGACCGAACATGTCACTAAAGAGGATGCCACAGTTGTAGTCGATCTAGCACCGCCAATGCGAAAAGGGATGACGGTGTAGCCCTGCCAGTGGAAATCATCGGTGCTGTCGCTACTGAGAATTCATGTGCGGGCACAGCTCCAGTTGCAATCAGAATAATCAACTAATGATGATCGCAGCCAAAAGATGTCAGCATAGACCTCATTGTTCCTAGGCCCCCTAACCAAGAGTTTGGCTTCTGCTACCACAAACTCTTTTCCTCGGCACAAGAGGCCCGTGATTGCGACGGAAATCATACGCTGTGCAGGAGGAGGAAAAGGCGTAGGAGGACAGCAAGATTGGCGACCATAGCAACGGGTATGATCGCCCAAGTTGGACAAGGTACAATGTGGGAGTAGATTGAGTGAAAGGTCGGAGGCACTGAAGATGAACAAGTCCTGCATGGGAAGTTCTCTACGGACGCTGATCTTACCAACGCGAAAAAGGGCGAGAATGTGGTGGGTCGAAAGGATTGAAAATAGCTATCTCCCGGGTTCCCCAGGAAATTCCAGCAGGTACACGTACATGCGGGAGAACGCTGGGAGCTCCACAAGCTTGAAGGCGACGCTGAAGGAGGGCATTCCACGAGGTGGTGCCGGACGTTCTGATGGGGGCCTTGCTCTCGTCCGGGAAGGACTCATCATAGTCCCTGCGGGAGACGAAGGGCTCCATCAACACCGACTTGGGTGGCAAGTTATTAGCGGCGGCAGACATGGCGACCTTGAGACAGATTGGGAGATATAATTAGGGGAGTCACTCTGCAAGAAGAAGTGCCTTACCCACGGAGAAGTTAAGTAAGCCGCTGCCGACCGGCCACCGACCGCCGGGCATCAAGAAGAGAGGAGGCGGAGGCAGCAGGAGAGGCGTGCGGCAGCAGGTTGATCCAGCGATGCAACGGCTTCGTGGCTGCCTGGGTACGTCGGTCGACTTTGTGTAAAGATGGAGGACACATGTACTTTGGGCCATCATTGGGCTTTCATTTATTAGATGAGGTGAGAGCAGTTGTATGTGTTAGGCTGGGCCGGGATTCTGGGTCCAACTGCTTTTATATTTACTTCCTCCATCCCAAATTATAACACGTTTGTCTTTTTTTGCACCAAGTTTGACCACTCATCTTATTCAAAAATTTGTGCAAAATATCACTTCTTTTGTCGTGGCTTGGTTTATTAATAAAAGTTTTTCAAGAATGACTTAAGTTTGACAATGTTTGCATAAATTGTTTGAATAAGACGAGTGGTCAAACTTGGGGTCGAAAAAGTTAAACGTCTTATAATTTGGGATGGAGGGAATACTATTTACGAGAACATATACAATTAGAGTAGTTGTTTTTTCTAAGATGAAAACGGATAGGCTACTGGGTCAAGTGGAAGAGATACATGTTCCTACGTGCTAGCTAAGTTTTTTTTGTTTATAAAAAAGCAAGTTTTTTTCTTGAATAAGTAAAAAGGTTTGTGTATCATTATAATTAAGATAGAATAGTTTGATCATACCAACGACATGTTTCTAGCGAGCACCCTACGAGTCTACAGGTTCTAGCTTCGATATTACACAAATGGTAGACAAACGATATATGGGCAGCTGAAAGCATCTAGGCCCCGAGAGTTGGTTTCGGCAATTGATGACAACGCTTTATTACCATGACTAACGTGTGTTTTGCAGAAACCTTGGTAAGTTAGGTCATGGAGTTGGTAACTGCTTTAGGCACCATGGTATTCATGCCCCTTGATGGAAATCGTTTCGGTTTTCAAAGGAGTGATGTCAAGATTAAGGACGGTTAGTTCCGGATGTCGAGGTGTTGAGTTACATTCGGAATAGTCGCTAGGATCTTCGTTTTCTCTTTTGGCCGTACTATAAAGGGGGGCATGAACGGGTAGCTCTAGAATAGCTCAAAGTTCAGTTGGAAGCAACTTGGTTCAAGTTGCGTCGCGTTTCGGAGTGTTTAGAGGGTTTTTCCCTTGACCGGATGTGGTTTCTGGCTTGACCGGACGCGTCCGGTCAGTTCAAAACCGCGACTGTGTTTCGGCACTGACGACCAGACGCGGCCCTTGCGAGGACCGGACGCGGTGATCAGGCCGACACATGTCACTTGAGGGAAACCATCTAATCGAATGCAACAGGGGTGTGATCGGCGCGTCCGGTCACGTTCCAGTAAGGTCCTTTGACGACCGGACGCGTCCGGTCATCACTGATCGGACACGGTCGCGCGTCCGGTCTCGTTACAGTAAGCTCCCTGCACGATCGGACGCGTCCAGTCACCCCTGACCGGCGCGTCCGGTCACTCAGCCGAAGTTTCAGAATTTCGACCGTTACGAGCGACCGACACGTCCGGTCACTCCGACCGGCGCGTCTGGTCACCCCGTATTTTGCTGAGTTGGCAGGTAACGGTTGGTTTCGACTGTGGGGTGTATAAATACATCCCCACCACCTCTTTTAGAGGTCTCTTGCTCATTTGTTCAGCTGAGAAACACCTTTGGAGTGCAAGGGAGTGCAAGAGCTCTAGTGAGGAGTGTGATTTGAGAATCAAAGCTTGAGAGTTCCTCACTAGTGATTAGAGAGTAGCAAGTGTGCATCCTCCTTCTCATTAGGCTCGTTGTGGTCAAGTGAGAGTTCTAGCTTGTTACTCTTAGTGATCGCCATCACCTAGATGGCTTGGTGGTGATTGGGAGTTTGGTGATCATCCAGCGGAGCTTGTGGATGACCCAACTCATCTTGTGAGCGGTTTTGGGCGATTCACCATGACGGAGTGTCGAAGAATCAGCCCGTAGAGAGCACTTGATCCTTGCGCGGATCAAGGGGGAGCTACACCCTTGCGCGGGTGCTCCAACGAGGACTAGTGGAGAGTGGCGACTCTCCGATACCTCAGAAAAACATCGCCGTGTTCCTTGCCCTTACTTTCAAGCATTTACATTCTCGTATTTACTTTCATTGCTTGATTTACTTTCCTAGAATTACCATGCTAGACTAGGATTGGAAACTAGGGTGCAAAACTTTTACCGGTAGAATCTCTAGGAACACTAGTAGGCACTAGGGGTGAATTTCAGCTTGTAGGATTTAATTCTTGCAATTAATTTTTAGAAAAGCCCAATTCACCCCCCTCTTGGGCATCTTGATCCTTTCAACTGGTATCGGAGCCGAGTTGCTCCCATTTTAGGCTTTACCGCCTAGAGCAAGATGTCTAACGGGGAAGGACCACCTCCCACCTTTGAGGGGGATGATTTTCTATATTGGAAAATCCGAATAGAGGCGTACCTCGAAGCCATAGATGTTGGGTGTCTTAGAGCCGCAACCTAAGGGCTTCCCGCTATTAGGGATCCCGCTAACCCAAGTGGTGATGAGGAGAAGTATGACCGGTGGAATGCAAAGGCCAAAAATGCACTCTACCGGGGCTTAGGCAAGGATATCTTCAATCGTGTGCGTAATACAAAGAACGCTCATGAATTGTGGGAAAACCTTTGTGCTCTCCATGAGGGAACTAAGAGCGAGCGTGAGGAACGCTATCACATTGCTTTTAAGAAAATCAATTCTTTTGAGATGCTTCCCAAAGAAAGTGCTAATGATATGTACACTCGTTTGAATGTTCTTGTAGAGGACCTCAATGCTCTTGGGCTCACTCAAATGAGCCAATCGAATGTTGCAAGGAAGATCTTGAGTGTTCTTCCCGTTGAGAAGTATGGTCACATTGTCACCGTGCTTCACCAAAGTGATCTTTCCACCGCAACACCGACACAAGTATTGGAGAAGATCAATGCTCATGAGATATACATGCACATCACTCCGGAAGAGGGCTCATCATCTTCCAAGAAGAAAGACTTGGCTTTCAAAGCTAGCCATGACAAGAAGAAGAAGAAGGGCCAAGCCATGATGGTGCAAGAGAGCTCAAGTGAAAGTGATGTTGATGATGAATCACTTGCACTCATGGTGAGGAAGACCACCAAAATACTAAAGAAGCTCAACAAGAGTGGCATCAAGTTCGATGGCAAGAAAAAGAAATTCTTCACAAGTAGCAAAAGGAAGCCAATCTCGGAGATGGATTGCTACAATTGTGGTGAACTTGGCCACTTAGCTCATCAATGCCCTAGACCTCCAAAAGACAAGTACAAGAACAAGAACAAGGGCAAAAAGAATGATTCAAGTGATGAAGAAGAAGAGAAAAAGAAAACAAGCCATACAAGAAGAAGGATGGCAAGATGGAGTTCTACAAGAAGAAGAAGGGAGGAAAGGCATATATTGTTGGTGATTGGCTCACCGACATTGAATCATCTTGTGAGTCCTTCGGTGATGAGAGCGATGATGAGAAAGAGAAGGTTGCCGCATTTGTGATGGGGCCATCATCTTCACCAACATCTTCATCACCACCTTCACCGCCCTCTTCACCATCATCGTCCACTACTCACCTATGCCTTATGGCCAAGGGTGAACAAAAGGTACAAAACCATGATAGTGATGATGATGATGATAGTGATAGTGATGATGAATATGACGCACCTTCTTATGATGAACTTGTAAAATTGTTAAACAAATATACTAAAGTCATAAGAAGGACAAGAAATGAAAATGATGAACTTCAAAATGAAAATGAATCACTCTCATCTAAGCTTGAAAGTGCTCAAAAGGCTAGTGGTGAGCTCAAAGATCAAAATGAAATTATGTCTTCCACTCTCAAAGAGCTCAAAACTTCTAACAAAGAGCTTAGAGATCAACATGATAAACTTGAGAAGAAGCATGATGAGCTCATCACTAGGCATAACTCTCTAAAAGACAAATATACAACATTAAAAATTGACTATGATAGTCTTGTGGTTGCTAATGAACTTTCTCTTGAGACACATGATGCTACTAACAAAGTTGTTAAGTGTGATATAGCTACATCATGTGATGACTTGATCATTGAAAGCATTGAGCAAGGTTCTAGTAGCAAAGGCAAGAGTGTGATTGAGTCAAGCAACTATGATGATTATGCCAAGATCAAGAGTGAAAATGAGAAGCTTGCAAATGAGAATAAGAAGCTTAAGGGTTTGATGGCTCTTGAGAAGCAAACAACTAATGAGTCACTCATTGAAGAAAACAAAAAGCTCAAGCAAGAGAAAGAGCATCTCAAGACCGGCCTAAGCAAGTTCACAAGAGGTCAATATTTGCAAAGTGAGCTACTCATGAACACCGTAATGAAGATGGATAGAAGTGGTATTGGGTACTTGGCAAATCAAGAGAAGAAGGCAAATGCTCAACAACAACAAAGCAAGTCAAAGCCCAAGCCAAAGAGATGTGTTGAGTGTGGACAAGAAGGTCATTTTGCTCATGAGTGCAAAACTCCACCACCACAATCCTTGCCCAAGCATGCTAGACCCTTTGCCTTCAATGCTCATTACATGCTAAGAAAAGATTCTAATGGAAAGATGAAAGTTATGTTCTTGGGTCCCCCTAACAAGAATAGGCCAAAGAAAATATGGGTTGCCAAGTCACTAGCTGAGAAAGTCAAGGGTCCCTCTCAAGTGTGGGTCCCTAAACAAAAAGCTTGATCTCTTGTGTGTAGGTGAACTACAAGACCGGTGGATCTCATTGGGTTATTGATAGTGGTTGCACTCAACATATGACCGGTGATCCTCGTATGTTCACCTCCATTGAAGAGAATGGGATATGTCAAGAAAAGATCACATTTGGGGATAATTCAAAGAGCAAAGTCAAGGGTATAGGCAAGATTGCAATATCAAATGATCACTCACTCTCAAATGTGCTCTATGTTGCTTCATTGAGTTTCAACTTATTATCCGTTGGGCAACTTTGTGACCTTGGCTTTCAATGCTTGTTCACACCAAATGAAGTGGTAGTTTCAAAGATAGATGACAAGCAAGTGATATTCAAAGGCTTTAGATACAACAATCTTTATCTTGTTGACTTCACCTCCGAAGATGCAAACTTGATGACATGTTTATTCACCAAGACCTCACTTGGTTGGCTTTGGCATAGGAGGCTTGCTCATGTTGGAATGAACACTCTCAACAAGCTATTGAAGAAAGAACTAGTGAGAGGATTGAAGGATGTAAAGTTTGAAAAGGACAAATCTTGTAGTGTATGTCAAGCGGGCAAACAAGTTGCAAACACTCATCCAACCAAAGTTTTTATGTCAACTTCAAGAGTGCTAGAACTTCTACACATGGATTTGTTTGGACCTACAACCTACAAGAGCTTGGGTGAAAATCTCTATTGTCTTGTGATAGTGGATGACTACTCAAGGTACACATGGACCTTCTTCCTTCATGACAAATCCGAAGTGGCAAATTGTTTCAAGAAGTTTGCAAAGAGAGCTCAAAATGAATTTGAAGTCAAGATAAAGAAGATTAGAAGTGACAATGGTAAAGAGTTTGACAACACAAACATTGAAGCTTATTGTGATGAAATTGGAATCAAGCATGAAGTGTCTTCAACCTATACTCCTCAACAAAATGGTGTAGTTGAGAGAAAGAACCGGACTTTGATCACACTTGCAAGAACAATGTTAGATGAGTACAATACTCCGGAGAAGTTGTGGGCCGAGGCAATCAACACCGCATGCTATGCTTCAAATCGTCTCTTCCTACAAAAGTTTCTTGGCAAGACTCCCTATGAGTTGCTAAATGAGAAAAAGCCGGACGTCTCATTCTTCCGGGTGTTTGGTTGCAAATACTACATCTACAAGAAGCGTCAACACCTAGGGAAGTTTCAAAGACGTTGTGATATTGGTTTTCTTGTTGGTTACTCATCAAAGTCCAAAGCATATAGATTATTTAACCATGCCACCGGTTTGGTTGAAGAAACATATGATGTGGAATTTGATGAATCTAACGGCTCCCAAAGAGCAATTGAGAATTGTGATGATGTAGGTGATGAACCCTTGAGGGAGGCAATGAAGAACATGCCGGTGGGAGACATCAAGCCAAAAGATGATGAAGACGATGTACAAATTGTTGATCCACCATCTTCATCACATGTGCCTCAAGATGATGACAAGAATGAGAGAGTTGAAAATGAAGACACTTATGTCTCTCATGAACAAGCCGAGGCACAAGCTCAAGATGTTGATGCTCCCCATCCACCTCCTCAAGTGGTTGATAGAAGAAACTCACCTCTACTTCAAGCACATCCACAAGATCTCATCATAGGGAGTCCTACTAAGGGAGTAATGACTCGATCTCAAAAGCTTGCTTCTTTTGTTGAACATCACTCTTTTGTCTCTTGTGTTGAACCTAAGAATGTAGAAGAAGCTCTTCAAGATCCGGATTGGGTGAATGCTATGCATGAAGAATTGAACAACTTCACCCGCAACCAAGTATGGACACTTGAAGAGCATCCTAAAGGTGCAAGAGTCATTGGAACCAAGTGGGTGTTCCGCAACAAGCAAGATGACCAAGGCATAGTAGTGAGGAACAAGGCAAGACTAGTTGCAAAGGGGTTCTCTCAAGTTGAAGGTCTTGATTTTGGAGAGACCTTTGCACCCGTTGCAAGACTTGAAGCCATTCGTATCCTCCTTGCATATGCATCACATCATGATATGAAACTATATCAAATGGATGTGAAAAGTGCATTCTTAAATGGCTTCATAGATGAACTAGTCTATGTTAATCAACCTCCCGGGTTTGAAGACCCTAGATATCCTAATCATGTTTATAGGTTGTCCAAGGTGCTATATGGGCTCAAGCAAGCCCCTAGAGCGTGGTATGAGCGCCTCCGGGACTTCCTTATTGAGAAGGGCTTCACCATTGGGAAGGTCGACACCATACTATTCACCAAGAAGCTTAATGGAGAGATCTTCATTTGTCAAGTGTATGTTGATGATATCATCTTCGGATCAACAAATGAAGAATATTGCAAGGAATTTGGTGAATTGATGTCGAAGGAGTTCGAGATGTCTATGATTGGTGAGCTCACATTCTTCCTTGGTTTTCAAGTCAAGCAAATGAGAGAAGAGATTTTCATCTCTCAAGAAAAGTATACCAAGGATCTTCTCAAAAGATTCAAGATGGAAGAATGCAAACCAATCAAGACCCCAATGCCATCTAATGGACATCTCGACCTAGATGAGGGAGGTAAACCGGTTGATCAAACTCTCTACCGTTCTATGATTGGTAGTTTGTTATACCTTACCGCATCTATGCCCGATATCATGTTTAGTGTGTGCATGTGTGCTCGCTTTCAAGCGTGCCCTAAAGAACCTCACTTAAGTGCCGTAAAAAGAATCTTAAGATATCTTAAGCACACCCCAAGCATTGGTCTTTGGTATCCCAAAGGAGCTAGATTCCAACTAGTTGGCTATTCCGATTCGGATTATGCCGGTTGCAAAATTGATAGAAAAAGCACATCCGGAGGGTGCCATTTGCTTGGGAGGTCTTTAGTATCTTGGTCATCTAAAAAGCAAAATAGTGTGGCTTTGTCCACCGCCGAGGCGGAATACATTGCCGCGGGGGCTTGTTGTGCACAAATCTTATATATGAAACAAACCCTCCTAGACGATGGAATTGTTCTTGAAAAGGTGCCACTTTTATGTGATAATTAAAGTGCCGTTAAAATTGCTAATAATCCAGTACAACACTCTCGCACCAAGCACATTGATATCCGCCACCACTTTCTAAGAGATCACGTTGCTAAAAATGATATATCACTAGAAGGTGTAAGAAGTGAAAATCAATTAGCGGATATCTTCACTAAACCTTTGGATGAGGCCACCTTTTGTAGGTTGAGAAGTGAACTCAATGTGCTTGACTCTAGTAACTTTAAAAAATGAGCTTATGTTGTCCCTTGCATTGCATTGTATTATATGTCATGTTTAATTACCCGCAATGCATCTAGGGCTTGGCTAACACGGTTACGATAACCCTCCTTTGGAGGAGTGAAGAAGCCTAACCGTGGATCAAACTTAACAAGCAACCTAGCTTTACTTACTTGTATTGCATTGCATATGCATGGTTGTTGCCTTGTCGTTTCTTTTCGGTTTGGCTTTGAGCAACCTCTGTGTTCATCCATGGATAGAGAGAGCATTTGACGCTCCTAAGGGTTCACAAACTCTATTGCATGGCCATACGTTGCTCCTCGGGTGTTTGTTGCCTATTTTCTTAAAAATAATATTAGCCTAAGGCAAACTATTTTTAAAAACTTGAGGGTTTGAGTGAGGTCACTCATATCAAGTTCCAATTAGTGTTTATTTGTGTCTCTTTGAATTGGAACTTGATTGGGAGAAGTCGCGTCGAAGTTCGGAATGAAGAAAGGCGAAAAACAGTCACCGGACGCTGGACCGGACGCTGCACCGGACGCAGTGATGCTACACCACCGCATCCGGTCCCGGCGACCACCAGCGCGTCCGGTCATCCAGAAGACCTTCTCCTGACCCAGTGACCGGACGCTGCACCGGACGCGCTGCTGTTGACCACCGTGTCCGGTCCCGGTAACCACCACCGCGTCCAATCATTCGCGATGACTTTCCCGGATATCCCTCGACCGGACTCTGTCCGCGTCCGGTCAGTTCTAACCGGACGCGTCCGGTCGCTCTAGGGGCTTACTGGAGTGTGACTGGATGCTGCACCACCGCGTCCGATCAATCGACCACCGCGTCCGGTCATCGTATGCCGAGCGGATGTAACCCTTCATATATTTCTTCGTTCCTGATCTGTTCTTCTTCATCCGACCGCCGCAATCGCTCGTGCCCTATTTCACCGAATCCGCCGCCTCCCTAGCCCTAGGTCGCCGGAGTTCGCGCCACCACCGCGCCCTGCTCCTCCTCCTCTGGCGTGCCCGCCTGCACAGCTCCGCCGCGCTGCACCGCCTCCGCCCGCGCTGCACCGCGCGACCCGCACCCGCCGTGCCCGCTGCTCTTGCCGCCGCCGTCCCACCACCGCCGTGCCTTGCTGCCGCCGGTGAGCCGCGCCACCTTCTCCGGCGCCTCCTCCGGGTCGTGTTTGCCGTGTCTCGCAGCTTCCCGTGAACCCTAGCCTTGTCGATCGTCCATCGCCGATTCTCTGCTTCTAGGGTTTGCCCTAACCCGCTGTTCGAAGGTGAAAACTTGCTCCTTCTCGTTTTCAATCGTTCAAATCCTTCGTTTAGGGCTTACCTTGATCGTTGTTACTTGACTTGATCTTTTCAGCGCTCGTCCGGCGTATTCGGGAAGTCTCGCGAACAAGGTCATCTTTCCTTAAACCGAGTTCTCGTCGATCCAAGGTAGCTATTGCGTTTCGATTCATATCTTATCTAATATGCTTGCTATCTCTAGGGTTTCGTACCTTTTAGTTATATATGTTGCTTATAGTAGATCCATCTATTCCGTCTTTTCAGCGAGTTTGTCGGTGTGTTGGGGTGACTGCTGTTCAGTTGTTGAATCCGAGGCCAAGCCTGCGGATACGGATTGAGGCCAAGCCTCTTGAGTGTCAGTACACCATCTTTCAGAGGACTCCCGACAGTTTGACAGCATGGTTCGTTGCAAGAACGCCGGTGGTGCTCCTAGTGACGGGGACAATAGTCCTCGTCTGTCTGAGGTTGCGCGTGGCAAGCGCATAAAGATTATGGCCAGAAAGAAGAAGAAGACCCTTACAGATGCAGAGATAGCTCAGGCAGTAGCAGATGCAGCAGAGCAGGCAGAGAGGGGGGCAGGAGCAGTGGTATTCGCATTGGCGAGCGTCGCTTTCATCTTGAAGGTCGACAGCTCGGTACAGAGGCCACAGAGGGCACAGAGGGCACATAGGTGACAGAGGATGCAGATGCTATGTCAGTTGATCCACCTGCAGAGGCTCCAGAGGGGACAGAGGAGCAGCCAGCTCAGACTCCACCGCGTCGCCGCTCCACACGTGCACGAGCTCAGGTGACTCCTAGGCCAGAGGGCCAGCGTCGTGGAGGACGTCCACCTCCCAGGGCTAGAGGTTCACCCCCAGTCGAGCACTTTGACTTGAGGGGTGCTACAGCACGTCAGGAGCAGGGTTTGAGATTTGTTGAGGTCACCCGGTGGTTCCCACCTCAGCGGGATTCCCAAGCTTCAGAGGGATTCTATACACCTCTACAGGAGGATTTCTACAGAGCTTATGTTGACAGTGGCATTGCTTTTCGACCACAGAGGGTCTGTCGCATTGAGTCTCTTGTTGAGGTAGTGGGTGAGCAGCTTCGTCCGCACCTGTCCTTTCTATCGGGCTTATCTGACTTTCTTGGACGGACAGGTGCATACTGCGGCACTTGGGTTAGAGAGTTCTATGCTTCACTATGGATTGATCCGGCCCATGAGTTTATACACTTTGCTTTCCGAGGCCGCGACCGCAGACTATACAGCACCAGAGTGCGGGAGATTCTCAGACTCCTAGCTTCAGACACGAAGATTCATCAGCTCTGCTTTGGTCAGACAGCTCCACCTAGACGCCCTCATGGCGGTACTGTGCCTCCTACAGATCTGATCCGACCCTGCTTCCGTGAGCCTTTTGGCGAAGGGTCTCGTCGCACACCTGCCAGTTTGACACCACTTGCCCGAGTCCTGGATGCTATTGTCAGGCGTACGCTTCTTCCTAGGCTGGGCTACAGAGAGGGATTGACCAGGATGCAGCTATGGGTTGTTCACCACCTTCTTTCACAGACACCTTTTGACATATGGGATCTTATGCTTAGTGAGATGGAGGACACCCTGGCAGAAGGCTTCAAGGGACACCGTCAGCTGCCCTATGCTCATTGGATTTGCTTCATCATCAGATCTGCACTTGAGCTTCCCGCAGAGATTAGAGCTGAGATATCTGATACTACCACTGCCTTTCCTGAGTATGATATCCGTCAGCTATGGGCTTCGGTTACGAGAGAGTAGGCCCCAGTGCCAGGACAGCGAGAGAGACCTGAGGTCCCTGAGACAGCAGCTGAGCAGGATGCCACTGTTGAGGGTCTTGCTGAGGCAGAGCTTGCAGATCTTGATGCTCAGCCGCTGATCTAGCCGAGGATGAGGCCTCTGACAGCACTGATGAGGATTATCAGCCCATCCCTAGGTATCGGTCTCCTCGGCCTCACGACCACGAGGCCGGTGGCTCTAGTTCAGCCTCTCGCTCAGACCCAGCCATGGTGGCTATTCTTGAGAGGCTGACCCAGGCACAGGAGCGACAGGAGCTTCAGCTACAGAGACAGGCTCAGGACACAGCTGCCGTGTTTGCATAGATACAGGCTCGACAGGACGAGTTCCAGAGACAGCAGCTTGAGATACAGCGTCAGCAAGTCGAGATGCAGCGTCAGCAGTATGAGATGCAGCGACAGAGTGCAGCTAACCAGCAGCAGTACCTAGAGCTTCTGCGACACTTGGTCACTATTGGGGTTCCTCCACCTGCATCTGTCCTGACTCCAGCCTTACAGTGTAGTGGACCTTCGAGTCAGGGACAGCCGAGCTTTTAGTTCACTTCTCCATAGCAGCAGGTTCCCCAGTCGTTCCAGTCCCCGAGCTACATGCCTATTCAGATGGGGTTCACTCCTTCAGACCAGCCTCGCCCTCACCTACTGACAGGCACACCATTCGTTGATTTTAGTGCCACATATAGCGAGTTGACTGGTCAGCCGATGCCCTCGCACACTACTTTTGCTACTTCTTCAGGGTTGTCTGCTTCAGAGGCAGCTGTTCCTCCTGTGATAGGGACGGGCACTACAGAGACAGTTCCTTCATCAGTTGCCTCGACAGATCCCCCAGCTGTTGGCTCGCTTCAGGCACAGGTCACAGAGACTGCTCCACTTGTTGCTACTACATCAGCACCTGTTCCTGTTGTTCAGACCCAGACCACTTCACAGCCACGTGCTTCTTTAGAGGGTCAGCCTGACAGCTCCGAGTCCGAGGAAGACACTTCTCAGTTTGTGATCACTCCGCGCTCCTCGGCACCCGACTCGACTCCGTCTGTTCCCCCGTCAGATCCTTAGATTAGTTTTTTGACGGTTGATGCCAAAGGGGGAGAGAGTAGATTCAGGGGGAGTTTTGATAGAGGGTTTTCGTTTTTATTTGTGTGCTACATTCATGCATCTTGTTTACATTTCAGTACTTGCATTCTTGTGACATGTGGTCGTGTGAGATACTTTGAGTCGATTTGATCTATCTAGTCACAGTTTTAAATCATGTCACTTGTTTGTTATAGCTCATAAGGTTGTGCTTCCGTGCCTTACTCCGATTTCTTTTGAGCTATATCTTTATGTGTACTAACGTTTCATGTCTTATCTTATGAGTACACTCTGTTGGCTTGGGGCACATAAGCAATTCCTAATCTCTAGTGCTTATTGCTTTCTGCTTATGTGAACCAAGCATGTTCGAAAACCTCAACTCCTATCTTTTGAATCTTAGTGTTGTCATCAATCACTAAAAAGGGGGAGATTGAAAGCATCTAGGCCCCGAGAGTTGGTTTTGGCAATTGATGACAACGCTTTATTACCATGACTAACGTGTGTTTTGCAGAAACCTTGGTAAGTTAGGTCATGGAGTTGGTAACTGCTTTGGGCACCATGGTATTCATGCCCCTTGATGGAAATCATTTCAATTTTCAAAGGAGTGACGTCAAGATTAAGGACGGTTAGTTCCGGATGTTGAGGTGTTGAGTTACATTCGGAATAGTCGCTAGGATCTTCGTTTTCTCTTTTGGCCGTACTATAAAGGGGGGCATGAACGGGTAGCTTGACCTAGGTGAGTCTTATGTTTAGGTGTGGTGCACACTTGTTAAACTTAGCACTAGGCAGCTCTAGAATAGCTCAAAGTTCAGTTGGAAGCAACTTGGTTCAAGTTGCGTCGCGTTTCGGAGTGTTTAGAGGGTTTTTCCCTTGACCGAATGCGGTTCCTGGCTTGACCGGACGCGTCCGGTCAGTTCAAAACCGCGACTGTGTTTCGGCGCTGACGACCGGACGCGGCCCTTGCGAGGACCGAACACGGTGGTCAGGCCGACACGTGTCACTTGAGGGAAACCATCTAATCGGACACAACAGGGGTGTGATCGGCGCGTCCGGTCACGTTCCAGTAAGGTCCTTTGACGACCGGACGCGTTCGGTCATCACTGATCAGACGCGGTCGCGCGTCCGGTCTCGTTACAGTAAGCTCCCTGTACGATCGGACGCGTCCGGTCACCCCTGACCGGCGCGTCCGGTCACTCCGACCGGCGCATCCGATCACCCCGTATTTTGCTGAGTTGGTAGGTTGTTGACGGTTCTTAAGTATCAATTTTAATTATCCAATAAATAAGGAAAAGGACCTATATGCAAGCAACACCTAGAATTAGGGTTTAATCTGACAGAATTCCATGAGTTTTGTTGTTTATCTGTTTCTACAGGGGGTTATCAGGAAATACAAAGGAAAGGCCCACACGTCGGAATTACATAGAGATATTAACGTGTTCACCGATTTTCTATCATCTAGAAGACTCCAGAAGCCACGAGATCGAACGAAAGGCCGAACGGGCCCGGGACCAGGGCGCCCGCCCTGGACCCTGGGGCGCCCGCCCTAGGTCTGCAACCAATCAGGACGAGTCTCGCGGATTATGCCCCACCGACCTAAAGGATCAAGGAAAACCGTGCGATTAATGTCGGTTTGATCCGACGGCCCAGGTTCACTTGAAGGGACTATATAAGCAGGACCCCTGGCCCCTGGAGAGGGGAATCCAAGTCCATTATTTTCATATTTTCTAGAGAGGATTCAGAGAGAGAGGTTCCCTTAGGGTTCCCACCTCATTAGGGCTTAGCATCCAATGTGAGATTAGACTTAGTTCTTCTAGATTGAGAGAGATAGAGTGGAGGTATAGATCGAAGGAAGCCCGGCCTGTCGGTGACTACTTCGAGGTTGTACCTGCAGGATCAAGTTCTCCTAACCCGAGGCTTGCTCCTAGGATTCTTCAGTATTTCGACTTCTAAATTCTAGTAAGTTCTTTGTTTTATTGTTCTTTGGTTTATGAGTTTACTTTAATCTCTTCGCGTAGAGTTTAGAGTAATCATCTCTAGCGTAAACGTGGTGTTTGGGCTAGGATACTCATAGATATCCCCTGTCTAGCCGGACCGTGGTAGTAGCGAGGAACGTGACATTTCCGTAGCTACCTTTGTATTCCATATCCCGTTAGCAGGATCGATAGGGTTTATAGGTGCGGGTCGAACATCCTTTGAGGTGTCTAGATTCCGTGAGCCTCCCCAATAGAGCAGTAGATCATCCTTACCAAGGTTAGAACGAGAGTGCAGTTGCAGTCTTCTCTATACATCGCTCACATCAAATCACAGTGGTTGTAGCCTAAAGGTTAGTAGTAATAGATTTGGTTAGTCAGATGCACGCTTTCTCCTAGTGGTAAAAAAATAAATATGATACTCTGGATAACATCCCGGGTGAAGTGCTCACCGATATCCGTGCGCTTGCGGATCATTTCCTAATTGCGTTACCAAATATCAACAAGCATTTCTGGCGCCGTTGCCGGGGAGAAAGACGGTTTGCTGAGATAACCTTGAATCTTACTACTAGCTTGTACCTATACTTTTATCTTTCTTTATCTTTTTATTCCTTATCTTTTCTTTATTCTTACCTTATGGAGAACCAAGATTCTAAATCAATCTATCAATTTGCAACACCTTCGGAAACTGACCTTTTACCATGGGAGTCATCACAGCCTATCCAAACATCCCAGTATAGGTTAAGTTCAAGGTTAATTGCCATGATTGAGAACCTATCCTTTTCGGGAAAGGAAGACGAAAATCCTTACCTTCATATTAGAGATTTTGAGCAAACATGCGATTGTCTTCGCATTGAAGGCATTTCTGATAAGACTTTACGTTGGAAGCTTTTTCCTTTTTCCTTAAGAGGAGAAGCTAGACGATGGTATAGTCAGAAGGTAAGTCAACAACGAGGTGAATGGGGAGTCTTACGAGCCAACTTCTGTTTAGATTTTTATTCCCTCGATCGTATCGCCGACCTTAGACTCGAAGTTCTATCTTTTAAACAAAAAGAAAACGAAACTTTGGGAAAATCCTGGAAACGTTTTTCTGATCTTTTAGAATCTGGTCCAAAACTCAATATTGAAGACCCTATTCTCCTTTTTCATTTCTTTCGAGGTCTTCAGAAAGATCATAAACAAATGCTACATACAATGTCTAGAGGTTCTTTCTTTCGTATCCCTACTAATGAAGATAGAGCGATCCTAGATAGAATCCTAGAAGCTGAGATGGATAATACCCTCCATGATGAAACCTACGAAGCCGAAGTAGACACTCTGCCGAATTCTTCACCTACTTCAGCTATCCCAAGTTTTGAGCCACAAAAGGAAGAAATTCCACTACCTGATTTCATGCTGGATATAGAATCCGATCTTTTTGCCGATTTTGGAAACATTTCAAACTACCATTCTATAGACAAACCCCAAAGCGGCCATTATAGCATTTGTTTACCAAGTGAATATCAATTGAGAGAGCTTATCTCAGTCATGAGTAGCGAATGGTTGGAGGAGTCAGAGCTTTCCTCTGAAGTGATCCGTTTGGATACACCTCCTATCACTATACGCTGTGCTTATGATTCTGATCAATTTGATGCTCTCTATAATCCTGTTGTGGGGATCAATATCATGTCTGAAGCTTTTGCACTTAAATTATTTGGAAAATTAATTTTAACCCCCACAACAAAGTTCATGAAGGAATCTTCGGGACGATTGGTCCCTAGTCTTAGAATTGTGAATGTCCTACCCTTTATGGTAGAAGGCTCCATGATTCATTTGAACTTTTATATCTTTGATACATGGGACTTCGACCTGTTGATAGGACAACCATTTAGAAGACTCCTTTATGAAGGTCAAACTGGAAAGCTACACATTTCTTTTGGAAAGGATTTTAAATTCCCTATGACAATTTCTCACTCCTTGAATAATAAGATCGAGTCATCTCTTTTGCCTGATCCTATGGAAGAGGTAAAAGCTGTGTCTCTAGAGCTTTTAAATGAATCAGACTTAGAAGAAGAAGCCCCTTTCTTCATAGAAGATGAAGCTGAACCTTCTGAACCTGAACCTTTAGATGAGTTTGCAGAAACACCCAGACCTCCTATAGAGCTTAAAACTTTACCACCCGGTCTTATCTATGCTTTCCTAAACAATAATCCAGAGTTTCCTGTGATCATTAGTAATAAACTCACTCAGGAACAAACTCTGCGATTAATGACCGTTTTAGAAAAACATCACTCAGTCTTTGGCTACTCACTCCAAGATCTTACAGGAATCAGTCCTATGATTTGCACCCATCGCATTCCGACAGATCCTTCTGTTTCACCTTCTCGGGAACCCCAACGTAGACTCAACAACGCGATGAGAGAAGTAGTTGAAAAGGAAGTTATAAAGTTGCTGCATGCAGGGATTATATATCCTGTGCCGCATAGTGAGTGGGTGAGCCCTGTTCAAGTTGTGCCTAAAAAGGGAGGCATGACTGTTGTTACAAATGAGAAGAACGAGCTAATTCCGCAACGCACCGTCACAGGGTGGCGGATGTGCATTGACTATAGAAAACTGAATAAAGCCACGAAAAAGGATCACTTTCCTTTACCTTTTATAGATGAGATGTTAGAGCGGTTAGCGAACCATTCGTTCTTCTGTTTCTTAGATGGATATTCAGGGTACCACCAGATCCCGATCCATCCTGTTGATCAAAGCAAAACCACTTTTACCTGTCCATACGGAACTTATGCTTATCGTAGAATGTCTTTTGGGCTATGTAATGCACCAGCTTCTTTTCAAAGATGCATGATGTCTATATTTTCTGATATGATTGAAGAGATTATGGAAGTTTTCATAGATGATTTTTCTATTTATGGAAAAACTTTTGATAATTGTCTTGAAAACTTAGACAAGGTTTTGCAAAGATGCAAAGAAAAGCACTTAGTCCTTAACTGGGAAAAATATCATTTTATGGTTAGGGAAGGAATAGTGCTAGGACACCTAGTGTCTAAAAGAGGTATTGAGGTAGATAAAGCTAAAATTGAAGTAATAGAACAACTACCTCCACCTGTGAATATAAAAGGAATTCGAAGCTTTCTTGGCCATGCTGGTTTTTATCGTAGATTCATAAAAGATTTTTCATTTATTGCTAGACCACTCACTCTTTTGCTAGCCAAGGATGCTCCTTTCGAATTTGATGATGCATGTTTAAAAGCTTTTGAATTATTAAAGAATGCACTCATCTCTGCACCAATCATTCAACCCCCTGATTGGTCGTTGCCTTTTGAAATTATGTGTGATGCTAGTGATTATGCTGTGGGGGCAGTTTTGGGGCAAACAAAAGACAAGAAGCATCATGCAATTGCTTACGCCAGTAAAACTTTGACAGGAGCTCAACTTAATTATGCAACCACTGAAAAAGAGCTTCTGGCTGTTGTCTTTGCCATTGATAAATTTAGATCTTACTTAGTAGGAGCTAAAATAATTGTTTACACTGATCATGCTGCATTAAAATATTTGCTCACTAAAAAAGATGCTAAACCTCGCCTAATTAGATGGATCTTGTTACTCCAAGAATTTAACTTAGAAATAAAAGATAAAAAGGGAGTAAAAAATTCTGTTGCTGATCACTTGTCTAGAATGCACTTTAAGGATCCACAGGAAACACCCATTAATGATTCACTCCAGGACGACATGCTCTATGGAATCAACAGGTCTGACCCCTGGTATGCAGATATTGTTAATTTTATGGTTTCAGGGTATGTACCACCAGGAGCGAACAAGAAGAAGCTTATTCAAGAAAGTCGTTCACACATATGGGATGAGCCATACCTCTTCCGAGTATGCGCTGATGGCTTACTCAGAAGGTGTGTGACCACTAAGGAAGGGTGGAAGATCATCGACAGATGCCATTCATCATCCCACGGAGCTATTACACTTCAAAACGACGAAGGTACGTTATTCAAGGTAAATGGTCAACGTCTTAAATTATTTTTAGAACCCAATAAAGAATTAGAAGAAATAGACGTGATCCATTTTTACCTTTCGATGGAGAATTAAAGCCGACCTTTTTAATCTGACGTTTTTGGGCCACGTATATATTTTTCGGGATAAAAATACTTCTAGAAACACGCTCGAGCAAGCGGGCCGCAGAGGAGGCAGGCCCAGGGAGGGCGCCCTGAGGATGAGGGCGGGCACCCTGCCCTGGTGTCCCCTCGGCCCCGGCCTCTTCCGACGTGCTTTCCTCATCTATGGTTATCCAGAAAATTCCGTGAATGGGTTGTTACGCACGCCCGGCAGCGGGATGGATCTATGGAAACCCTAGAGGCACTTTTTGACCCCTATATAAACAGACCCCTGACGTCAGCTTTCAACACCAATTCATTCAATCCTTCTCTCCTCCTCAATTAGAGCTTATCTAGTTCCTTGCTTCTCCAATGGCCGACAAGACCCACCGCAACTGGGAGATCGTCCCTTACGACCTCAACCGCAAGCCCAAGGATGACCCCGACGCCTACGTCCCGGCCAACACAGAGCGACAGCTAGCAGCCCCACCATCAAACCAGCGCAGCTCAATCTCATCCTACTACGCCCAACCAGTTCTTACTGCACCACCGCAGCCCCTTCTTCTCAAGGGACCGTCGTCCAAGCAAGAAGCCATCGTCAAGGTACCAGCCGGCACGAAAATCCTGCCACCTAAACCCAATGAGCGGGTTGTAGGCGTCAAGACCAACCGGAGTGGCGAGATCAGCAGCGTCCACTACACTATGGAGAAGGAGAGGCCCCGCTTCGAAGGAGTTAGGACAGCAAAAGTTCGCTTCATCCCACCAAAGGAAGCTCCTAAGCACGCTCTCAATTCGTTTGAGACACCACCGAAGCGCCGCAGGATCATAGCAGATGTGGATGAGGACATCAGGACAGCAAATAGACATATTATGGAACTTCAGTTCACAGTTAGCTCCCTTAGTAGGCAGGTCTCCAATCTGAACACTACTGTGCTCGCGCTTAAACGTGACCTTTCTGATGCCCTTGCTAGGATCAGGGATTTAGAGCAACACTGAGCTATCTAGATTAGACCTTGAGGCAGTGTGTCTTAGTCTTCATCATTAGATTTAATTAGATTCGATTAAATTCAGTTTAGATTAGTTCGCTTCATTAGTCAGTGTAATAAATGCCTCAAGACAAATAAAGATTATTATTATTATTATGCCTCGTGTATCTCCACTTTGTTTTTATGCAAGAAAGTAGGAAACAAGTATGGGGGAATCCCCCCGACATGGTAAATGCACTTCGATTGCACCACTCCACGATTCAGGTACATACTCTGCACGCTTTATTTACATATATACAAATACATATTGGGCTGTGTAGAATATTGTTCCTAACATGATAATTTAAAAAGACAAAAATATTTTTAATCATGATCAATCTCACTCTGTGATATTTCTGAAAACCTGCATTTATTGAAAATCATTTTAAAAACCATGTGTTACTCAAGTCATTGTGGAATGTGAGATGGTAGAATATGAGTATCTTATTCTTGAAATCTTTGTCGCTTGGAGATTTTCTTTTCAAAAAACTTCAAAAATATAGCTACCATCCTCAATATTTTATATGCCTGATAAACCTAAAAATATTAATTTGCTTTGTATTGAGTTTGTGCAAAACGAGTTAGACCCTTGTTGAGAGATTTATCATGCTCCCAAGATCAAGACATTTTTATTCAGAAAGATTCACTCTTCCGAAGTATTATTGCATTAGAGGCATGGGCTATGCAAAAATATATTTCGAGGAAATAAAAAGGAGCAAGTGCTCGACAACCTCGCAGAAAAATGGACAAGTGTCCGGAAGTAGAATTAGGGGTACCTCAGTATCCACCTGAAAAAAATGAGATGATAAAAATATATATGGTAAAAAGAAAATGATAGCCCATGGTCCCTCTAATAAGCAATATGCCAGTAAGAGTTGACAAGTTTTAATTTTCAAAGTCTTTGATCTAAGAGTATGGCATTCCTCTCCTCGGATCCCGTTTTGACCCAGGCAATATATGCAAAGTAAGTATGCTTGAGAATTTCTACAAATTAAAACAGCCTCAGTGAGATATACAAAAGATAAATGAGTGATCTGAGAGCCCCTATGAGGATAAAGGTATGCTAAGTTTTCTATTCAAAAATATATAAAAAACTCCAAGTGACAGGGTTGAGAAGAAGAAAGGATCTCTACTTCAACCATATATTTCCCTGACTACAGCGCACAGTGGACATTCATAACACCCTGCAGGTATAAAAAGAATGCTTTACAATGTTTCAACCCCAATTATTTTTCTGAACCATCCTTTTCTCGAGGACGAGTAAAAGCCTAAGTATGGGGGTGTTTATTGACGGTTCTTAAGTATCAATTTTAATTATCCAATAAATAAGGAAAATGACCTATATGCAAGCAACACCTAGAATTAGGGTTTGATCTGACAGAATTCCACGAGTTTTGTTGTTTATCTGTTTCTACAGGGGGTTATCAGGAAATACAAAGGAAAGGCCCACACGTCGGAATTACATAGAGATATTAACGTGTTCACCGATTTTCTATCATCTAGAAGACTCCAGAAGCCACGGGATCGAACGGGAGGCCGAACGGGCCCGGGACCAGGGCGCCCGCCCTAGACCCTGGGGCGCCCGCCCTAGGTCTGCAACCAATCAGGACGAGTCTCGCGGATTATGCCCCACCGACCTAAAGGATCAAGGAAAACCGTGCGATTAATGTCGGTTTGATCTGACGGCCCAGGTTCACTTGAAGGGACTATATAAGCAGGACCCCTGGCCCCTGGAGAGGGAAATCCAAGTCCATTATTTTCATATTTTCCAGAGAGGATTCAGAGAGAGAGGTTCCCTTAGGGTTCCCACCTCATTAGGGCTTAGCATCCAATGTGAGATTAGACTTAGTTCTTCTAGATTGAGAGAGATAGAGTGGAGGTATAGATCGAAGGAAGCCCGGCCTGTCGGTGACTACTTCGAGGTTGTACCTGCAGGATCAAGTTCTCCTAACCCGAGGCTTGCTCCTAGGATTCTTCAGTATTTCGACTTCTAAATTCTAGTAAGTTCTTTGTTTTATTGTTCTTTGGTTTATGAGTTTACTTTAATCTCTTCGCGTAGAGTTTAGAGTAATCATCTCTAGCGTAAACGTGGTGTTTGGGCTAGGATACTCATAGATATCCCCTGTCTAGCCGGACCGTGGTAGTAGCGAGGAACGTGACATTTCCGTAGCTACCTTTGTATTCCATATCCCGTTAGCAGGATCGATAGGGTTTATAGGTGCGGGTCGAACATCCTTTGAGGTGTCTAGATTCCGTGAGCCTCCCCAATAGAGCAGTAGATCATCCTTACCAAGGTTAGAACGAGAGTGCAGTTGCAGTCTTCTCTATACATCGCTCACATCAAATCACAGTGGTTGTAGCCTAAAGGTTAGTAGTAATAGATTTGGTTAGTCAGATGCACGCTTTCTCCTAGTGGTAAAAAAATAAATACGATACTCTGGATAACATCCCGGGTGAAGTGCTCACCGATATCCGTGCGCTTGCGGATCATTTCCTAATTGCGTTACCAAATATCAACACAGGTAACGGTTGGTTTCGACTGTGGAGTGTATAAATACATCCCCACCACCTCTTTTAGAGGTCTCTTGCTCATTTGTTCAGCTGAGAAACACCTTAGGAGTGCAAGGGAGTGCAAGAGCTCTAGTGAGGAGTGTGATTTGAGAATCAAAGCTTGAGAGTTCCTCACTAGTGATTAGAGAGTAGCAAGTGTGCATCCTCCTTCTCATTAGGCTCGTTGTGGTCAAGTGAGAGTTCTAGCTTGTTACTCTTGGTGATTGCCATCACCTAGACGGCTTGGTGGTGATTGGGAGTTTGGTGATCATCCGACGGAGCTTGTGGATGACCCAACTCATCTTGTGAGCGGTTTTGGGTGATTCACCGCGACGGAGTGTCGAAGAATCAGCCCGTAGAGAGCACTTGATCCTTGCGCGGATCAAGGGGGAGCTACACCCTTGCGCGGGTGCTCCAACGAGGACTAGTGGAGAGTGGCGACTCTCCGATACCTCAGAAAAATATCGCCGTGTTCCTTGCCCTTACTTTCAAGCATTTACATTCTCGTATTTACTTTCATTGCTTGATTTACTTTCCTAGAATTGCCATGCTAGACTAGGATTGGAAACTAGGGTGCAAAACTTTTACCGGTAGAATCTCTAGGAACACTAGTAGGCACTAGGGGTGAATTTCGGCTTGTAGGATTTAATTCTTGCAATTAATTTTTAGAAAAGCCCAATTCACCCCCCCTCTTGGGCATCTTGATCCTTTCAGCAGCGACGTAACCTAAGAAGTGAGCTTGCGTCTCCGCTACTGCCTGTGCGACCCTTTTCTAACGTCCAGGAATAGCGCTCCCATTTATTCGACATTTGGAGCGTTCGGCCTAGCATCGTAGAGCTCCTCGTAGGCCTTCCTTTCCGACGCACTTGGTGTGTATAGACCCATGGCCAAATCCAATCGCTGCATGATTAGGATCTCACCTCATTTGAAAACAGGCACCCGAGAGAGGCTCTGAGCCACCAGATGCTTGCTTCACAGCGGGAGCACCGCATTTGTAGGTGACGGAAGCTTGGGAGACAGACGAATTAGTGGGGCGGGAGCACTACTATTGTCTATGTTTTCGCAGGCGGACACAAACCATTTTCAAAGGCGGGCAAAGCCTTCGCCTATAAATAAACGTCTGTGTTAATAACCATTTACGAAGGCGGCGTAGTGCCCGTCTATGAAAATAGGTAAATAAATAATAAAAAAATCGAAAGCCCACTGGCAAGCCTATTCCGGTGCCCTCCAGCTTTCGCGTGTTCCCCGCCATCACTGCCACCACCAATGCGGTCCCCGCGAGCCCGCCGCCATCGGAAGAGACCTCGTGCCTCTGTTAATGAATCTATTGAGGCGATCGTTTTTTAGCGCCTCCAAAAATGGGTTGTCCACCACCGCAAACCACTGCATATTTTAGGAGACGCATGGACTTTGTGCTCGCCTCCTAATATCCTAGGGGCGTGTCTTGCAAAATCAATCATTTATGTAGTAGTGCAGTCTTCCGCAACACTCGCTTGGTGAAGCTCTCGAGGCGGCACATGACGAAGGTGTCGTTGTACATGGCCAAGTGGTCGTCCCGCAACGGTGTACGGAGCAAGACAACATCCGCCGTGAGCTCGGCTAGACCGAAGCCTAGTGGGTAGCCTTCTGTTGGCGGTCCTTAACTCCTAGTTTTAACCGCCAAAACCCGCTTAAAAACCATTCATATAAAACATCAAACTTAGTATTAGGGATTATGACTAACAATTTCCATATGTTTTGGTGATTATGTGTTTTGCAGTACATATATTGAAATAACATAGAAAACATGCTCAAAATGAGCCAAGACATGAAGTGCAACACCATCCAATGTGAGCACAAGGGGAAAGGCCCACTCAGTGGCAGAGGCAGGAATATTTTCTAGGTGTGGTGGATATCTTTCATTATGTATTTGCTCTTTGGTGGTGCTATTTTTATGTTGATTTGCTTTACAATGTACTCAGACGTGAGACTCATAGCCGGCTGCCCACATATCATACGCCCGCATCGGCGCCACATCGCCAGTCGCTGCCTCGCGCCTCTGCACCAGCCCCGGCTACCGCTCCAGCATGGAGTTGCTGCATTTGCACTTGACGCGCCACCGTTTTTGGATTGTGATACTAGTGGCTTCCTTCCGTGGACTGTGGGCTTTTGAGGTAGGCCATCGCTGCATCAGGCCAACTAGCCACTAGACATGAGACGGCGTCCCTCCCAGCCATTAAATCTATCAGTACTATATTGTATTTCAGGTATATACACATAATATACTAGTCTTTTATATAAATTTAGGTATGGCGGCCGCCAGACCTTGCCAGATAGCTGCCTCCGCCCATGGGCCCACTAACCCGAAGCAACACCATCTATTTGCGTCTCATCCTCCATAGATGCATCAGCACACGGGGGTGGTCTACGCCACCCATGGTGGTGTGACCTGTGCCTGTCCCTACTTAGAAGGTGCTGGAGGCAGGAGATCCAAGTATAGAGAGGGGTAACTTTGAGGAGGAAGATGAACAGTAGGTAGGAGATGGTTTCTTCTGATAATTGTTCGATGCCTCTCGCCTTAGGTGTAGCTTCCCATTTGTAGTGTTGTTCCTCAATTGACATGGCCTAGTATGCCACTCGGCCCATGGCTCGATGCTAGCCCATAGCCTGGATGACTCTGACATCTAAGCTAGAAGGAAGATTCTAGAAGATCCTAGAAGGTGCTGGAGGTAGGAGATCCAACTACAGAGAGGGGGAACTTGCAGGAGGAAGATGAACAATAGGTAGGAGATAGTTTCTTCTGATAATTGTTCGATGCCTCTCGCCTCAAGTGCAACTTCCCATCTGTAGTGTTGTTCCTCAATTGACATGGCCTAGTAGGCCACCCGGCCCATGGCCCGACGCTAGCCCACAGTCTGGATGACTCCTGACATAGATGCAGAGTTGCCAGGTGTCATCACGGTCGGGGTTCTTGCAGTAGAGGATTCCTTCGGGGTTCTTGCAAAAGCTGCGGACTAGTACGCGGCATGAGTTCCATTTGTCGTTGATGCCACCGAATCTGGGTAGAGCTAGTTTGTGCAGCCAAAATATGTTGGCGTCGACCTCATCAGTCTTGGAAAGTTTGAGTCCTGCTACCACGAACTCCTGTTGGCCTTGGCACAAGATGCCCATGGACCAGACCGCCATCAGACGCCGCCGTGGCTGCTCCTGCCTGTCAGGAGGAGGGCCATGACGACTGCGATGGCGACCACCGTGGATGGGATCCAGCTCGTCCGGCAAGGTACAAGGGGGAGTGCTTTGAGTGATGAGCAAGGTTTGTCGTGTCAGTATCTGATGAGGCGTAGGCGCTGCTGTCATAGATGAAGAGCTCCTATAGCACTTCACATCATAGTTTTGGATTTCGATGTAAGCAAAAATACTAGAGGGGCCGGTAAGACTGGTAGGCCGATTTTTTACTAAAATTTTGCCAATACCAGTAAAAGTTTGGCTAGACTTTAATCAAAATTTACAAATATCATTCAATACCAGTCGAAACCGGCCAATACCGGAGGGGACCGGTAGGACCGATATTGACCGGTTTTCACCGATTTTCGGCGGTATTGAGAACTATGCTTCACATGCATCATTCGCAATACTGACACGGAATAGGACGAGATGTTGGTGGCTCACCATGATGGCTAAGGGCACCTGTTTCATGAGATCTGAAAACCCCTGCAGCCGCGCGTACAGGCGGGAGATCGCCGAGGGCTCGGCGAGCTCGAAGGCGACCTGGAAGGTGGCGTCCCACCAGGTGGTGCTGGACGCCCTGACAGGCGCCTTGTTCTCTTCCGGGAAATACTCTTTGTCATCCATGTGGAAGACGAAGCACTCCAGCATCACCCACTTGGGCGAGAAGCCGCCGCCGGACGACATAGCGATCGTCAAGCCGATCCCGCGATGCAGCAACGGGGACGGCGATGTGTCAGCTTCGTGCTTGGGAATGTGTACCTGTATATGCAGTACGTATGGGCTTTAGACGGAAGCCATGTTAAGCTGGGCCAGAATTCTAGATGCCTTACCTACTGCCATATACTCCATCCGTTAAAAAAACGTGCTATTCTAGCACAGTGTCATAATTTAGTATCTCAAATTTGATTAATTATAGATAAAAATATCAATATTTATGATATAAATAAATAATAGTGGATTAAATACGAAATGTATTTTCTTAATAAATTAATTTGGAGTCATAAATTGTAATAGTATTTACTAGAAATTTGGTTAAACGTAAACTACTTTTGCAGGCACGTAACCCATAGTTGTATGTTTTCTTAGACAGAACGAGTACCATATATTTATTACCATATGGAAAGATGAAAACATATCTTAAAAGGCACTTTTACACAGTCACTTAGACGACTTATGATTTGGAGATTTATTCAATGACCATGAGTGCTTTCTCTAATTCATCTAGGAACCATAATGATAAGTTGAGGACGTTCGCCGACCCGCCCACACCTGTAGGTATTGTCCGCATGCATGTCTTGGAACCACCCATTCCTCTCTCGTTCGCATGTGTGTCTTGAAAAATATTAGTCATCGCTCCTCTCTCTCTCGTGCCTCCCTACCTCCGCTTTCTCTCGCTCTCCCGTGCCTGTAACGCTACTCCTTCCATCTCTCTCTCTCGCTACGGTGCAGGCGAGTGTCCCGGCGCAGTGGCCTCAGCATGAGCGGGCCACGACGCGAAGGCCCGAGCGACCCTCGACACAGCGACGCAACGGCATCGACGGCCCCCGTCATGGGCGGACCAGCGCGGCGGGCTCGACACCAGTGGCTCCCCAACGGATCTGGCTCTCTCTCCCAGTCGTGCGGGCGCTGCCTCTTTGCCACATCACGCAGCCACTGCCAGCGGCCCGCAGCCTACAAGCGTCGCCTGGTCGCTGCCTCTAGCGAACTCCACACGTCGACGAGCCTCCATTCTCCCAAGCAGTAAGGAGATATTGCGCTGTGCTAAAAGTGCAAGTTGCAAGCATATGCTTCAAGAGTTTTAGACTTTTAGAGGTATGTTGCAAATACTTCATATGGTTGTTGCAAAAGTATATCGGGAATTTTGCACATATTGCAGGCCTGGTGCAGTTGGTGAGTGCTAGCTCGCCGAGTCACCAAGTCCTGGGTTCGAAGCCGTCTCTTTGCAGAATTTCTGCGGGGGTAAGACTTTGCTTCGGTTATTCCCTTCCCCAGACCCCACTCATGCGGGAGCCTCTAGCACTGGGTCTGCTCTTTTATATATGTTGCAAGTGTTTCGAATGAATGTTGTAAGCTTTTGTTCAAAATATTTCATTTGTTTTAAACGTATTGTAAGCGTTTTTTATCTAGATGTTGCATAGGTTTCACATATATGTTGCAAGAGTATGTTCTAAATGTTTCATCTGTTTTATCTTATGTTGCAGCGAGTATTTTCATGTTGCAAGTTATAAGTGTTTTATCTGGAAGTTGCATATGTTGCGGTGGCTATACACGTATGTTGTAAGCGTATGTTTCAAATATTTTAGTTATTTCAAAGGTATGTTGCAAGTGTTTTATCAGGATATTGCATATTTTATAGTGGTTATGTACATATGTTGCAAGCGTATGTTTCAGATGTTTCGTCTGTTTCAAACGTATGTTACAGCAAGTGTTGTATTTTACGAGTGTTTTCATTAGCAGGCACGAGAAATGAGCCCAGGCGGAGGCGGTCCCCACGTGCAGCGCAGTAGCATGGCGTGCATAGGCGCGTCAGCAGCAGCAGACATATGCTGGCGCGTGCAGCAGGTGCATACAGGGTACTAGAAAATCTCGTGCTTGTAACTGGGGTCCACGACAATGACCGGTTGCAGCTCTCGTGTTTCGGTGACCACGCATCAATGGAGACTGGGGCTACGCGCATTCGCTTCTGGCTCAAAAATTGTGAGCATGTGGGCCCGTGCAGTAGCAACATGCGTAGCAGGCACGGCAGCATGAGTAGGCGCGCAACAGCAGCAGGCGCAGGTGGGCATGTGGAGCAGGCGGCGGCAACATGTGCATCAAGCAGAAAGGCTAGATAACGAGCCGGCTCGGCTCGGCTCGGCTTGTTTATGAGCTCGAACTGGCTCATTAAGCTCACGAGCCAGTATAAATATGTACACGAAATATAATATTTGCATTTATTTAAAGCTTGAGAATAGTAATAAACAAAAGTAACACATTGAACTGCCTTAAACCGAAAAAAAATGTAGGGTATGAGCTCAAGTGCAACCCTTAAAATGAAGCTCCAAATTTGAGTTTGAGTTGGGATGCAAAAACTTGTCACGAGTTTTCCGATTCGAATTTAAATTCAAATTTGGGGAAAATGTAAAAGAATTTCAAAAACTAAATTGGTCAACCAAGAGTGACATTTGGTCAACCATGTCATGTTGGTCCAAATGATGCCCTTGGATGATGGTTTGATCATTAAGTAATCACTAATTAAAGTAGCAACAAATTCCAATTGCAAATTCCTCCGAAAATCCTAAATTTCAAAACCTTGTTTTACCCCTTTTTAAATAATTCAAAATCTAAGCTAAATTTGGGAAAAAGTTCAAAACCCAGTTTGTAGAACTTTTCAAGGGCTACAACTTTGGTGTTTTGAGTTTTCAAAGTTTTAGTGTAAAATGTGGAGCAATTTTGAAAATAAGCAAATTTCAGATTTGACCCCTTTTTGTCCCCAAACTAAGATTTCAAAATGGATGCAGAGTTTGAAAATGTTTTGAACATAAAAGTTGTAGGTCTTGTCTAGTTGTACAACTTTGGTGTTTGGAGATTTTGAAGTTTCAATATAAAATTCAAAGTAATTTATAAATTACCAAATTTCCAAAATGTGTCCCCTTTTGAATTTAAACTCAAATTTTTAAAATCCAGTTCGAATTTGAAAAAGTGTTCAATATAAAACTTGTAGAGCTTGAAATTCTAAAGATTTCATATCTTGGGAAGTTGTTACATGAATTTGGGAGTAAATTGAGAAAAACAGTTTGAATTACAAATTTTGGGGGGCAGCTACAGTACACCGACGAATCATCGCCGGGCAGCGGACGGCATAGGCGCCGGCGAGACGCCGAATGGCTTCCATGGCCTTCTAGGCGCGCCCTCGGCCGCCAGCGCGATGACGCAAGCTTTCCCGCGCTGTTGCCGCGGTCGTGGCCTATAAGTATGACCGGATAACCGTGAACCGTTTTTCTTCTTCTCTGTTTCCACCGCCGCCACCGCAGCTCCGCCGCTCGCCGCTGCCGCTACCAAGCCACCTCCGGCCACGCAAATCGCACCAACAGAATCGCCTCGCCCTCACGCACATCGTGAACCATCAGCGCTAGCTTAACTCCGCCTGGATCGTCGCAGCCACCGCTTCCCGTGCTCAACTCCGGCGACCGAGCCGCCTCACGTGGCCAGCCTCTTCCACCGCCGCTCCGAGCTTCCCGGGCACCTCGCTGCAACCACTGTGAGCCCCTGATGCTTTCCATGCTCTCGCTTTAGTCGCTACCGCATTGTATCGCCGGGACGCCGGTCACCGTGGCAGTCGTGCCGCCATGGCCGTCGGGGGAGTCCTTCCGAGGCCGTAGGGTAGCCGCTAGGTGGGAAAATGGGTTCGTCATGTTGTGCTGATGCTGTAGAGTCGCTTGGTTGGGTGACCGAAGCAGCGCTCGCCGGCCGGCCACCGTGCGGGCATGGCCGGGTCGCGGGAGAGAAGGAGAGAGCGGGAGGTTGACGATGACAGCTGGGGCCGGCCTGTCAGTGAGCGAGGGAGAGAGCACGCGCGTGCGCGGAGCGGGCCGCGTTGCTGGGCCACGGGCGCGGTGCTGGGCCGAGCGCGGGTGCGGGCGGGCGTGAGCGCGCGAGCGGGCCGCTCGGCTGGGCCGGACTGAAGGGAGAGAAAGGAATCGGCCCGAGTTCGATTTTGTTTTTCTTTTTCAAAATTATAAATAGTACTGCTATTTGTTTATTTCACTAAAAATTGTGTAGAGCTCCAAAATTCCTGAAAATTTTTATGTGAGCTTCTCAATGTGTAAACTACCTAGGAAAAATGTTAAATCCTGAATTTGCTTACTTTGTGCAATAGATTTAATTAGTTCCAATAAAGATTAAATGCAACTTCCATGAATTTTAATAATTAAATTATTAAACCAAAAATTATGAAATTTATTGTGACACTGTTTTAAGTCATGTTTAATCCCTAGAAAAAGTTTAAGCTTGTTTAGATAAAGTATGATCAACTATTAATTATGCCCTAATTAATTAAATAGTAAATAAATGTTAATTTGATAACTTTAAGTGTTGTGTGCTCTTTTGATTGAGTGATGTCCTTAGGTTACTAATCTTGGGTGATCTTTGGAACCTTAATTTCAAGTTTGAGTTCGTTAGTAACTTACTTAGTGATAAAAGCTGGTATCGCTGGAGTTGTCACTTCTAGTTAGTAGGTTTACTGTTTTACGACTGTACCGCGAAGGAAGTTGTACTCAAGTCATAAATCATGGCATATCATCATCAAGCATCATGTTTATCATTGAGCATCATGTTGAAGCATGTTATATACTCGTGTAGTTCCCGCTTTCGAAGAAGTCGAAGTTGCCGAGCAAGCCTCCGGAGAAGAGTTATCGTCGGTGGGTTCCGGACCAGAAGTTGGAGTCCTCGAGTCTGAGTCAGTCGTCGTGTCAGAGCAAGGCAAGCCCCGGTGCATTTAAACCCTACCTTGATATTTACAAATCTTTATTATTTATATTATGGTTTATTGCATTAAGTAATTAGGAGTTGAGTGATAACCCAATTGCTGCATTATCATCCTTGATTATTGTGATATCACCTTGATACCGTTTTACTGAAAATGCGTAGTATGCTTCGCTATGCTTATGAATTAAGCTTTTTAAATGAATTGTTTATGTAGCCATGATGGCATACTTAATGAATAATGAAGTATAAGAATGAATTAGAAGATCGGGCGGGTGGTTTGGCCACTGCTAACATGTATTGGGAACGGAGTCTAAATGTAGTGTTTCCGCCTTGTCAGTTAAGGACCGTACGTTGCAGTCCTGTGTTGTGTTTCGAGACTTTGCAACTAGCCTCATGCCTTGGGTAAGCCCAAAATGTTGGTGATTCCATTTCGAGAACGTCTAACCTCGCACTGGGAGTGGAGAGATGGCGGGAGTAGCGTGTACCCTCGGGGCTAGAATCGGGCCGGGTTCGAGGAGTACTGTACTCTTGGGTGGCGATGGACATGTTCTGGTTTTGGGAGATCTGAATGAGGGTTGGCATATGTCAGATTCAGTTCTACATATACCATGAGGTTAGAGATCCCTAGCTGGGTATAATCGGTTCGAATCGTCGTTTGCTCCTCGGTCATGGAGACTTGATCACCTGTCCTGCATCGTAGCTAAGAACTGGAATAAAAAGAAAGAATGAGAAGGGTTTTGATGATAATTACTTTGATCTAGATTAGGATCACCTAGAATTGGTTAATGAACCATCAATGGTAAAAGTAAAAGATTGAAAGTAAGGACTTACTTTAGTAAGCTTTTCTGCAAAAGAAAATTTGATTCTGGAATACCCGTACCTTGATTCCCTAAAGCTAGCATGCCCTTGGAGTCGGTTTCTTAGTCGGGTAAGTCTTGTTGAGTACTCTCGTACTCAGGGTTTGTTGAACCCCTTGTTGTAGGTGCGGTTCATGAACAAGTCTGCTTTGAGCCTTGTTGCATGACCGTGGTGGCTGAAGAAAGTGACGACGAGTAGACTGTGTGGCCTTTGGGCAAGGCATCTCGCTTGTGTGATGTAATAAAGTTACTACCGATACTTCTCTACTACTGGTTTGTAATAATGCTACATAAGGTTTGAGGTTTAAAAACTGGTTTGTAACCCTAAGTTATTGTAAGACTTCCGCCACTTTACTCTGTTGAATATTTTGAATAAACTGTTGTAATATTGCAATACTCCTGTGATTGGATCCTGTTCGGAGGAAAGCAGGCCTTTTAAGTTATGAGGAACATAAGTACGGCTGTCAGAGGTCATTATGACGATGACGGGTACATGTGGGCCATCATAATTAGGAGGTTCTGTGACAGGGAGGGAATATGCTCAGCTCACAAGAATGTCAAGAATGTCAAAAGTCTAAGAGAGATGCCTTGGAACCGGCCAAACACTATTTATAGATGTCCCTAAATGAATAGAGCCGTTAGAGTCAAGGGAGGCCACTCTACGAATTGACCAGATGCGCCCAAGCTAGCGTCCGGTCGCAGATCTTGTGCCACGTGTTACCGCTTTGAATTCTACGTGTTCGATCTCAACGGTAACGTAACGGTAAGCGCCTCAGTCAAAGAGCGACCGAACGCGCCCCTCTGTCGACCTGACGCCGCGTCGTGTGGAGTCAGATCGTTTCCAAAGACGATCCAGGGCACAAAAATACTGATCGGACGCGTCAGGTCAACGCCGACCTGACGCGCCCCAGCGTCTGGTCATTTTACTATTCCTATGCGCGCGCTCTCAGTGCTGGCGTCACCGTACGTTAGGCTTCACCTGACGCAGGGCCGGTGCGTCCGATCTCGCCACCGCGCGCCTCGGGAAAAGGTGACCGGATGCGTAGGTGAAGGAAGTCCAATGTCTAGTCCTTCTCTGCTCTCTCAGCCAGCCACGCTGCCTCACCTATAATTGACCGAACGCGCCCAGGGTAAGTCCGGTCACCCCACGGCCAACGTCTGGTGGTGGAATTTCTCTCCTTTCTCTTTTTCTAAGTCCACAACTACTTCACCCTTACTTCCAACTTGCTAACCATAAAGTGTAGAACTTGTGTGCACGTGTGTTAGTATTTTTCAAAGCATTTTACAATGGTCACAGTTAGCACACTAGGTTCCTAAATGCATATACAAGAATCATGTCACCCAGTGGCACTCGATAAACCGTTTAGCTAAAGATTTCCCCTCTTTATATTATGACTATCGATCCTAAGTCACTTACACCCTCTATGGTGTCTTAAGTGCAAAACAAAAACCTATCATATACCTTTGACTTGATCATCTCAGTTTTTATTTCTCTTTCTTCTTTTCCAAGTTGAGCTTGATCATCATCAACACATGTCCAACTCCATCTCCATGGACCTCATCTTGCTCAATTACTTGGATTGCACCAAACTAGCTCATATCATCACTCATGACAAAGTTTAGTGCTAGGTTTCATCAATTATCCAAAACCAAACTAGGGCTTTCAACGAGGCTTGAAGAGTTATCTGATAATTGTGTTACAAGTGTTTTGATTTGTTTTGGGATTGGATTCCGCATTATACTAAAGACTCTGGTCCAAGTCATACATTCTCAAGACAGAGGGAAAGACCAAATAAACATTATTTGCCCCTTTAATATTATATAAGGCAATATACCCATTAATTATCGCAACATAAAAAATCAACAAGTTGTGTGATATTGTTAAAATGTGTGTTCTTTTAGAATCTTGACGCAGTATTTGGATACAGGGAAATTGGAGGAGGGATATGATATCCTCGAAATGACGATGGAAGGGAAATGGGAAATGAGGGCCTCTGTTCCCAATGATTCAAACCTAACAGGAGGGGTGGGTTATGCCATAAACCTCGTATCGCTATCGCATACCATCACTTTCTTATCCCACTGTGGCCCCATTTGGTAGAGCTCCTACTGGCTCCACCTTCTCTGACGTATGCAGTGTTCACAAGAACTCTTTTTCTCTCTCCTCTTTCATTCTCTCACAGAGCCAGTGGGAGCAGGGAAAGCCAAAATTTTGTAATGTATTCCGGTGTACTCTCGATTGGCATATTGTTACTTAAAGATCAAATTTAACATGCAAACTTGTATAACACAGGCAAGTTCAAGGACAAGTGACACCTCCACACAATGACACAATTTAATGATAGTTCTTCAAACTTGATATCTTATCGGTTCATACAATGCATAAAAATAGTCAATAAGATCCTTCCTACCTATGCCTCAATATGAAATAGGTCCTTCAATTTTGTCGACAAACACAAGAGAAGCCTTTCATGTGGAACCATCGGACATATAGAAGAAAGTAAAATGGTTGGGCAGGAAGACATGTCTACGATCGGCAGGAACACGTGATATGCGCAGAAGTTCTTAATCCGTATTTTCCCTCTTCCTGCAATATATAAATAATACCGTGACAAAAATGGTCTAGTTGGATGATGTTCAAATTAAACTTGCGAAGGCTAGCATGTAAAGATGCCTTAGGAAAGTAGCAGTACGTGCTATATTTTACAAGAAACAATTGCCAAGAACAGATAGTGAAGGTAATAATTAGTATACTTCACTTCCATACTAATAATTTCCAACGTAGGAAAGAAGGTCATGACAATTCTTATATTAAAGTAGTTGTGCTAGACTTACAAGAAACAATTGCCAAGAACGTATAATTAGCTTCCATACTAAGAGTTTCCAAGAAATATATATGAAAGAAGCTTAGTCATCATCCAGAAGCCTATTGAATATATTTCACGTAAACTTGAAAGCTAAATGTTTAGACTCTTTGGAACGCGATATTTTTTCATGAATGTGGCGCTTTTCACACTATAGCAGAGAAGAACATCACTGGCGGTTCAAAACCCCCCTTCACTGGCGGATTTTGAACCGCCATAACCAACTCGGCAGTGATGAGCTGATCACATCACTGCCGGTTATGCCAAACCGGCAGTGATAGCTCATGTATCACTGCCGGTTCGTGTTACAAACCGGCAGTGATACTTGAGCCATCACTGCCGGTTGTTTTAACCAACCGGTTGTGTAGATTATATTATCACTGCCGGTTTTCTTTGAACCGGTAGTGATATACTTTTCACAATTTGTATTTTAATAATTGTTTTATTTTCATTTCGAGGGGAGGTGGTGGGGTGGGAGGTCGGGGAGGTGGAGGTGGTTGCTATCGATCAATTTGATATCGATGTGAAGGTGGTTGTTGATCAGCGACAATACAAACCCATCAACATTTATATTACAAAAGTTTCAAAAAAAACTTTAAGTATCGAATTAAGAGTCGCATTACAATAGCCTATCAATGTGGTCTCTTCCGTACTGCGCCTTGTACTTCTTAGTCCTCGCAATGGAGAATGATCCTGTCTTGGTCAATATCTCGTCCATCACAAACCTTGCTACCTCCTCTTGAATTCCTCTCATCTCAAAATCTAGCAACTGGTTGTGATTGTTTGCTTTGCGTTGTAATTGAAGCAAGATGATATTGAGATGCACAAACGTAAGACAAAACAATAGAAATGGGATGCCTACGTACCATGTCATCTCCCTTATTTGTTTTTGCACCAAAGTATTTTAGCATTGCCCACATCACATAGAACCCGCATTCGTTGTTCCCCATCGGTTGATCTAGGGTCTTGAGATCCTCCATATACTTTACACTGAATGGGGCACTCCATTGCTTTTGCATCTTGCTATCGAGATTTTTCCAATTTGGTAATGCCTTCATTCTATGTTACATTGTAAATGAAGTGTGAAGACCGAGGACATTACAATATCCTATGTGATTAGAAAGTGTTGTGATATTGGGTTCACTTACTTATTCAACACTTTGACTAGGGGGTCGATAAGAGAAAGTGGCTTTTTCTTTGAGTCCCACACCTCGATATGTGAATCTTGAAGATAGATATCTACGAGGATGAAATGGTTGCTGCAATCACAAAGTCCATGTTATTGAATGACATATCAAGAAAAGAAACACTAAAATAAGGGTCGAGAACACATACTCGCAGTTGTAGGGTAGGAGTACGTTTGTTTTGTTGTTTCTGAACATCCTTTCAAACTCAATCTTCAAACTTGTTGGTACATAGTCATCTTCACCAGGGGCGGTGCATGTTGTCTCATTTATAAATATGGGATCCAAGAAGTCTATATTGCTCAATTGCTTCTTTAGGCACCATTTTGCCATACACCTGCATAATAAACATATGATATATTCAAATGCAAATCGCGTAGTTTATTATAACGTTGTGAGGGTAGGGTACTTACATAGACCATATCATCAAAATCTGCGTATCGAGCGAGCGCCGTTGGAAGAGCTGAAAGAGGTGTTCATAATAAATAATATGCACCATTTCTTCAGGATGATTAAAAACCATTCCGGAAGGGATGCAAACTTCAAAACCGACACAGTCTCCGTTGGCAGTATCCAGGGAGTAATAATCATGCAACTATCGCATGTATGTTGGCAAATCTCTATACTCTTGTTCGGTGGCGACCAAAGGTTTGCCTCTTGAATACTTGTATGCGACCGTGGCTTTTTCAAAATCTCTCGTTCCGTAATACAACTCCGTGGCCCTCTCCATGGATATGCCCATGTTGTTGGCCAAGTTCTATATCTCTAGCAATTCTTTGGTGTGTATTTCTCTAGCTCTGATTTGATTACTCTCTTTGTTGTGTTGCCTTTCAAATTCGGTCTGTTGTCTCCACTTAGGTAGACTGGCTATTCGATTAAAGAAGACAACGGCGGCTTTCTTGCTTGGAGGCTCCACAGTCGGGTCCTTCATCTTACTCGTAATGCTAGCATCCACCTTCTTTTTACTTGTCTGGGGAGCATTACCAACCGAAACTGATGACCTCTTGTGTTGCGAGGTCGAACCTGATCGCACTTTGGATTTTCGCGGAGGAGGAGGAGGTGTCTTCTCCTTTGGCTGTGGAGGAGGTGGAGGAGGTAGAGGAGGTGTTTTCTCCTTTGGCGGTGGAGGTAGAGGAGGTGTTTTCTCCTTTAGCGGTGGAGGAGGTAGAGGAGGTGTTTTCTCCTTTGGCGGTAGAGGAGGTGTCTTCTCTTTTGAGGCAGGAGAGGGAGAATGAGGATCTTGCAGAGGAGAGAAACCTCTTGGTGGCGGCGATGCCGATGATTCACTGCCATCCTCATCATCCGAAGATGGCTGCTCATCCAGCTTGATGAAGCGTTTGCGCCAAGCCACATGAGTGCCCAAGTTGTGAACAAGACGCGGCCTATCTTCCTCCACTGGGAAATCAATGTGTATCTTATTGTACTTCTTATCCAAGATCTTATCAATGCTGACCCTGGCATACCCGGGTGGCATTGGCTTGCCATGAATGATGCCGTCTCCTCTTGGAAATGCTTGTCCGACCGCCACCTTGTCTTTTGTCCACTGCTGACGGATGTACAACCTGACATTAATAGGTCCAGTGATGTTGTCCATCGGATGAGGAGCATTGACCTCTTCTTCGTCAAGCATAGGGGTTGAGCCACAGCTACTGCGACCCTTGGGCACTAGGCTATTCAAAGTCAGGATAGGCTGCGGTTGTGTCGAACACATGGATTGCATAGCTGACATAACTCGTGCATCAACTTGAGCAGCTATCCGTGCTTCCATGCTATCTTCGATTTCCTTTCGAAACCTTTGGAGCTCTTCTTCTCTTTGCGTTCTAGCCCTCGCCCGGCTCCTATAGGATGAAGATTCACCTTCGAATGCTTTCACCCAAGGAACATTCCCGGCTCCTCTAGTGCGACCGGGGTGCTCCTTGTTTCCAAGTGCTTGTGTGAGCACGTCATTTTCTCTATCGGACTTGCGGTTACCTCTATTCACTTCCTCAGTTAAGGTTGAAATCCTCTGGAGGAGATTGCTGACGGGTTCACTACTGGCATTAAGGCTCCCGTCACTATTGTATTGTGCCCCCCTTGCGAGTAGGTAGTTTACTGATCTGGGCTGCCAATCGCTTGTCTGAGGCCTAACGCCGCGCTGCTCTAGTTTCTGGACTTCCATTTCCCATTCCGGAATCTTCTGTACATAGCCACGCGATCCTAGGCGATGAGGATCCTTTGCCTTAAGCGAGTTTGCTCTATTTCTTTCGCTTGATGCCTTGGCCTCTTCGGATAGCTTGTAAGCCTTGAACTCCTCCCAGAAGTCTCTCTGCTTGGTGTATTGACCTCCCTCAAAATTCGGTTCTCTGTCCTCCTTGATTAACTTGTACAAGGTTCCCTTGAAAGTCTTGAACGAGCGACCCATGATTTCCTTGGCCTTCTTCTTGACTGTCGCCTCGTCATAGTCATTAGGAAAAGTGAAATACCCTTTCAACTTGTTCCAAACTAGCTCCTTCTCACTTTCTAGAACCCTCCATGGGTCATCCTCATGACCAGTCCATTTCCTGTATTTGATCGGGATAAAGTCTCTTACAAGTGCCCCGATGACACTCTTGTATGGGCCTAATGCTGTAAGAGGCTCCACCGGCTCCCCTACTTGGTCGAACTCAGAGATGTGCCAATGTTTACTTGTTTGAGGAAGCTTTGTTGCACCATGCTTAGTCCTGCTGGTACCCTCACCACTTGGCTCTTGCGGCGGAACCTGCTTCAAAATTCATAAATAAGTCCCCATCAAACTTATCTAGCGTGATTTCTTACTATCGCGTTATTAGGTATGACCTAAGTTATTACCTCGTCTCCTTGGTCTAGCTGCAGATAATGGCTAGGGCTCCAATCGTCCTGATTACCACCACCATTAGTTGGATCCTGCGGCGCTCCTGTCGCAGTGCTCTCTGCTTGTGGGGTATCAGTAGTTCGGCGACGGGTGGTGAATTGGCGATGACGAGTCATGTTTCTGGACATGCAATCAAAGGCATCACGAACATTGAGGTGGGCATTCAAAGGCATCACGAACCTAACAAGCTTGCTTGAGGGTGGCTGAATTGCCCATAAGCTATGTTGCCTAATTAGTACATGATTGGACACTAATTGCCAAATACAAACGTAAGTGCTACAGTAGCCTAGATTACAAAAGGTTGCAATCTAAACAAGGCCTACATTGTCTGAGACCAAATTTTCTGACAATCTGACGTGATGAGTAAGGCATTACCAAGCTATTCCTTCAATAGTAGCCTAACATGTGTGTACTACATATTCACGAGTAATCGTCAGGGTAACGAATCATCTCAAGGAAATGGAGTAACAAGGTGAGAAGATGAGTTATAAAGCAAATGATGATGAAATAGGCTTCATGTAATTATAGCTAAAAACTGAATATTTTCTGTAGCTAAATTTATAGTTGAGCATATGAGTAGACGGATTATACTCTGATGATGTTGTACCCAGCAATCCTTGAAGAAGGATCTGTAATGTTACCAGCCCAGCCAGTAGTTGTCTAGACTCGGATTCTTTGAAATGACGGCTGGATTATGACAAAAGCTGTCTTTGGGTCTTCTCTTATATATCTTGTACAGTATAATATATAATATAGGAATAAGAAGGCTAGGAATCCTTGGTTTTACTCCCTGAGAACCTTGGCTGACCAAATATGCTATCCTCCACCCAATGAAGGTTGCGCACAAAGACTGTAATTAGATTGTGGAGATGTTGAGCCACAGCTATACTATTTAATTGGTGCTTGCACATGATTGGAGTTGCAATGACGACTAAAACTAACACAATCATCTTCTCATCAGCATAGAAAAGCCTTTTTTTTGTTCATTTATCACAAGCTAATTTAACCTGGCACAGTTGGAGTTGCTCACTCCATCTTCCTAAATTAGTTTCATATATACGTTTTTACTGGACTTTGCACTCAACTACTCATCAGTACCATGTTTCTCAGCAATTGGCAAATACTAAACAAGTAAACTACAATAATTTTCTGAAAGAGCAACACTGGTTGAGGCATTGTATCGAACACCTTATGGGCACTCACCGACAATGCAGGGGTGGCGCGACAGCGACGTGGAGGAGCTCCTGGCGGCATCGTGAACGGCGGCGTCGGGCTGTGGCGTCGTGAACGGTGGCGTGAACGGCGTCGTGAACGGCGGCGTCGGGCTGCGGCGTCGTGCAGTGCGCGTCGGGCGGCGACGGCGTGCACTGGCGAACAGCGTGTCGAGCGTCGTGCACTGGCCTTGGAGCACCAACGCCTTATATAACCCACGCATCACTGCCGGTTGGTTATTAGAACCGGCAGTGATGTCCCATATCACTGCCGGTTCTAATAACAAACCGGCAGTGATATGGGACATCACTACCGGTTCTAATAACCAACCGGCAGTGATGTCCCATATCACTGCCGGTTTGTTATTAGAACCGGCAGTGATATGGGACATCACTGCCGGTTTTAATAACCAACCGGCAGTGATATGGGACATCACTACCGGTTGGTTATTAGAACCGGCAGTGATATTGATTATTTTTAAACATTTTGGGTCCCCAATTGATCTCAAATGGAAAAGTTGTAAACAACAAAGTTGTGGAACTCATGAATGTCTACAACTTTTATTTTAGTCATTTCTTAATTTGAGAAAGTTTTATTAGGCATGTCTCATAAAGTGCTCTGTCTCACACAAAGTTATGTCACTTTGTTGGAAACATGGCATCCGTTATATCAACAAATTCCAAAATAATAGTGGTAGAACTCATCAATCTCTACAACTCCATATGATCTCAAATTCGATGCAAATTACTAAAACAACATTTCATTAAGGATTACATAGTTTATGATATTCTAACTATGATGGCCTCATCGTGATCACTCCGGAGGTAAGCAGGTTCGTCACCCTCTTTAAGGATAGGTAAGGTAATGTCTGCCCCAAAAGGAGCCATTTCTTGATAACCTTTGTACTCTTCTTCGTCCGTCACTCCTTCAACACCGACAATCTTCCTTTTGCCTTGCATGACTACTTGTAGTCTTCCCTTTGTATTGTTATCCCTTGCATAGAAGATTTGCAAAACATCCTTTGCAAGGACGAAGGGGTCATCTCTATATGCGGTCTTGGATAGATCAACGGTAGTGAACCCATCATTGTCGGTGTTGATTTCATCTAGCCGGACCCACTGGCAATGGAAAAGAGTGACCTTCAACTGTCGTCCATAGTCTAGCTCCCATATCTCATCTATGAAAACCATAGTATGTTGCCTCCACCATGCCGTATTCATCGTGGGCGTCGAAACGAACAACACTATTTTGGTTGGTGCTCTTTCCATCCTGTTTTTTTGTGTAAAATGTAAAACCATTTATATCATAACCTTGGTACATCATCACCGTAGTCGAAGGTCCGGGAGCTAAGAGATCTAGCTGACATCCCGTCACCATTCCTAGCCTGCGGCGTCGAAACCAGTCACCGAATTCCTCCTTATGTTTTTTCTCAAGCCAAGCCTGTGACCTACCGATGTGCTTACTTTGCAGTAACTGCTTGTGCTCATTAATGTATGCCATCACACCATCGGCCTGCTGGAGAACAGCGAAGTGTGCCTGTCTGAAGGAAACCACTTTGACTATTTTGACAGCTTTCTCACCTATCGTTCCTTTGCCCCCTAGTCTTCCATCGTGACGAGATACTGGAACTCCGACCCGATTGATGTCCATATAATATGTGCAGAACTCAATGGCCTCCTCCGTTGTCCATCCTTCTACCATGCTCCCTTCTGGTCTGAATCTATTCCTAACATACCACCTGAAAACTTTCATCAACCTCTCGAAAGGAAACATCTGGTGTAGGTACATTGGGCCAAGGGCTTTAATTTAGTCCACAAGATGAACAAGTAGATGCACTTATATGTCAAAGTAAGTCAGTGGGAAATGCATCTCAAGCCTGCATAGAATCTCGGTTATCTCCTGCTTCAGCTGGTCTAGCTTGGCCCCTTCAATGACCTTTTCAGAGATCGCGTTGAAGAACGAACACAACTTTATGATTGGGGCACGGACCTTGTCAGGGAGGATACCTCGCAGGGCAACTGGGAGCAGCTGAGTCATAATGATATGACAGTCATGGGCCTTCATACAACCATAGTTAAACTTAAGTTCTCTCATGTTAACTAGCCTCTTCGGGTTCGCACAGTAGCCAGTTGGCACTTTGAGATCATTGAAGAAAGAAATAAGCATGGCCTTTTCTTCCTTTTTCAGTGTCCATGATGCCACCGGAAGTTTCAAGTGGCCATCCTCAAGAGTTATTGGGTGCAACTCCTTCCTGAGGCCCAGGTGTTGCATGTCCAAGTGTGTCGCGAGAGAATCCTTTGTTGTTCCCCCGGTGTTCATCAACATGTTAAGTGTGTTACCGCACACGTTTTTAGTTATGTGCATTGGATCAAGACAGTGACGTACACTCAAAAGTGGCCAATAAGGTAGTTCCCAAAAGATTGATTTTTTCTTCCAGATACTACCGGCTGGCGCTGGTACTGCACCTTCCCTCTTCCCAAGGACAACATCTGTGAGTTTGCTTACTTGTTTAAGTATCTGTTTCCCGTCTCGATACTTTGGAGGTCCACGTTTCTCAGTAGTCCCATTAAAATCTTTTCTATTCCTGCGGTAAGGGTGATCCCTTCGTAGGAACCTACGGTGTCCCATATAGACCATCTTCTTGTTTTCTGGTAGATGTATAGCATCAGTCTCGTCCAAGCACTCGACACACCCAGTGTATCCTTTTATCTTCTCTCCAGACAAGCAACCTCGCCCTGGCTGGTCAGTGATTGTAGCGATAAGTATAACCTTTATCGTGACATGTTCTTTTTTGTACTCATCCCAAACATCCTTCACACCCGTCTCCTACATCTGTAGTAGTTCATCGATCACTGGTTGTAGAAGCACATCGATATCATTACCAGGTTGTTTTGGCCCTTGGATTAGTAGTGGCATCTGGATGTATGACCGTTTCATACAAAGCCAGGGTGGAAGGTTGTATATACATAGCGTCACTGGCCAAGTGCTATGATTGCTTCTAACCTGGTCAAACGGATTCATCCCATCTGTGCTCAAACCTATCCAAAGATGCCTTACCTCTCCACCGATGTTCTTATAGAACATAGTGTTGATAGTCCTCCAGTCCGACCCGTCGGCAGGGTGCCTCAACATTGTATCTTTCTTACGCTCTTCGCCGTGCCAACGCAACAGTTTGGCTGACTTTGCATTTGCAAACAACCTATGCACTCGTGGAGCTATAGGAAAATACCATACGACCTTTATGGGCCCTCCTCTGGTCTTGCTTCCCTGATTTGACGGCCCTTGCTTGTATCGGGGAGCTTTACACTTGGGACACGCATCCAAGTCTTTGTATTTTTCTCCACGGTACAATATGCAATCGTTGGAACACGCGTGTATTTTCTCAACCTTGAGGCCGATTGGGCAAATCATTTGCTTGGCCAGGTAAGTCTTTTCTGGTAACTCGCTACCCTTCGGGAGCAGTTTATGTAGTATACCTAACAAGCTATCGAAGCCTTTATCACTCAATCCATTCGTTGATTTGAACTCTAATAGCATGATGTTGGCTTCCAGTTTGCTTATTGGGCAGGTCGGATACAATGGTGTTTTTGCATCCTTTCTCATGATCTCCAGTTTTTTCAACTGTGTAGCACTAAGGAATCCGCCATGCACATCATGTAGAAACTGTGAAATGCCATCATTTTCCTCTGTGTCGTCAACTAATGTATTCCTAAACACATTATCGTTGGTAGGCACAGGTACTGTGTAGCATTGGTCATCATCAATAGGCAGAAATGTGTTTAGAGATACGCTAGGCATGGGCACATCATCATTGTTTTCTTGTGCAACATTTTGACCAACCTCCCCATGCAAAGTCCAAATCGTGTAGTCTCTCATGAACCTCCTGGTAATCAAGTGCAATCGTATATGCTCCACGTCGCCCCATTTTCTCGTATTCTTGCAATCTTTGCATGGACAGAATACAGGCTGTGAGTCCCCAGCATTGGCTCTAGCGAGCTTGATGAAATCGTCGATGCCCGTCAAGTACCGTTGGTCTGTACATGACAGATCGTACATCCACCCTCGATCCATGTCTGCACAGGTAAAATGGGCCGGGCAGAGGAAACATAGGAAAGTTTTAATAAGAAACAATTATTGCACAATATTGAAGAACAATTATTCTACTCCATGCAACATAAAAATGGAGACACTAATTTAAAAAAAGACTAAATTTGGAGACATGATCATGAATAACAATGTAGCTCCAAACAATGCCCATATAAATTAAAAATCGCAGCCCCATAAAAAATAATTATTGCACAATATTGTAGAACAATTATTCTACTCCATGCCACATAAAAATAGAGACATTAATTTAAAAAAATACTAAAATTGGAGACATGATCATGAACAACAATGTAGCTCCAAACCAGTGGCCGATGCAGGATGATAATCAAGGGGGGGCTAAAAACAATGGAGATGTTGATTTGCATGAAGATTTAATAGTGATTTGAGATTTTTGCTACAGTGTTTTTAGTAGTAAATCAAGTCATTAGGGGGGCTGGAGCCCACCCAGCCCCCTGTAGATCCGCCACTACTGCTCCAAACAATGCATTGTTTGGTGACACATGGGTTAATTTGCTCATCAACATTGTAAAAGAATTTACTCTACTCTTAAGAACCAATTATAACATCACATACTAACAATGCATTATAGCCATGAATTAGAAAAGTGCTCTGTAGAAGAATGGAGAAATAAGAATGAGAATCAAGCATTATAGCCATCAAAACAAAGCTAATTAAGCAACAAAATCGAAGGAATGGAGGCTGGTTACTAACCTTAAAGCAAAAAGATCAAGCCATTCTTCCAAATCCAAGTGGTAGCTTCACGGATTTGGGCGACCGCAACATTGGAGGGAGTGGCCCAAACGCGCGCCTCTGTTCTCGGGATAAAAGAGTGGAGGAAGAAGATGACGGCTACAACCTTTTTGTGCTGTCAGGCTCATCACTGTCGGTTCTATCCTAGAACCGACAGTGATAGAATCAAATCACTGTCAGTTCTTGGCTTGAACCGGCAGTGATAAGTGGAGTTGTCATCACTGCCGGCGGGAGGCACAAACCGGCAGTGATAGTTGTCATCACTGCCGGTTCTCGCACCCCCCAATTATTTTCTGGTTGTCAGAGCCTAGAACCGGTAGTGAAGGGTCATCACTGCCGGTTGTCCTAATTTCGGCAGTGATGTGGCCGGCACTGTTGACTGAATCTGTAGTAGTGTCATATAAAATTGAACCCATACATGTGAACCAAAGGGGACCTTAGTAGCCCGCAGGCTATATTACTTTTTTGGTTACAGAAAAATGCTAGTCTCCCACTATGTGAAATGGTAATGAGACGGGACCCGTTCGGGATGCAGTAATTTCATTGGTTTAGTTTCACTAGAAAAATACACAGTACTACAGAGACCTTAGTATGCATCAATAAAAGACGCCTAAATTAAAGGTAACAATACATCCAAACTAGCAAATACACCTATTAATAAGCAGGTGATATAGATAAAACCAGCTGCAATTAATATAATATTACCTTGAGATATGGAGGAACTTGAACAACTCACAGGGGAGGAAGGACTTGGGAGAGCTGGACTTTCGTTCGGTGAAGTCAGCGTCCTCAGTTCCAATGTCCTCCCTCCCATTGATATACTGAAAACATGACTCGGCAATCCTGGTGTTCATGTCAATGGTGACCACCCACATCTTCTTCATCACGTACCTGAACTCGGTGATAAGGAAGTGAAGTCGATGTTGACTTGAGGGAACAGGAGAATGTCGCGTGGGAGGTGCTCAGGGGGGTTGACGGACCAGAGCTCGCCGGAGGTGACCGTGTAGTCCTTGCTCCACACCATGGTCTGTAACAGCAGGGTGTGGCAGGTGATGGTGAAGCCGCCGGCATCAGTTTTGAGTGGCCCATAGCGATTGCCATCATGACGGATGACTCTGACGAACTTGAGCGCACGGCCGGCGTCGATGGCGGACGCGCTGCAGTAGAACCAGCAGGATGCAATGATGTGAATGTCAGTTGAAGGGTACTCATACTCCTCCGGAGGGAAGCGGACCAAGGAGAGAGTAGGGGTGGGCTCTTGGAACAAGTCACACAAGAGGATGCCACGGTAGTTGTTGATCCAGCAGAGACGGTTGTGGACAGGGACGACTGTGTCGGTCTGCCAGCTGAAACCTTGCCAGGTAAGATGAGAGTTGTCGCTGCAGAGGAGGACTGGTACGCGGGCAGAGTTCCATTGGCCGTCAACAATGGCACCAACAGGTCCAGGTCCGGGCACAGCAGCTGATGATGATGATCGCAGCCAAAAGATGTCAGCATAGACGGTGGGTCGCCAGGATGGCTAAGGGCGTCTGTTTCGAGGGATCTGGAAAGCCCGGCAGCTGCGCGTACAGCCGGGAGATCGCCGGGGGATCGGCGAGCTTGAAGGCGACGCAGAAGGGGGCGCCCCACGAGGTGGTGCCGGACGCCCTGATGGGCGCCTTGCTCTCGTCCGGGAAAGACTCGTCGTCGTCCCTGCGGAAGACGAAGCGCTCCAGCATCACCCAGTTCCACTTGGATGGCAAGTTATTAGCGGCGGCGGACGACATGATGGCGACCTTGACACTACAGATTGATTGAGGGGAATCACTTCGCTGTGAGGACAAATTAATCGGGAGAGTTGTACGTAAGACGAGGAGACTTACAGTTACCCACGGAGAAGTAAGCCGTTGCCTGACGGCCGGCCGCCGGCCGCCGGCCGTCAACAAGAGAGGAGGCGGAGGCGGCGGGGCTTCGTCGTGGCTGGGCACGTCGGTCGACTCGTATATATACGATCGACGACACATGTGCACATTGGGCCATTATTGGGCTTTTATTAGATGATGAGAGCTGTACGTGTTAGGCTGGCCGGGATTCTGGGTGTTTTATATATTATTACTATAGAAATATGCAAATGAAAATGGATCGGACAAAAACATATAGCTTACTTGTTTTTTTTGTAAGATGAAAACGAAACAAACAAAAATATAGGTAACTTTTTTCTGATTATTTATGTTGTATCTATATACTATATTTATTTATACATATAATACAACATTATGGGTGCATTTATTTACACATATAATACATATAAACAAAAAACATATATTTATTTTTCCTACTTATTTATGTTGTATCTATATTTATGCATAAACATACATATATTTATTTATACATATAATACAGCTTCTGAAATTTGATTACTCTCATCGTCAATAAGTGCATACTCATTTATCAATTTGAGTATGTTCATATACTCATTTTAAGATACTTCAAATCTTATCATGTGACATTTTTTTCCTAAAGAACACATGTTTTTAATATATATTATTACAATAGCATTATAGTAGTACCTAAAATAAGTATAACCATATACTCTATGTATAATTACATGCTTGACATACGTAGCATTATACTCGAAGGTTCACTAGAGGGCAGAGGCTTAGGTTCGGCCCCATCGTAGTCGCCCGACGGCCCATGCGGTAGGACCTCGCGCCAGTTGTTAGGCCCTGTTTGGAACATAGTTTTTTCATAGGAATTTTGGAGGATTTCATTCCTCGGGAAAGAAAGCCTGTGAGTGCGTTTGGAACATAGGATTCGTAGTTTTCGTTCCGGAGGAAAGGCTTTCAGGTACGTATGTTTCACAGGAAATAAAACATCCACCGTGACCCAAGGGAAAGCTTCTCTCTCGTTTTCTCCCGTCGCCTCTCTCTCTCACTCCTCGCATGGGAAAACGTGAATGTTCAAAATTTTCCTGCAATCCAAACAACAAACTTCAAGTATTCCTTTATTTTAGATTCCTACGGTTTTTCGCTTTATACTGCATCCTATTCCTGTATTTTTTTCCTATTCCTCCGTTTTACATTCCTGCGTTCCAAACATGCCCTTAGTGTCTGGGGCGAAGAAGCGGCGGAGGTTGCCGCCGGCAAGAACCCGTGGCCCGAGCCTCTCACGGACCGGTATGTGTTGTGCATCATCATTTGTGACCCTGGTGGCTCCACCATCAGTGTATCTTGTCTTTGCATGCAAACAAATGCATAAATGTCTTTGTAGAACTATGAAACAACGTGTTTTGATGATGTCCAAAGACAACATAATTCTCGAGATTTTAACCCCTATACTATTTTAAAAAAAAACAAAACATAAAATGTATAGTACTCATATATTATTAGTTTTTATTTTATGGTTAGGAGTTAAATTTTCAGTAGGCCGGTGGGGAGGTGCTGCACAATCGTGCAATGCACAATACTTGGTGTAAATGGACAAAACGTGCACGTGCAAATGGAAACGGGAAATGATCTTGCTTGTGGGTGTGGCGCTTTCATATGTAGCAAGCATAGAGCAACCATAATGTTCCATAGGCAATAGAATATTGTACCAACTAGCTGAAATATTGTGAAGGTGGTCTATAGAGCAGTCCATAACTAAGGGTGTCCTAACCACATGTCCAAATAGCTAGTTGACGTGCGCATCAGAAATAATTAAAAAAGCATGGTGCAGCCGGACTGGAAAGCTGTCGGAGACTAAGAAAATCTGGGGAAGCGTGTGAGCTAGACGCTTGAGTGCTCGCTAGCACGGTGACTTTCCTCCTTTTGATTGGCTACCTGCGCTTCCCAGCTAGCGATTGTAAGCCTGTTGAGGACGCCCTAAAGATATCCATAAGTCCATAAAGAATAAACAAATAATTCTTCTATCTGCTCACTCTCTCCTTTGCCTCTCCCAGATAGACCATATGAACTATGGCAACAACAGTAACTATAGTCCATCTACCCAAAAAAAACTGTCTACATGGACTAATAGTTTGCTTACTCCGTAGCAACCAGGGGCAATACGGTCCTTATGAATGATTCACCATTCACATTAGCATCGTCGGCGACGGCGCCTGTGCTTCGAGAGACAAGAGCGACTCTTCCTCCAACATCAGCCTCACCTCGCGTTCCATTTCCATTTGCTTCGGCTCACCTCAGATCATCAAGGGACGCTAGCCCACCTGCCACCCACCTCCCTCCCTCCCATCCCAGATCCCCCACCCCAGCCATGGCCACCGCCTTCGAGTCCCCGACCTCCTCCCCCGCCGCCGCGCCCTTCCACGACGACCCTTTCCTCCACTTCGACGGCTCGGCCCCCGCCCCCGCCGACGGCTTCCCGGCCTCCCCGGACGCCTACGCGCCCTCCCCCTTCGGCATGCCCCACTCCAACGGCTACCCTTTCGCCGCACCCGCTGACTCCAACGGTGGGCCCATCCTCCCGCCGCCCACCGAGATGGGACGCGACGAGGGATTCCTGCTCCGCGAGTGGCGCCGGTATGGCAACGCTTCCCTTCCACTCGCTTCTGCTGCCCAGATCTGCCTGCCCCCGCTGCCTGCTTATATTAGATCTACGCCTCGGGTCGGATCCGGTCGTGCCGCGCCGACCTGCCTAGAGTCAGTCTTTGATAGATCTCACCACCTCACAGCTGAATCCGTCGGTACTTACTTCTACACAGACCACTTCATGGCAGTGGCATGCAATTCCGTGCGCTTTTCTAGATTCCATTGGTGATCTACTCAAAATTCAGCGCATAGGATGTGATCCTCGCTCCGCCTTAGTTTATATACCTTATTAGTTCATTCATCAGATTGCAGTGGATCCATCAACCATTTCACGTCTCCCTCTTACCTTACCTGCCAGTAATTACCATTTACCAAGTACATGAATGCGTGCTATACTCTCTACACTCGGAGTGCCTTATTACACTGGTTCGTTTTTTTTTATCATGTTGCGCTTGTCTGGATTAGAATTCTACATAAGCGATGAAAATCTAATTCGTCTGCAACCTCATTTTGCATTTAGCTAGACTGTGACATGCACATGCTTAAAAAAAGGGGCTAGTGGAATCTAGGATTCAGTTTGTTATAGTAGTTGGTTGTCATTACAGTAAAACACAAATACATCGGGGCTACCTTGCTGCTTTGTTAAACTATATAAGCTTCAGCTTCACTGTTTGTGCATGGTTTGGTCCTACTGTTATTAGTTTTTTTCCCCCTTATAGGCCGAGAAGCTTGCTATGTCCACTGAACAGCTGTGTCTTGCCAGCTTTATTTTTCTGCTTCATTATACGCACTAGAGCGTCAGTATTCAACCTTGGATTAGCACAGCAGCATGTTTTAATTTATACCTTCTAGCAATTCCTCGTTTAGTTTATTGTGCGTTTTGATTGATATATTTCTTCACTATCAGTGATTCTGATAGTCTCCCCGGGAGTAAGCCTTGATGTTGTTCTTATTTGTCCCTTGCTGCGTATTATTTTATTTACCGATGTTCACTACTCTCAGCCTGCCTGTTCTAGTTTACTCTATCCACTATTCTTCTGGCCATACAACAATTGCATAAAATGGCAGGGTAGTCAAGATAGGCACTGTAACCACAGTCTTAAATAATGGTTGCTGGTATTCTCTATCTTTCATTCTTCAAAGTGTATGCTAACACCAATGATCAACAGACAAAATGCTATCCACCTTGAGGAAAAGGAGAAGAAGGAGAAGGAGCTGAGGAGCCAAATCATTGTTGATGCTGAAGAGTTTAAGAAAGCTTTTGTTGAGAAGAGAAAGCTCAATGCTGAGACAAGCAAGGGCCAAAATCGTGACAGGGAGAAGGTAGGATCAGGACCCTGTATATCCTATTTGTCTCTTTTATTAAGATGAAAACCTGGCCGCTTTTTATTTTCTTATTCTGCTGCTTTGTCGCCAGCTTTTCCTAGCAAACCAGGAAAAGTTCCATGCTGGTGCGGATAAGCAGTACTGGAAGGCGATTTCAGAACTTATCCCACATGAGATTGCTAACATCGAGAAGAGAGGGGCTAGGAAAGATAAGGAGAAGGAGAAAAAGCCTGGGATCGTGGTGATCCAAGGCCCAAAGCCTGGGAAGCCAACAGACATGGCACGGATGCGGCAGATATTGCTGAAGCTGAAGCACACTCCCCCATCACACATGAAGCCACCTCCGCCACCTGCTGCAGCCACCGGAAAGGATGGAGCACCAGCTGCTGCTGGAAAGGATGGAGCTAAGCCAGCAGCCCCTGCCAATGGCAGTGTCCCTGAGATGGAAAAGGCCGCTGCGGCGGCACCAGCGCCGGCAGCAGCACCACCAACAGCAACTGAGCCGATCGCAGCTGCCTAATCTAATCATTTATGGTAGGAGGATGTGAAAAATCTCTTATTAGAGTTGTTGCAGAGGCGGTGGTGGTGAAACTGAAAAACGTGTGAATTTCCGGCATGGTGGAGACATGCACTGTGTATTTGTTAAGGCACCTCGATTCATTTACATTACTATATATTGTTATTGCATTTTGTAGAGAAGGGGCATGTGTATCCTGGTTCATGGTAATAATAAGGTTGTATTAGGAGGATGTATGTTTTGGTGGCTGTATTATGTTTCTTCTTCCAAGTGTTTGGAAATTTTCCTTTGTTATTAAAACTGATTGTATTGTTATGCTACTATCTGCTGCATATATGGAGTATATTTTTGTGCATTTTGATCTATCTGAGCTGGGGATGCTTGCTTAATACTATTTGTTGTGTATATATATATATTTTGTTGCGAATCGTGAGTGGAATAAACATCTCTCTTGTGTTGATTTTCTTCATTCAGGATGGATCCTGACTGGTTCTTTGTGCTGTTGCGATGCGATGTTTTTCCTCTATTTAAATGAGATTTGAGTCTAGATAGAAAAGAAAAAACTCTCCATTGTCTGCCGATTAAACAAACAAATGGATGGACGAAAAAAAAGTCTGAAATTTTGCCTCTTTATTATTAAGTATAGATTTGATAAATCTCACAAAATCTGCTTGCTTTATTCCAACTTATAGATCATTTTAGCTTTGTTTTAAGCCAAGCCTCTTTTACTTGGACCAAACGTTAAAAAGTATATCAACATCTATAAGTCCTATTTTTTTGGAAGATTTAATTAAGCTAATTTCATACCGTAGATGCTGGTCTATTTTCATATAAGATTATTGGTTAAAGTTGGAGAAATTTGATTTTGAAACAATGCTAGAGTGCTCTATGATTCGAAATTTGGAGAAATTTGATTTGAAATAAATCACTCGGTTGAAACAGCAGCAGATGGTCTTTCACTTGCAGCGGGCTGCTGCAGTGCATCCCTGTCCTGTCTCCTATCCAGCTATCCCGTCCGATGGCTGCAAGTTCCTCCCCTTCCACCTCCAGCCGGAGCCTCCTCGCCACCCGACCCCTTTTCTCGCCGTCGAGGTCGAGGACGAGGACGAGGAGGCCTCCTCCATCCACATCCACCCCGCCTCGCCTCAGCTGGCTACGACCGCCCTCTGCCTACTTTTACTCTTACTCCTCCCCGTCGGCGTCGGCGTCGGCGTACAACGGCTGGGCCGACCTCGCCGCGGCGCCCGACACCCCTTTCCCCTTCCCCTTCCCGCTGCAGCCCACGACGCATGGCCTCCTCGTGCTCCTCCCTGCCGCCGCGCTCGCCCTCTCCCTCTCCCTCTCCCTCGCCCGCCTACCTCCCCTCCCCATCCTCGCGGCCGCCTTCACCGCTGGATTCGCAGCCAGGCACCTGTCCTCCTCAGCGCAACCAGAATCCCCCCGCCGCCTCTCCGCCCTCCTCGCCGATCTCGATGCCCAGGCCCGCGCCTTGAGGGACGAGCTGCTCTCCGACGCCCGCCCGGGCCTCCTCGTCCAGGCCGTCGATCGCCTGCGCGATGCCGTCGCCGACGCCGCCACAGTGGCCGCGCAACAAGGTGACACCGGCCGCACCGTGTCAGATGCGCTCGGACCACTCTGGGAGGTCGCCGACTATCTTGGTGCCTGGGCTCGCCACGCCGTGCGGGACCTCAGCCTCAGCTCGCCCAGGAAGAAGCCGGCAAAAAGCAACAACACTTCAGATGTTCAAGTCGTGGCCAATCCCAACAACCAGGCTACTGCTGCTGCTGCTCAACAGCAACAAGAAATTGGGAATAATAAGCCCGCGGATTCTACTCTGCAACAAGAGCCTTTTGCATTTGGTCCGTCTATAGTCGATAATGCAAATGGAAGGCGGCTTGACATGCTGCAGTTTGACGAGGATGACAATGGATCCAAGGATGCAGGAACCGGTGCTCAGGCCACGCTGGGGGTGGGGGATGCTCGGCTGGAGAGACTGGTGTCCAAGCACAGGCATCGGCGTGACAGTGTGCAGAATGATGGCCCATTTCAAGGTGGTTCTACTAGGTTTTCTGCCGAATCCATGGAGTCATCTTTGCTGGAGAGGACGCTTGAAATCCGGGACAGGTCCTACAGGTTCAAGATTGAGCGCCGCGGTGGCGACGGTGTTAGCCAGGTGAGTGAAGCACAAGACAGGGCTGATGACCGCTTTGTTGTCGATAATGCTGCTGGTTTGCATCCTGTATATGATGATGAAAGCGCCTCTGCTGATTCGGATGGCGAGGAGTTCAGCCGAAACGTCAAGGAAGCCGCAGAGATCTTGAGGAAGGCCAGGGAATCCATGATGGCCATGGCTGACGAAGAGACTGCAGATGCACTGCTGTACAAGTCAGCTAGGCTCCTTTCCACAGCTGTAGCTTTGAGGCCAACAAGCCTGGTAGCAGTGGGTCAGCTAGGGAACACGTACCTCCTCCATGGAGAGCTCAAGCTCAAGATTAGTCGCGAGCTGAGGACACTCTTGGCCAACAGCGGTGCTTTTCTGAATGGAAGGGAGCGTGTTTCACGGTCCAGGAAGGTAGATAGGAGAATCTTAAGCAGAGAGAGCATTTCATCTGCTCTTGTTGATGTATGTGAAGAATGTGAAAGCCTCCTTGTTGAGGCTGGCAGAAGCTACAGGATGGCCCTCTCGATTGATTCAGGTGACGTCAAGGCATTGTACAACTGGGGACTGGCACTTATTTTCCGGGCACAATTACTTGCTGACATCGGACCGGTATGAGCTGCAAATTTTTTTGGTCAACTATGATGAATTGGAAGGTCTTGTTTTGTGCTCTAGGAATGCAAACTGCCAATAATCAATATGCACTTAGGCAAAATTTTGTTTCGAGAAACAGTGATAATTTGCTAGAAAATCCAATGTTACTCTATGCCTTGCTATTTGTGACAGCTACTTGCAATGTCTCCATGCTGATTGCATTTACTTGAGACATTGATGCAGGAAGCAGCAGTCGATGCTGATCGGGTGTATCTGGCTGCAATTGATAAGTTCGATGCCATGTTGTCGAGAAGCAACACTTATGCTCCAGAAGGTTTTGTGACAACAATGCTCTGTTGTTAGCCATGTTTGGTGGTTTTGGTTGGATATATTTGCTGATGCGGAACTGTTATGGCACTGCAGCTCTCTACAGATGGGGCACTGCACTGCAGCAGCGGTCCTATCTGCGGCCGCGGAACAGCAGGGATAAGGTGAGGCTTCTGGAGCAGGCGAAGAGCTTGTTCGAAGATGTGCTATATGTGGAAGCAGACAACAAGATGGTGAGGGAGGCGCTGTCATCGTGCATATCAGAGCTCAACTACCATGGCCGATGGTTATAGACAGTTGTTTGTTTTGGTGGAGCAGCTGCGGGCCTATATGAGCTACCTATCAGGAATCATGATTGCCGGATGAATCAATATAAGCAGCTAGGATGTAATTTACAGGACAGTAGTTTCCTCTGTCTCTTCTGCTTGTAGCAACTCAAGCGAGGAGAGAAACATAAGCTTAGTTAGTCCTACGATACAATGCAATCTGACTTTTTGTATGGAATGTGTGGTTCAATCGAATACATAATACAAATGAATAAAATGTGCCTTCAATTTTGAGCTGAAAGATGCGTGCACGATGTGATATGGTTGGTTTCCAGTTAAAGGGCGGGTTACACAACATTAGAACGGTAGAACCTGAAGTGAGATTGGCAAGACTTCTCAAAAAAAATGATGATGACAAATATGGCAAACATCTTTTCACAAAGGGAAATAATCCAACATCTGTCCCATGCATAGCAAGATGTTTTGCACCCTATTCGTTTAAGCTATTCAACGAAATCAGTAGCCATCCAACAGTGTTTTTCTCTCACAACAAACCAGCGAACAGTACTTCATCCAGCGAAACGAACAGGCTGCATTGGTTCTCTCTTTTCATGTTTGCAACATGTGGTATTAGTAACAACGACAGCAATTATTAGCAAATTCTTTAAAAAAAACTCTAGACAAGTCCTGTATGCAATCTCAGTCTATGTTCACGTTTCCAACTTTTGATTCAGGCTGCATACGTGAGTCGTGTGACATGCTCCACTCCTTGTCTCAGCAGATGGCGAGCGAATAGACTGTGGGTGGGCTACAAGAACCTCTCGACCGTTGTTGCCAGCGTGGTGTCAGTGACGGCCCCGATCACCGTATCCTTCCTCTCCCCGTTCTTGAAAATCAAGATGGTGGGGATGCTTCTGATGCCGTACCTTGTAGCCACTTCCTGGTTCTTGTCAGTGTTGAGCTTGAGGCACCGCAGCCTGCCGGTGTATGCTTTCGCCACGTCTGCGATGATAGGGTGCATCATACGGCAAGGGCCGCACCATGGTGCCCAGAACTCGACGAGCACCGGAGACTCGCAGCGAAGGACGAGGTCATCCCAGGTCGACTCTGCTACATCCAGCACTGTAAAAAGGAAGAATGGTTAGGCATGTGCCCATGTCAAGTCTCAGTCATCACAGCAGCCAAACGATTTGCGTTGAATGCAAACTGAATTCGTAGTGGGTGTGACAAATAAAGGCACCATATATAAGAGAAGCAGGTTGGGGGAACACATGCGGATTCATACACCACAAGGGCACAGGAAGCCATCCCCCATCTGGACATCACCGAAACAACCAAGACATGGACGCAATCACATGATATTCGTGAGAAACTCCCTAACAAGGTTTGTTTACTATATGTGATGGGCTACCTGAAAGGTGTGCTAATGCTGCACTATATGTACTGAATGCTCAGGAAATGGCAAGAGACACTGCGACCGCGAATGTCATGAAATGCAACCATAGATGTCGAAGACTCTGCAGGAACGCACCTGACGTATTGCTTAAGCCGCAGAAAAATACTTTTATTATTTTTATAATCACCCTGTTCGGCAGGCTGTTTCTGCGGCTTATAAGCCGGCTATGGCTGTTTTGTTGTGAGAGAAAAACACCGTACCACGGCTGATAAGCCGTGCTGATAAGAGCAGCCAAATAGGGTGAATGAATGGGTAGAGCAGCAAATTAAAGGAAAAAGGACCTTGCTGCTGCTGCTGCTGCTGCATGTTAAAATGTAATGTACCTCTAGAACACACACTCACTCAGCAGAGGAAAAGGAAGAATAAACACAGTTAGTCTAGTTTATGAGTAGAGTAGGGAAAGGCAGTAATTCAATTCATAACAAGCAGGCAGCTGCTGATGTAGTAGTAGCCCTTATCACGCCCGCCAAATAGTAATAGGTATTAGTACCTCATAGTGATTGATGATAAACTAAGCACAGCAATCTGCAGTAGCCAGTAGGGAAAGGCGTGAACTGAAAATCGTTTCCCCTCGTTCCAAGTAGCCGCGGCGGCGGTCCAATGATCCAGTTCGATTCAATTAGAGTTGAAAGGATGAGATCGGTTTGGTAGGAAAATGAAAATCTGACCGAGGGGATTCATAGGTCTTGAGCCGTTAGCTGTTGCTGCGGCAAGGAGGAGCACAGGATCCGGGGTCTAGAGACAGTTACCGAGTTGGTCGTCGATGGCGGCGGAGGCCTTGCTGTCGCCCTCCTCGGGAGCCTTGGCCCTGCAGCGGAGGGACGCGGAGGCGGCGACGGCGCCTGATAGCTGCGGTGTGGGACGGAAGCGGAAGGAGAGGAAGGAGGCGGCAGTGCGGGAAGGACACGGGCGCCTGGTGCCGAGGGTAGCGGCGGCGATAGTCTCGGTGGCCATGGGAGGCAGAGGGAGGGAAGGTAGCGACTAAGCTCGGCTCGCTCTGGCTCGGCTCGTCATAGCCAGAAAGTCAGCTCGGCTCCGCTCGTTATGAGCTCGAACTGGCTCGTTAGGCTCGCGAGCCAGGTATAAAAAAATATATAAAATATAATATTTGTATTTATCTAAAGCTTAAAAATATTAATAATATAAAATAATATATTCAATAACCTTAAATCGAATAAAATATTCATATGAGCTAACATATCATCCATTTGTGAAGTGCAAGGTAATACAAAACTAATATAAGTTATGATGACTTTTTCCCTAAAACTACGGCTCGTTTGGCTCACGAGCGGCTCACGAGCCAGCTCGAGTTGACTCGTTATAGCTAACGAGCTAAAATCCTGGCTCGGCTCGGCTCGTTATCATAACGAGCCGAGCCGAGCTGAGCCAAGCCAGCCACGAGCCAAACGAACTAACGAGCTTCGAGTTTTTCGTCTAGCGACCAAGGTTCAAGAAATCCAGTGCCAAAACTCATTCCGGATGGGGAATGGGCGTATTACTAGTAAATAAATTAATATCTGTTAGCATAAATTATTCTCAAACAGGGCGTTTGGTCTAGTGGTATGATTCTCGCTTTGGGTGCGAGAGGTCGCGAGTTCGATTCAAGCAACGCCCCTTAATGTGTTTCTTCTTCTAGATTTCAGAATATAAAAGACCGTCAAGATCAAATTAATTTTTTTAGGTGGGGGTCAAATTAATTTCAGTGTGCATAACTAACATAAACTTAAATCTGTTCAGATTTCAGAATAAGACCACGAAGATCAAATTAATTTTACTGTGCATATAACTAACATAAATTTCTGAAACAGACCGTCAAGATTAAACTCATTTAACATAAATTTCTGTCAAATATTAAACTCATTTACTTTTACTTTTTATTATAAAAATTGTTCAGAATAAGACTGTCATTTCCTTTTAAAATGTGCAGATTTGAGAATAAGGTTGTAAAGACTAAATTAGTTTTAGTGTGCATAGAGCCATAGATCATAAATTTCAGAAACAGACGGTCAAGATTAAATTAATTTCAATATCAAATGCTAAGCTAAATTCAGAATCAGACATCACCGATTCTGCGGTTTCTAGATTTGTCCTTAAGTAGATCATTTTTAGTTTGACTAAGCCTCTTTATTTTATATTTATCTTTACCTGATATTAAAGTAAAGAAGATTTCTTCTTCTGACGCTCCCACAAACGTCCATCACAGTCCACATCGCCTCCTCCTCGCTTGATTTGCTCATCAATCTTCGCCACTGCTCGCTACTCCCTGTCCTAAAATATAGGGTTTTTTTAAAAAAAAATTGCATGACTTCATATTACTCATGAGTTGAAGATTCTTCAGCAACAATTACATGAATGTGCGCCGGAAGTGAATTGATGATTGTCTCACCTCCTCCGTCACAAGTATTTTTACTTGTCCTAAGTTAGCAAATCTTATATTTGACTAAAATTATACAGAAAATATTAACTTCTATCACATCAAAAAGATAAGTTACGAAAATATGTGTTTCTAACGGAGTTTATATGATGCTAAAATAAAATATTATTGTTCTTTTCTATAAACTTGGTTAAATTTAAGATATATTGACTTAGAATAAACTTTGGTCAAACTTAAAATAAGTTGACTTAGGACAAACGAAAATACACTATATTTTATGACGAATGGCGTAGAGCTTAAGGTTGCAAGCCATCTACTTGGCCCGTCGTTCTCGTTTCCTTGCCAAGGAGTCAGTTCCTCCATGCGCCTCACCCTGTCCCTTTCTCCCAGATAGTGCTTTGCCAATCGTCCATTTCCCACGTTGCCAGAGTATGCGATCGACTTTTCACTTTGGCTCTATGCTGTTACAGTGGTATGACATCGGTGTACCCTATCATCGATGGTTTTGAAGGAGAATAAGCGATTTAACGTAGATCTCCCTCTGACTTGACTTCTAGTATTGTAGATTTTTTTCTCATCATATGTTGTTTAATATGGGTTTTGCAAGGAAAAAGGATGTTTGGAGAAGTAAATATATATCTCCATTGATATATTGCTTTACTTTTGACCCTTAACAGTTGCACATATAAGTTTGCTAGGAAAAGAATTTATGCTATCACATTAGTAGTGCATTGGATTCACCATGCTTATATTTTCAGTCTATTTTTTATGCTTCAGACACTTTATAGTCTTCTATATATGTGATTTAGTTCAAACTTTATATATATACTTATATAATATTAAAGAGTCAAATTTTATCATATTTGTTCGTCTAACTCCTCCTAACTACCTGAACGTGGAATATTTTTTCATCCCATTTTTTTACTTCCCAAACTATTCTCACGTCATCTGTGTTTGGTATGTGATCTAGATTCATGATCCGTGACCATATAAGTTAGAGCAATTCGCAACTAGCGATAATCGATACAGAGTCTAATTCCAGGACATGTTGGCTCACGATCTTTTGTGTTTTGCATGCGACCCGAGCTCATGACTTGTGATCATACAGTTAAATACAACTCGCGTCTAGCGATGATTGATACATAGTCCGATTCTAAGATGTATTGAACTGCACTCTCCGTATCTCATATGTGCCCCGAACTCATGTCCCGTACTCATACGACTGAGAACAACTTGCATCTAGCAATGATACAGAGTCTTGTTCCTATAAATATTTGGTTTTGTTGCAACACACTGGGCACATTTGCTAGTTTTATTTTAACTTGGAAAAGATACTTAAATTTTAGGACAAAGATAATACTCATAAGTTAGAGCATCTCCAAGAGTTTCTCAATGCAATATGCAAGAGAGAAAGAAAATACTAAAAGTGGTTAGGGTGACTGGAGGTACCTTGAGATTTCTGACATAAAATTGTCTTAGGGGCCGTTTGGATCCCTTCATTTTGGAGGAATTGAAATCTACATAATGAATTATGATACTTGGCTTGGAATTTGACATTCTATAATATTCCTAAGCTCACAATTAAGTCTGTCTCAAATTCATAGGGTGAGAGATGGAAATGGATTCTATAGATCACTATAGTATAATTCTATTCTCCAACTTATAGCACACTCTTTAACTCGCTTCCCTACAATAAAAATACAACATATAAGTATGTCTCTTGTATGCATAACAATAAATATACAAATATATTCTATATATAACTATATTAGCTTAATCAATCTATATCTAAATTGTAATTATTAGAATGAATTCAATTCCAAGAATCAAACGGGCCCTTATATATTTTAGGATAAGATTCAGAAATTTTCTGAAAAAACTCAATAAACGTGCTACCAATGTTCTTTAGCCACTTGAAAAACTCTTATGGATTGTTTTACAATAATGTTTTTTTCTAAAAAAATTTAAGTAACGAGACACGGAAAAAAGGAAGAAATAGGCCCAATCCAATCCGAAAGTGGCAAAAAAAAAAAAAAAGTTGAGCCAGCCCAACGCTATCCCCTTCTTCTTCCTCACTTCACTTGCCATTTCTCGCTGACCTCTAACCCTAACCGCCCATGGGCAAGGGCCCCCCTCTTGCCGTTGCCACCGCCACCGCCACCGCCACCCCCACCTCCGTCCCTGAGGCGCCGGTCTTCCACCCCACAGAGGAGGAGTTCGCCGACCCCCTCGCCTATGTCGCCCGTATTCGCCCCCTCGCCGAGCCCTACGGCATCTGCCGCATCGTCCCGCCGTCGTCATGGTCCCTGCCTCACGCCCTCGACTTCAACTCTCTCTCTTTCTCCACCAAGAGGCAGCCCATCCACCGCCTCCTCGCCCGCCCCGCCCCCGCTGACCCCGACACCTTCCTCCTCGACTATCGTCGCTTCCTCAAGGCTTCCTCCGCACATCGCCGGGGCCGCAGGAGGGGTCTTCCCAAGTCGCCCGCTCTTTCGGATGGTCGCCCGCTCGACCTCTGCCGCCTGTTCCATGCTGTCAAGCGCTTCGGCGGTTACGACGGTGCCTGTGAGGGGAAGCGCTGGGGCGACGTGGTCCGCCTCGTCGACGACAAGGCGCCAATGCACATATCAGAGTGTGCCAAGCACGTGCTTGCGCAGCTATATTACGAGCATCTTTATGACTACGAGAAGTTCGCCAAACAGGATGGGAACAAGGGAAAGCAACCAGGGGCTGAATCTGATGATCAGCCATCCGTTTCTGGTTCACAGGATGAAGAAAGCAACAAATCTGATACCGGGGAGATGGTTGAGGAGGTTACAGGTGTTAAAAGCCAGAAAAGGAGAAATGCCTCCCGCAAGAAATTAGGCAGAGGGACATCTCATGGTCGTTATGGAAGCGGTGGTGACATCATTGGAAATAATGTGGCATCTGCTGGTGGTCGGAAGCGGAAGAGGAGGAACTTTGATGCTGCGGTTACTGCAGTCAATGAGGCGCCTGCTGGTGTCCGGAAGCGGAAAAGGAGAAACTCTGGTGCTGCGTCTACCGTGTCTAATGATGAAGTGGATCAAGTTTGTGAACAGTGTAGTAGCGGGTTACATGGGGATGTCATGATCCTATGTGATCGCTGTGATAAAGGCTGGCATTTGTACTGTTTGTCACCACCCCTCGAGCGAGTGCCTCCAGGTAACTGGTATTGCTCAGATTGCCTGAACTCTGATAGGGATTGTTTTGGGTTTATCCAAAGGAGGAAGGCCTGCTTGCTTGAGACTTTCCGGCGGTTTGACGAGAGGGTGAGAAAGAGATGGTTTGGGCAGAGGAATCCCAGCCGTGTTCAAATTGAGAAGCAGTTCTGGGAGATTGTGGAGGGGAAGGTAGGGGAACTAGAGGTTATGTATGGGAGTGACTTGGACACTTCAATTTATGGGAGCGGGTTTCCTCGTCTTGGTGATCCAGTGCCATCATCTGTGGACCTAGAGACGTGGCAGAAGTACTGTTCAAGCCCGTGGAATTTGAACAATTTTCCAAATCTGTCTGGCTCAGTTCTTAGGACAGTCAAGGATAAAATTGCTGGTGTAATGGTCCCGTGGCTCTACATAGGGATGCTATTTTCATCATTTTGTTGGCATGTTGAGGACCACTGTTTCTATTCAATAAATTATTTGCATTGGTACGCATACCCCCCCTCTCCCCATCTATGTCTTGCTGCACTGTTATATTATGATTAATTTTTGGAGAACATGTAAATCTGTTTGTCTTACATTTTGAGTAAGCCAGTGCCAATGACTGAACTTTAGATAGGTAGATTTGTAAATACGTTTAACACTAAGGGCTTGTTTGGCGGCACACAATTCCACCCCAATCCACGTGGTTTGGGAGGGATCCACCTCAATCCCTCCCAAACCACGTGGATTGGGGTGGATTTGTGTGCAGCCAAACAAAGCTTAAGGACAACCAAAAGTTACCTTCCTTATTCTGTAGTTGAAGAGAATTTGGAACAGATCGTAGAAACCTGCACATACCATTCATCGAACATTCATGGGCCCTCTGCTTTCATGCTTGCAGCATGTTTAGATATGCCACTTTCATCACTTAATTTTTTTTCTGGTTCATAGGTTAATTTCATTAGTTCTGAAAAATTTATAGAGCTCATTTAAGAAATGCCCCCATTTTTTAACTGATCATGATCCATTTAGGATCATTTAGCTAGGTCAAGACATCGAGTGGTTCGTGTGAAAACTAATCTTCTATATTCCATGCTTTCCACTTTCAGTATTTATGTGTTATTAGACATCAAAGAGAAACATAGTTACTCCCTCCATTCCAATTATGTCATTCCAACTTTCTTGAAGAGTCAAAGCATCTCAAGTTTGACCAAAATTATAGAGAGAATTACAAAGATTTATGACATCAAATAGGTATACTATGAAAATATAATTAATGAAAAAATCTAATTATACTTATTTGGTATCATAAATGTTATTATTGTATTATATAAATTTGGTCAAACTTGAGATGCTTTGGCTCTCCAAGAAAGTTGGAATGACGTATAATTTGGGATGGAGGGAGTACCTTGGAAGTAGTAGTTTCACCATGATCAAGTACCGTGAAGGATGTTACTGCCGAAAAGTTGAGAAAACACGAACAGAGGGCACCTTCATTAGTTTCTGATAGTAAGCTTGAGTACCCAACTAACCACAGCAATGCGTGGATAGGTTTAAGTAGGAAATCAAACAGTAAAAAAGAAGAGAAAAACGATTGTTGTCGTGTTCATCTACTTTAAGAGCATCACATGTCATTAGCATTAGGTAAACTTCTGGTGATGATTGAGAATTTTTTTTCACAAGAATTATAGACTTACTTGACCCACAGTGCTGCATCATTCTATGCACCAATATCATATATCGTATTCCTGTTCCTCTATAGTAATCGAGCATGCAGATTGATGCTTAAAAGACTTTTTTTATCAGGGTAAAGAGCCTTTGTCATGTACGGCCAGAAGCCTTGAGTTCAATGCAGTCTCCAATTTATTTTTTAGCATTTTTTTAGCAGCACATGATGGCATGCACACACTATAAAAAGCTCCTAGTCAACAATACGGTGGCATGCTTCGGTGTGCCATTGAAGTCTGTGCAAGAGTATTTGTCGTGGTTATCTTATAATGCTATGGCCAGGAGACAATATCCTTGAAAGCACATAACATCATATATTCCTGGACAGGAAAAGATTCTAAAATATCATATATTTATGAATGGATGAAATGTTCTGATCTTATATAAGAAGTTGCATGTTAACAAAACATGTAGTCACTTCATCTTATATCACAATGTGATTATTCTTGTTATGCTTCAGGGGTGAGCCAAAATGTTGGTATGGGGTCCCTGGAGCAAAAGCAAATGCCTTTGAGCAGGTATAATTCATCATTGTCGACAACATCAATATCTCTGTTCATAAAACTGCAATGTTCTGATGTACGGGTATCAATCTTCACACACGTAGGAATACCTTATATTTTGTTCTTGACTTCTTGTACAACTCCACAATCTTTGAATTTTTCTTAGTAACTGGGAATTGGAGTTCATTTTTTTCTCGAATTCGCAGGAGCTGTGTGTCATTTCATTAAGAGAGGAAAAGGTACAAAGGGCGAGGCAGAATAGCAGCCCTGTCCAAACACACACAACACACACCCATCTAGAAACAGAAATTTCGACACGCCTTGCCAATACAAATTGTGCTTTATTTTACTAAAAAGAAGTCCATTTTTGTCAAATTTTGACCCTAACTCCAATATCATCAAAAAATGGTATCGCAACCTGAGTTTGTCATTCTCTCTCTTTGCATGGCCTTGTTGGCCAAAAAATAAGAGGCAACTTGCAGAAAAACCGCTGCTAAGTCGTCTAAAAATCAATGAAAATAGGCTCTAGTTCAAAATAAAACAGTATTGATAGTTGGGTTGCTAAATTTTGACGGTATTATAGCTGACGGTCAAAATTCGACAAAAAGAAGAGTTGATGTGCCAAAAATGGGCTTAATTCTTTTTACTACTAGAAGCAATTACTATTTATCAGAAAACATTAATGGTTATAGTACTTGGGGTAGTTAACTAGTTATAGATCGATTTTTGATCTATATACATTCTTGTTTGAATTCTTTGTATCTTAAAGTTTGCTTATTTGTTCTGGAGTATCTTTGATCCTCTGAAAGAGGAGACGTGCAATAATAATGCATTGTCTTGTAGTATTATATTTGTACATTGATATAAGGGGGTAAACATACACGGTGTTACCCACTTACCCTGTGATTTTTGTTACCAAAATCCTGCTCACAGCTGTCTACGAGAATTGCTAGTTCTATATTATTTGTAATTTTATGTTTAATATATACAACTGCAGGTTATGCGCCAGGCCTTACCTGATCTGTTTGATGCACAACCGGACCTGCTTTTTCACCTTGTCACAATGCTGAATCCTTCTATTTTACGAGCAAACAGCGTTCCAGTTTATAGCGTGATGCAGGTTGGTGAAGCTTTGTTTCTGGTATTCATGGATGTTTGTTGACATGATCTTAGCATTGTTCAATGATATGGAATTTTTTCTTCTCACTCTTAAAATTCTGATTGTGCATAATTGTACAAGTATTCCTTTACTGGTTTTGTTCCATATGTCAAACTACCGAAATTAAATATCACCGGGTTTTCTTAGGTTTAGAAGATAAGACATAATCTGCTGATCCTCTTTTGCTTCTCCTAATGCAGTCTAGGGCAGGTAGATGGTCAGCTCTGCTGTCCAACCCTGCAACTGCAGCAAGTATGGCAATAGGCCATCTCTAGTACTGTAGTTGGTAGTTGTTGCATCATCCATAGTTGGTCTAGAGTAGGTAGTCTTGTACCATAGTAGGTACATGTAGGATGTATATAAACCAATGCAATGCAATGAAATGGGCAGCTCTTGCCACCATCACTTGTGTTATTCAGGTTTCAGGAACTGAAACCGTGTAGTGTGTGTGTGTGTGCTGAAGAAGAGCTCGGCTCTTCTTCCTCAGTGCAGGGAGGAGTAGAGGGAAGGTGAGCAGGTGCTGCTCACCTGGGCATTAGGATTTAGTGCGATCAGCTGGTATCGGAGCCGTACAAGTCGCTGGGCGTAGTCGCCGGCAATGGACACGGCTGCAGGGAGCGCAGGGGGTGGTGCAGAGGCGGCTACGGCGGCGGCTGCAGCAGCGGCCATGGAGAGGCAGCTGGCCTCGGCATCCCAGCCCGCCGTGGAGGTGCGCACGGTGAGGGAGGTCGGCGGGTCCAACACCTGGCCGATGCTCACCCGTACCAACTACGGCGAGTGGGCTGTCCACATGAAGTGGAAGCTGCGCGCGGCGATGGTGGGCGGCGGTGGAGACCGGCAATGCCGGTGAAGATGCAGAGGTGGGTGTCATGGAGGCGCTCATGGCATCCACGCCGTCCGAGTTCCATGAGGCCATCGGGTCAAAGAACACGGCGAAGGAGGCGTGGGACATGCTCGCGTCCTTCCGCCCCGGCTCGGACCGAGCCAAGAAGGCGAAGGCGCAGCAGCTGCGCCGCGAGTTCGACGACCTTCGATTCAAGCCCAGGGAGGCCGTGGAGGATTTCGCACTTCGGCTGCAGTCGATCGCGAGCCAGTTGGCCACCTACGGCAAGCCGGTCGACGACGAGGACGTCGTGGCCAAGCTGCTACGCGTCGTGCCGGCTAAATACGCGCAGCTTGCGTTGTCCATCGAGACGATGCTGGACTTGTCCACGCTGTCGCTCGAGGACGTCACCGGGCGGCTCCGCGCGGTGGAGGATCGCGCGCCGCCGGAGAAGGAGAAGCCCAAGCTGCTGTTGACGGAGGAGTGGTCGGCGCGGATGAAGGAGAAGCGCAAGACCGGGGAACGCTCCAGTCGCGGTGGTGGTGACCGTGGCGGCGGCAACGGCGGAAAGCAGCGTGGCAAGGCTCCGACAGAGAAGAAGAGGGGGAAGAAGAAGTTCCCTGACCCCAATGCTTGCCGCAAGTGCGGTGAGGTGGGGCACTGGGCACGGGAGTGCCCAAACAAGAAGCCGGAGAGGAAGGAGGAGGCGCACCTTGCTCGGGACGACAGCGACGGCGAGCACGCGCTCCTGATGGGGGTGTTCTGCGCGGAGAGCGGCGGAGCAAAGGCGGTGGAGCTGGAGCAGAGGTCTGCACCGCCGGTTGTTCACCTTGATGAGCCGCGGGCGCAGGTCCTTTTGGGAGCTGCCGGAGACGAGTCAGAGCCGAGGTGGTACCTCGACTCCGGGGCGAGCAACCACATGACAGGCTGCCGCGCCGTCTTCTCCGAGCTGGACGAGAAGCATGCCGGGAGCGTCAGGTTCGACGATGGCTCCTGGGTGCAGATCCGAGGGCGTGGCACCGTGCTCTTCCGGTGCAAGAACGGTGAGCACCGCGCGCTCACGGACGTCTACTACATCCTGGAGCTCCGATCAAGCATCGTCAGCCTAGGACGGCTCGATGAGCACGGTGTAGAGGTGTTGATCCGCAATGGGGTGCTGCGCATCAGGGATCAGGACGGACGACTCCTAGCTAAGGTATCGAGGTCCCGTAATCGCCTCTATCTTCTCGACTTGAAGGTGGAGCAGCCGGTATGCCTGGCGGCAGTAAGCGTGGAGGAGCCATGGCTCTGGCACGGCCGGTTTGGCCATCTGAGCTTCGACGCTCTGGGCCGGTTGGGGAAGATGGTGACCGGCATGCCACGCATCGAGCACGTAGGGGAGCTCTGCGACAGCTGCATCGCCGGGAAGCAAAGAAGACTACCGTTTCCCAAGGCCGCGCGCTACCGTGCGGTGGATCCGCTCGAGCTGGTCCATGGTGACCTTTGCGGGCCGATCACACCGGCAACGCACGGTGGGCGCAGGTACTTCCTGCTGCTCGTCGACGACCACAGTCGGTTCATGTGGTTGCGGCTTCTGGCGAGCAAGGACGAGGCAGCGGACGCCATCAAGCAGTTCAAGGCTCGAGCTGAGGCGGAGTCCGGGAAGAAGCTCCGGGTCTTGAGGACCGATCGCGGTGGTGAGTTCACGGCGGTGGAATTTGCCACCTACTGCGCCGAGGAGGGGGTGGGGCGCCACCTCACCGCGCCCTACTCACCGCAGCAGAACGGCGTGGTGGAGAGCCGAAATCAGACGATCGTCGGCATGGCGCTCCATGATGAAAGCGAAGAAGATGCCGGCGACGTTCTGGGGCGAGGCCGTGATGACGGCGGTCTTCATCCTGAACCGCGCGCCCACGAAGGCCCTAAAGGGGCAAACTCCGTTCGAGGCTTGGCACGGGCGCAAGCCGAACGTGGTGTTTATGCGCACGTTCGGGTGCGTCGGCTACGTCAAGGCAACCAAGCCCGGCCTCGGCAAGCTTGAAGACAGGAGCACGAAGGCGGTGTTCCTCGGCTACGAGGAAGGATCCAAAGCCTACCGGCTGTACGATCCGGCAAGGGGCAAGGTGATGGTATCCAGGGACGTCGTCTTCGACGAGGCGGCGGCTTGGGACTGGAATGCCGAGGAGTTGGAGGCGGAGCAGGGCCACGAGCTTGGAGACACGTTCGTTGTGGAGCGGCTGGTGGTGCACGGTCACGGCGAGGCGGATCAGTCTCCAACGACTGGGGAAGCGGAAGCAGGGGAGCCGGCGGCCGGGGAAGCAGCAGAGCCCACGGCGGCGAAGGTGGTGGAACCACCTAGCCCGCCGGGAGCAGGGCACTACAGCTCGCCGGGGCCAATGGCGGACTCCCCCCTTGTTTCGCACGAACAGGGGACGCCGGGAGCATCGATGGTGGAGTACGCCACTCCACCGTCCAATCTCGACGAGTTCGTGGACGCGTTCCACGAAGGGGAGGAGGTCCGGTTCCGGCGCGTCGACAATGTCGTCGGCAACGCGTCGGTGCCAGGACTGGCTGCGCGTCTGCTCGACGACGATCAAGCACTGCTGCTCATGAGCGCGGAGGAGCCGGCCACGTTCGCGGTTGCGGAGCGCGACGCGGAGTGGCGGCGGGCCATGATCGAGGAGATGAAGGCGATCGAGGCCAACAAGACCTGTGACTTGGTCGATCCGCCGTCGGGCTGCCGGCCGATCGGACTCAAGTGGGTCTATAAGGTCAAGAAGGATGAACGTGGCGCCATCGTCAAGCACAAGGCACGCCTGGTGGCGCGCGGCTTCGTGCAACGCGAGGGAATTGACTTCGAGGAGGTGTTCGCGCCAGTGGCGCGGATGGAGTCGGTGCGGCTCCTCCTTGCGCTCGCGGCGGCCAAGGACTGGCAAGTCCACCACCTCGACGTCAAGTCTGCCTTTCTCAATGGTGATTTGGCGGAGGTAGTCTACGTCAAGCAGGCGCCGAGGTTCGTGGTGAAGGGCGCTGTGCACAAGGTGCTGCGCCTCAGGAAGGCCCTGTACGGGCTGCGGCAGGCGCCGAGGGCGTGGAACGCCAAGCTCGACGCCACCATGGCGGAGCTCGGGTTCGCACGCTGCGCCACTGAGCATGCGCTGTACACCCGCCGACGGGGGAAGGAGCACCTCATCGTCGGGGTGTACGTCGACGATCTCATCGTCACCGGGGCGCGCGCGCAGGACATTGCGCGATTCAAGGAGGAGATGGGCGCCAAGTTCCGCATGAGCGACCTGGGAGCTTTGTCGTACTACCTCGGCATCGAGGTGAAGCAGAGCGCGGATGTAGTGAAGCTTGGGCAGCGCGCCTACGCGCTGAAGCTGTTGGAGCGGGCGGGCATGGCGGGCTGCAAGGCTGTGGCCACACCCATGGAGGAGCGGATCAAGCTCTCGCGGGCAAGCACGGCGGCGAAGGTAGATGCTACGCTCTACCGAAGCATCGTCGGCGGGCTGCGCTGGCTCACGCACACTCGGCCGGACATCGCGTTCGCGGTGGGCTACGTGAGCCGTTTCATGGAGGATCCAAGGGAAGACCACTGGGCAGCAGTCAAGCGGCTGCTCCGCTATGTCCAGGGCACGGCGGAGCTGGGCATTGTCTTCCCCAAGCGCGGGAGCATCCAGCTCTCGGTGTTCAGCGAGGCACCGCCCAAGGCCTCGGAAGATGCAGCGCTGACGGTCTTCAGCGATGCGGACATGGCCGGCGACGTTGATGGGCGGCGGAGTACTTCGGGTGTCCTCGTCTTCCTCGGATCGTCGCTGATTGCCTGGCAATCCTTGAAGCAAAAGATGGTGGCGCTGTCGACATGTGAGGCGGAGTATGTCGCAGCAGCCACGGCGGCATGCCAGGTGGTCTGGCTGCGGCGGCTGCTGGTAGAGCTTACCGGAGCTCAGGTCCAGCCGCCGGCACTCAAGGTGGACAACCAGCCAGCAATTGCGCTGGCAAAGAATCCAGTTCTCCACGACAGAAGCAAACACATAGATGTGAAGTTTCACTTTCTTCGTGATTGCGTCGATGGAGGGCAGCTCGTCATCGAGTTCGTCGACACCAGACGGCAGCTCGCTGACATCCTCACCAAGTCACTTGGCCGGTTTCGGTTCCAGGAGCTGAGGAGGATGATTGGCATGGTTGAAGTCAAGTAGGGACAGCAGGATTAGGGGAAGATTGTTAGACATAATCTGCTGATCCTCTTTTGCTTCTCCTAATGCAGTCTAGGGCAGGTAGATGGTCAGCTCTGCTGTCCAACCCTGCAACTGCAGCAAGTATGGCAATAGGCCATCTCTAGTACTGTAGTTGGTAGTTGTTGCATCATCCATAGTTGGTAGAAGATGATGTATACATTGTACTAGAGTAGGTAGTCTTGTACCATAGTAGGTACATGTAGGATGTATATAAACCAATGCAATGCAATGAAATGGGCAGCTCTTGCCACCATCACTTGTGTTATTCAGGTTTCAGGAACTGAAACCGTGTAGTGTGTGTGTGTGTGCTGAAGAAGAGCTCGGCTCTTCTTCTTCCTCAGTGCAGGGAGGAGTAGAGGGAAGGTGAGCAGGTGCTGCTCACCTGGGCATTAGGATTTAGTGCGATCAGAGGTGTGTGTAAATTCCTATCACTCAGGTTTGAGTCCTCTTCGACTCGAATTTGTGTGCCAATTTCTTCATATTTGTAATGCTGCCTAGTTCGTTTTAGGATGGTTGAGTATTTTTTTTGTCTAAAAGCTAGAGTATTCGATTTGATATTTCTTGAAAAACGTGCCAGTGGTCCCTAAATTTGTCCAAGGATGTTATCGAGGTCCCCAAACTATTAATCTGCAGTTTCATCATGTCCCTATACTAGCTAGGTGGTTTACCATTTCAATGATAACGTGTATGCTAACAACGTGTGATATGCTGATGTGTATGCTTAGAAGGCGTGCTATGCTGACATGTATTCTAGCAAGGTGTTAAACATTAAGATGATGGTAGGGATGCCAAGTAGGTGGATTAACACTGAGTAGGAAGGTTTTTATTAGGGACTTGAAACTTCAAATTAGTAGTTCGTGGACCTAGATGACATCCCCAGAAAAGTTTTAAGGACTACCGGTATATTTCATTTGTCCTCTTTTTTTTGTTGGCTTTCTTCAGGAACCTGGAAACTTTGTCATTACCTTCCCCAGGTCATTCCATGGTGGCTTCAATTTAGGTAATTCAGGCCAGTCATTCACTCCCCCCCCCCTCCCCCCGATATTATCATGTACCAAATTTTTAAATGTATCATTCAAAGTTCAGGTTTGAACTGTGCCGAGGCTGTAAACTTTGCCCCTGCTGATTGGTTACCTCATGGTGGAATTGGGGCTGATCTATATCGCTTATACCGTAAAGCACCTGTTTTGTCACATGAGGAGCTTCTGTATGTGGTTGCAAAGGTTAGAAAGTTCCTACTCATTTTAGGCTTCCTGCCAGTTGTTTTTTTTTTTAGTTTTTTTTAGCTTTGACTATCATTATATATATAAAATAAATAGACTAACAGGTAGTAACGTTGGGTTCGCGTCTCAGATGTGCACCCCCGCCGTGGGGATGTACCTTCCCTCATAGCTCTCGCTGGTGAGGAAGAATGGCATGCAGGGCGCTGGCGAGGATGGGAGCGGCCGGCTGGTGCCGTGCAGCTTGTGGGGGGCGGCGTTCGGCGAGTGTGGGGGCAGTGGCGCGCACGGTCCGGCTTGCTGGTTGCCGGAGCAGTGCGTGCGTAGGGGCAGGGGTGCGCGGCTGGCTTCGACAAGCGTGGGGCTGGTGTCCATACCGGTCCTCGCATGTCCATGAGCTGCTCGACAAAATGCCTTAACAGGAAACTGCCTAATCAGCATGCCGTGTCATTGCAAGATGCATACGTGGACCAGTATATACTTGCGGTGAACAACTTAAAAAGTTGAAGGACCCTAAAATCAACTTTTAGAGTTGATGGACCTATCTGAAACTCCCGCATAAGTTAATGTACCTTTGGTGCATTTAACTCTTAATCTAATAGTACTTATTTTTATGTTGCGTAAAAGAAGCACTACCATCTTGGGCAACTGCCATGTATAGCAAAACTGCGGCAGGGTGTGAACTTCTTATCTTCTTTGCCGCCTAAGATACAAAATTTTGATGTTCCATTTGTTGAGGATAATTACTAGCCACTGAAATCTTCAGTGACCATGTGATGCTTCTTATTGTTTCATTTTTGTCTCATACTATGTAGTATAATTTCATTAAAGAAGAAAATAAACAAAGCACAATGGAACAACGACCCGACCTAGGCAAAACAAATAGAGAGCACAACACATCACATTTGCCAGACGACCTGTCTTGGGCTTTGTGGCCAGGTATAGTTAGCCAGGCTATGCACCTTGGACTCCAAGTCCGGCACGTATTGTAGATTGACTTGTACCTGGTAAGGGAGAGGACGGTTCTGTTTCTATATGTTGGAGTGTGTTTGTATTAGGCCCATGAGGCTAGGCCCATGTGGCCCATGTATGGTACCTATATAGCTACCTTTCTAGGGTTAGCCCAATCAATGAATCAAACAATTCTAGCATGGTAATCAGAGCCTAGTTTTTTCTCTCCTCCCCTGTCCAGCCGCCGCCCCTCCTGGTGGTTGCTCCAGCCGCCGGCCAGGCGGCCATGGCCGGAGCTTCTCCTCCCCACCCCTCCTTCTCCTGCCTACCCCCCCAGTCGGTGCTCAGATCCGCCCGCCTGGTGGCTGCCGCCGCCGGCCAGGAGGCCATGGCCGGCGCCCCTCCTTCCCACCCCTCCCACTCTTCTTCCTCCGCGAGCTCCAGTGCTTCTTCCCCTGTCCAGCCACCGCCCCTCCTGGTGGCTGCCGCCGCCGGCCAGCCAGCCATGGCCGGCGCTCCCCCTCCCCACCCCTCCTTCTCCTGCTCCTCCATCCTTTCCCCTCCTCTTCCCTCCCCTTGGGCGCAGCAGCCTCTTTCCCCTGCCCCTGCACACGCCCAGCCGCCGCTCCTCCTGGAGCCGGCCATGGCTGGCCGTCCACCCTCCATCCTTTCCCCTCCTCTTCCCTCCCCTTGGGCGCAGCAGCCCCCTTCCCCTGCCCCTGCACACGCCCAGCCGCCGCTCCTCCTGGAGCCGGCCATGGCTGGCCGTCCACCCTCCCTCCTTTCCCCTCCTCTTCCCTCCCCTTGGTCTCACCTCTTGGATCCCCTCTTCTCTACCACCACCGACGCCCAGCAGCCCAACCACCCGCCTTGTGCCGCCGCTGCCAGGTCTGCAGCCGCCGCACCCACCTTCTCCATACTGGCTCAGCCTGGGCGTCCTCCCATCTGGCCCTCCCTTTCCCGGGCTCCCCCATCCCCTGCTGCGGGCCTGCTAGCTGCAGCCCCTGCTATTTGCCACGCCGCAACCCTTGCCGCGGCAGGTAGTCCTCCTGCTGCTGCGGCCACTGCTGCGGGTGCTGCTGCGGGCGCGGGCGTACGCCGTCCCAGGGCCGGCGCCACTGCCGCTGCATCTCGTGTCGCGCGGCGGGCCTTGTCGGCTCCCTACCCTCTGCCATCGGCTCCATCTCCCGGGCGCACCGACCCCACCTCCTCCCGGGCGCTTTGGACTCGTCTATCAGCGCCGGCGGGAGCCGCGTCCGCCCTCACCTCCTCCCGGACGTTTCGGGATCGTCTACGAGCGCCGGCGTGAGCCGGCTCCGCCGCTCTCGTCCCCAGCGCCGTCGTCGCCGGTGCTTCCTCCGCCGGCATCACCACGCTCTCGCGCCGACCCGCCGGTGTACCACCCACCTCTTCTTCACCGGGACCCTCGTCACACTCACCCGATGGTGACGAGGCAGGCGTCTCGCCCGCAGGCCCTCACCGCCGCCGCCTACGAGCTGGAGATCTCTCCGGTACCCTCTTCCGTTCGCGCGGCCTTGGCGGATCCTCACTGGCGCCGCGCGATGGACGAGGAGTACGCGGCCCTCCTCGCCAACCAGACGTGGGACCTAGTGCCTCGTCCGCCGGGTTCCAACATTGTCACCGGCAAGTGGATCTGGACGCACAAGAGGCGGGCTGATGGTTCCTTGGAGCGCTACAAGGCTCGCTGGGTCCTCCGCGGCTTCACTCAGCGGCCCGGCATTGACTATGCTGAGACGTTCAGTCCCGTGGTGAAGTCAGCTACAGTCCGCACCGTCCTCTCCCTGGCTCTCGAGCGCTCCTGGCCTGTGCATCAGCTGGATGTCAAGAATGCCTTCCTTCATGGCACTCTGACTGAGACGGTCTACTGCAGTCAGCCGGCAGGTTTTGTGGATGGTTCTCGTCCTGACTTCGTCTGCCGGCTCAACAAATCTCTCTACGGGCTCAAGCAGGCACCCCGAGCTTGGTACTCTCGCTTCGCTACCTTCCTGCAGACTCTTGGGTTCACGGAGGCCAAGTCTGACACCTCCCTGTTCATATACCACTATGGGGGTGAGACTGCTTACCTGCTCCTCTATGTGGATGACATTGTTCTCACTGCCTCCAGCGAATCTCTGCTTCACCGCATCATTGCCTCACTCCAGAAGGAATTTGCTATGAAGGATCTTGGGGTGCTCCACCACTTCCTCGGCGTCACTGTTGAGCCCCGACCTTCCGGCCTGTTCCTCCACCAGCGGCAGTTCACTTGTGACATTCTGGAGCGAGCCGGGATGACCGCCTGCCAGTCCTGCTCTACACCGGTGGACACCCAGGGCAAGCTGTCAGAGGCTGGGGGTCCGATGCTTGGGCCAGCAGACTCCACTGCCTACCGGAGTCTTGCAGGCGCGCTTCAGTACCTCACTTTCACACGGCCGGACATCACTTATGCCGTCCAGCAGCTCTGCCTGTACATGCATGCTCCGCGGGAGCCTCACCTGGCTGCTATGAAGCGGCTTCTCCGGTACCTCCGTGGCACCCTTGGCTACGGGCTGCTCCTCGGCCGGTCTTCCACTGCCGAGCTGGTTGTCTACACCGACGCTGACTGGGCGGGATGCCCGGACACCCGCAGGTCCACCTCCGGCTACGCGGTCTTCCTCGGCGGCAACCTGGTCTCTTGGTCGTCCAAGCGCCAGCCCGTGGTTTCCCGCTCCAGTGCCGAGGCGGAGTACCGTGCCGTGGCCAACGGCGTGGCCGAGGCCGCCTGGCTCCGCCAGCTCCTGGCTGAGCTTCACCGCCCACTCGCCAGGAGCACGCTCGTCTACTGCGACAACGTCAGTGCGGTCTACCTCTCCACCAACCCCGTGCAGCACCAGAGGACCAAGCATGTGGAGATCGATCTACACTTCGTCCGCGACCGGGTGGCCATCGGCGACGTCCGGGTTCTTCACGTCCCGACCACCTCCCAGTTTGCGGATATCTTCACCAAAGGCCTCCCTTCCTCGACCTTCTCCGAGTTTCGCTCCAGCCTCAACGTCTCCAGTGGCTAGTTGTGGCTGCGGGAGGGTCCTGTGTGTTGTGCTCTTACTTGTTTTCTTTCTTGTTCAGCCTTGAACTCCGCTGCACCGGTAGTTCAGACTGCGGGGGGTGTTGGAGTGTGTTTGTATTAGGCCCATGAGGCTAGGCCCATGTGGCCCATGTATGGTACCTATATAGCTACCCTTCTAGGGTTAGCCCAATCAATGAATCAAACAATTCTAGCACTATAAGCCGCCCCTATCCCTATCTATATATACATGTACCATGTATCTCTCTAATCAATCTATTAATTCTTGCCATATACTCAGCTTTCAACATTGTTTCATGTCAGGATAAGCTAACTCTCTACTCATACATTTTTTCATGTCAAACAGTGAAGAACTTTTAGTTCATTAGTTTTGGCCCTGGTCCCTAGAAGGTTACAATCGTGATGTTAACATCCTCATCCTGTGTTGTAATGAATAAAATGGATGCCTGATTATAAGACCCTCTGTCTGAAGCACAATTTTGTATTATCTTTCTTGAACACGCAGAAGAGCTGAGTATCATTATATTAAGAAGGGGGAGAGAACCCCTACAAAACCACACTAACACACTCCCCACAGGTACTCACCCACGCACTCTAGCACAAAACAGATTAAATATCACCCTTGCAGCAAGAAACAAACCGACCCAAGACCAACCAGACCTAAACTGTCTTGGGTGTCAGGGCTACTAGGAACGAAATACCTCATGCTCCTGCCAAGACCCACAACTTCAACTCATCCCTAGCAGTGACTAAGACCGAAGCCAAATTTGGTGAATCTCCATAAAAAACACTCCAGCCAATGTCCATAAACTGTCTTGAGGTATTTTGTAATGAATAGGTTTTGCAATGGTATTTTAATTTGCTGCACATTGTTCTTATTATAGTAACTATAACATGTGTAATACTAGCTTCTTAACCCTAAATTCTTGTTCATTATGTTGGACAGAATGGTGTGGATGCTGAGTCGCTTCCCCATTTGAAGGGAGAAATAGAAAGGCTTTTTATAAATGAGAGAAGACGTCGAGTAGAGCTTTGGATTAATGGGATTGTCAAATCTAGCCCAATGTTGCCAAGGATCAATCCAAACTTTATTGGAAGTGAAGAGGTAGCTGTACGGCACCGTAAATTTCCATCCTATGTCCTGATAGGTTCATTTTGTTTCATTTGATCAGTGTGAAACTTTTTATCGTGCAGGACCCTACATGCATTATTTGTCGACAGTATCTGTATCTTTCAGCAGTCTCCTGTAACTGTAGGGTGTCTTCTTATGTTTGCCTTGAGGTGTGTCTGTCTTGCAGAGTTATTAATTAGGAGGCTATCATGCAACTGTTTTGCCTATTCAGTTCTTAACCGTGCCATATTTATGTGCTCATTCATTTTTTTTATTTTTATATTGGACAACTCAGCTCAGTATTTCTGATTTTTTCCCTGTAACAATGTTTAATGAGCCATATTTCTTATGCAGTGATGTCGAATGTTCTTTTTATTAGATCTAAGTCAAGTATTTTAAGTATCATTGAATTTGTTTCTTTTTCCAGCACTGGAAGCACCTTTGTGAATGCAGTCCAGAGAAGCATTGCTTACTTTATCGACACACCCTTGCAGAGTTGGGGGATTTAGTTTGCGAGGTCTCTTTGGTTAGTCCCTCAAGGGACAATGTTATGCAGAATCCACACTTGTTCAATGATGTTTATGTGCCGTCTAAAAAGGTTTGATATTGACTAAAATAGAATGGCTCTGTCAAGAAGATACATTTTGAGTATTTGCGTTTAGTTCTCTATTGACTAAAGTATCCTTGGAGTGATTTGCTCATTTTTATAATTTTATTATCCAATTATCCATGTTTCTTTTTACCATGAAAGCATGGTCATCTGATGTTTTGGTCTTGAAATATGCCTCGTAAAGGATCAATATTATGCTCATCTGGGTGGTGGTGGTGGTTGTTTCTCTAAGGCACGCTTTATTTGCTTTTTTCTAGGTCAAAGGTCACTACATATCATATGCACAGCTTGCAGAAGATTGGGTTTCAAAATCTGAACATATTCTCCAGATGCCATTCCTGGAAAGATCTTATGCCACTGCCTTAGAAGAAGCTAAACAATTTCTTTGGAGTGACCATGCCATGGATTCTGTATGATTTTTTGACCAAGCATGCTGTGACTTGCTTACATGTCTTCAAGTATTATATGACTTATATTAACTGTAGTAATGTGTATGCCGTAGGTCCGGAACATAACAGTAAGACTAACAGAGGCTATGAACTGGGCCTTGGGTGTTAGAAAATGTATCTCCAAAATTGAGGACTTTCTGAAAGATGGTTGCTCTGAAAAAGTAAATTATGTGGAAATAGAAGAATTAGTTGCTATGAAATGTGCCCCGTGCTATGAGCCTAGTGTTACAAAATTGCAGGTATGCCACCCTGGGTACATTTGTAGTTTGTACTTGGCCTTAAAATAACTGTGATGTTTCAATTTCCCCTACCTACTGCAGGCGTATGCAGAGGAAGGAAAAATGCTGATTAATGAAGTAAACAATGCGCTATCATCTTGCTTAACAGTAAGCCCCTTGTTCTAATTTACAGCCATACACTTTTCTCTGTAGTTGACAGAACAGTTATTTTGCATCCTGTTTTCTTCTGCCAACTCTTTCATGGAGCTCTTTTTACAATGGTTCTTATCATGTTACCTTAGGTAGACAAATTGGAAACATTATACTCGAGGGTTTCAGAATTCCCAGTTAAGCTAACAGAATCATCGACTTTGTTTTGGGAGTTATCTTCTGCAAAGGTATATGGTGTAAAAATGGATAATCTCTTTCATATTTTTCTACATTATTAGAGGCATACTCTTCATTTTATCCCACATTCATTTTAGAAAATAGCAAGTGTCTTAAACTTTTTTACATCTTATTTTGGCTGCAGTCCTGGTTGAAGAAAGCAAGGGATTGCCTTGAACAGAATAAACTGGGCATTATTGACATAGATGTCCTCAATAAACTAAAATCAGAGGTTTGTCTTTTTCAGGAACCTTTTGCTGTCAACTTGATTTTTGAAGTTCATCTGATTTGCTCTGACATTCATATGTTTCTGCATAAACTCATACTTCGAACTGGTATATCTGACAATTCCTAAACCTGGCTAGATAATACAACTTCGAGTTCTACTCCCAGAGATTGATCTTATTTCAAAGCTGTGGAAAGATGCAGAATCATGGCAAACGCGTTGTCAATTATATCTCCAAGACTTCCCTGATCTAAAGGTGGCTTTTCCTCCTTTTTTTCTTTCTTCTATTATATATATTTTTTGGGATGAATTTAGATGTTCTATTCCTGTATTGTGAATGTTCCAGGAGCTGGAGGGTTTCCTCCTTGCTGCGGATGGTGCCAAGTTTAGCATTCCAGAGCTGAATGTTCTTAAGCAACGTTACTCAGATTGTTGCTCTTGGGTGAATCGTGCTAAGAACATACTCGGAAAACTTTATGCTAGGAGTGACTATCACAATGTTGTTGAGGAGTTGACAGGCATTCTGAAGGAAGCAGAATTACTAGGAGTAAAAGGCATGCTTGAATACTTTCCCCCCATGGATATTGTTGTATTTGAAATGTTTGGTTGTTTTGATCATTTTCACAAGAGCTATTATCCTACGCAGTTGATGAATTGCCTATTGTGGAGAAAGAACTAAAGAGGTCCTTATGTAGGAAGCAAGCATCTGAGGTGTGTTTGGTAGTTTCTGCACCATTGTCTAGGGTGAACATATGTTTTTATGCCTAGACAGATTATGAATTTGATCATACATTCATGCATGTAATAGGCACTTGCAACAGTAATGCCAATGGAGGTGGTTGAAGAAGTTTTAAAAGAAGCTTCAATGTAAGTTTACTTGTTTTGTTAGCCTATAAGTATCCTTAGAATGATTATCTAGCTCTGTGTTGCTCTTAAGTTTCTTACCTGCCAGGCTAACTATTGAAGAGGAGCAACCATTTGATGATCTGTCTCGGATGCTCAAAGAGGCCACTGCCTGGGAAGAGAAGGCTAGACTTATTCTTGAGCAATCAGCTTCTCTCTCTGAGTTTGAAGACCATATGCGGTACTAGTAGCCATGAAGTGAATTGATATGTTCTTGTGCTTTTGAATTGAATGTCACCCTACCAAATATATTCTTGAATTGCAGGTGTTCAGAGGGAATAAGAGTTATCCTTCCGTCTAAACTGCATGTGAAAGCAGAGATTGATACTGCTAAATTGTGGATAGACAAATGTCAGGCCTATTTGAGACCAAGCTGCAATAAACTTACATTTGGAGACTTTCTTAAAGTTGAAGATATCAAGGTTCACAAAATCTGGCTTAGTAATATGAATAATTGTTTGTAGTGGGATACTTAACCTTTGTTCTTCATTCTATCCCAGGATTTAATCAATCAGCCTGCAAATTTGAAAGTCATTCTTGACACTTCAGCACTTAATTCTGTTCTCAACAATGTTGAAAAATGGGAACGCGGTTCACTAAGTCTACTCAACAATTTTAGAACCTTACTTCATTTAAATGGTATTGGCTCTACAGTTGACACACTTCAAAGAAAATTGGAGGAGCTGCAAGGTAAAATGAACACAGAAATAGAAATTGGATTATCTCTTGGTTTTGAGTTCAAGGTTCTTCGGGAACTGAAGGATTCTTTGTTGATGCTAAGATGGATATTGGATGCACTGTCTCTGTGCTGTATGATTCCTTTGTTGCAGGTAATGTGTTATTCAATATAGGACTTTTTATACGTGAGTTTCTAGGAAAATAGCTGTCCCATTCTTACTCATTATTTGAGTTTAACTATAAATTTAAAGTTTGGTTTGCTGTCTTAAGCTGTGTTATCTTCACAAGATTATTTCTCACTTTGACACATGCTTTTTCAATAGCCACAATTGTGTTGTGAACCTGCAAAGCACAAACAACTATTGTCCTTGTTTGCAAAGAGCTAAATTTGATCTTTCAGGATGTTGATAGATTAATTGAAGAAGCAGTCCACCTTCCTGCTTGCTTATCAGATTGTTCTTTGGTTACATTGTTGATGAGGGCATTGTCTTGTCTAAGAAAAGCACTTACTTTGCTTCCTGGTTCTGGAACATCTGCAAAATCCAAATTGGAAGATGTTGAAAGCATTTTAGCAGAATTCAAGGTTAGTGTTTTGAAGTGATCTGCCTTTTCTGTTTTCCATGCACTTGTTTTATGATTTATTTTATCATTTTTTCCTGTCTCAGGAGGTTGATGTTCCTTATCCTATGATGACTGCCAAGCTGGAGGATGCTGTAAACAAGCATATGTAAGCTAATTTTATCCAAAATGTGTATGCTAGTCATCTCAGAATTTTTGGAAGAAACATGGAAGTTTGAGCCTTTCTGTATGTGTGACTTGTCAGTTCAGATATGTTTTAGAGTTATTAAATTCTTCCTAGTCTACTTACTTCATATTTATAGTTGTCATCTGTACTTTTCTCATGTAATAGTAAATTTTCCCTCCTTTCAGTTTATGGACAGAGCAATGTAACACCTTCTTCATGTTGTCTGATGGCCAGTCGTGGGCTAGGCTGCGAAGTCTCAGAGTACGTGCTATTACTTTAGATTTGCAATATATCATCCACACAGTGGGCTTTGGCCTTATGAAGACACTTACATTGAAACTGTATCTTGTTAGGACAATGGCCAGTCTTTTGCATTTGATTGCCCTGAGATGGATAAAGTTGTTGCTGAGGTTAAAAAGGTTGAAGAGTGGCTCAATCAGTGCCACTGTACTCTACTTCTAGATGGAAATAATAGTTCTTTGCTCTCCATACTCTTAAAGGTTGGTTTCTATTTCAAGGTTTCCTCTGTCAGTTCTTTTTCTTGAAAAATACTTTTGACCAATTTATTTCTCCTTTCAGATAAGAGGATCATTGGTTAATGTTTGCACATTATATGCTGATGAGGATTGTATGAAGAAAAGATTATGTGCCTTATGCTTATGCGACATTGGAGATAGGCTCGCATCTAGATGTGTGACTTGTCAAGACTGGTAAAGTCCTGCTGCTTGGGTTGATGCCCCATTATTATTTTTTACTTTTGAGGAGAAAACCCTACTGTGGTATATATCTATATAAATTTTATAAAATAGAAAAAAAGATTGTAGGAGCCACTCACTGATCTTTCTCCGCTCAAGTCATCATGTTAAAATGGAAAAAGATAGTGCTCAAAGATGCAAGTTGCTAGCATTAAGTCAAGACTGCTGAATAGTTTAGTCAAAGCTAATATCTTTTTTATTAGCACTTGTTTTTGTACAATTCTGTTTTGCCTTTTTTGGTAAGTGGTGACATATGATTCTTTGTTCAGGTACCATGATTCTTGCGTGGAAAACCTGCCTGCTATTACACAAATGACAGTTGAATGGATGTGTTCATTTTGTTCACTTTTGCAGAGTGAGGACCAATTAGAGAACCAAATACCTGTAAAGGTAACTGTTTATTTTGATAATTCCCATTACGGCGATGATTTCACTTATAGTCTAATACTCATGTAAATGATACAGATGTTTGAAGGAAACTGTCCTGCACTTACCGCACTTAATGAACTCATCTCTTCTGCAAAGGGTTTATACACTGGGTAATTTTTTTCTCCTGAAAATGAACATTTAATTGTGATTCAGGTTTCTTATTCTGGTCGACTAAAACTCACTTCTACAGGATTGAGGAAATTAATTTACTAAAAGAAATTGTCGAGAAGGCTCATAACTTGAATGCCTACTTGATGCAAATTCTGGATGATTCAGACTCTTATCATGGAGAAGATCTTACTGTCATATTCAAATCTCTTTTAGTTGCTCTCAAGGTGATCATTATCAAACTTCTCTCATTTTGAAGGTCTTGGTCTGTTTAAAAAGGCGATGCCTAGGCGCTGGGCAGTGCTGCACTGCGTTGCCTGACAGGCGTTTTGTCTAGCTTTTTCCCGCTTAGAGATGTTTTGGACTTGATGTATGTATAAAAAATTGGAAAAATTATAGATGATGAAAGATAAACTTCGATCATATTATTTATGGATGCATGTTGATATCTTCCTTTTTTTCTGTTCTGATACACTATGATATTACTCTCTGAGCCCACAAAAAAGTACAAACACCCTGCAACGCCTAGGCACAAGGTGGAGGCCCAACCACCTGCATAGTGCCTATAGTGCTTTTTTAAACATTGATGTTACATGGTTCCAATTATGAATTGATTTCCATGTTAAAATAACTAATAAATGTGCTATTGCTGTTTACTATGAGTAACTAATTTTTCTGGCTATTGTGTTTGGTAGGCGACATCAGCTTCTGGCTTGTATGATCACTATATCAGTTGCAGAATTGAGTCTGTGTTGAGCAGATATTTGTGGAAGAAACAAATACATAAACTCTTGTATGGTGGTAAAAAGACATCGATGCAAGAAGTACTGTGCCTTGATAAAGAGGTAATACAGTTTTTATTTTGTGTAAAGACTAGAGTTGTCTTTTAAGGTCATCTCTAGATGTTCAGTAATGGGTAGGGTTGTGGGGAGATGTGGAAATTTCCCTTTTAGGTCCTTCGCCAATGAGAGTAATACCTGATACCATTGTGGAGGACTAAAATGCAGAGGAAACATATTAGGTCAACATGAATGCTCCACGCCTTTAACGGTGACGCTACGAGCAAAGGAAGACATTGAATAGTGGCGTCGTGCTTTTCGAAACCTGTAATGGGGACTTCCGAGTTTTTCTAGTGTTGAGTCTGTTTTGCTTATCCTCGGCTAAGGTAGTTCTGTACATAGCTGCAGCATCTCTGCTTGATCAGACTGTTTTTCTACTTATATTGCTACTTAAATGCAAGGCAGAGCTCATGCCATTTTCCATAAAAAAATGCAGAGGAAATTAAAGTATTGAATTATGCTGTTCAAAATTTTGTTCCACATGTGGAATGAACCCTAAATCCCTTAGACCTGTTCAAAGAAAAAAAAAACAGCTGGCATTTTAAAATTGGTCCTATAGCTGATCTGGTACCAACATTCACCTGAGATCATTGTCAGCACAGTATATTTCTGTACCATCAATTTATATGAATCTATCTTCCCTGATATATGTCTGACTGCACTGATATTTTCAGGGTTCACATTTAGAAATATGCGATGAGGATTTCTTCAAGTTGGAGATTAGTAAAATAAAGGAAACCAGCCTGCAGTGGCTGGCTAAAGCAGAGAAGGTGAGGTTTCGATCTCTTCTACAATTTGTTTCCCAGGATGGAAATAACACTATTGATACCCCTGACTATGTCGTGATACAGGTTGCATGTGATTCTGGTGAGCTTGCACTGGATCTTGTGTATGGACTTATAGCTGAAGGGGAAAATCTCTCTGTACATTTTGAGAAGGAACTAAAGGTGCATGCACCTATATAATACTGGTCTCATTATTTCTTCAGCATATGTATGGTGATGGGTTATTTTCTCACTTGCAACATTTCATTGCAGTTACTGAGAGATCGCAGTGTCCTCTACTGCATTTGCTGTAAGCCCTATGATAACAGGGCCATGATTGCATGTGACCAATGTGATGAGTGGTACCATTTTGATTGCATCAACTTGCTTGGACCCCCTCCAGAAACCTTCTTCTGTCCTGCTTGCCACCCAAATAATGGTGAAAAATCTGTATCGCTTGCACGCTCAGAGCATGATGAGGATAGGTATGTGCATTATTACTTGTAGCCATTTCATCCTGCCATTTGTTTAATCACATGCTTATGATTATGCACATGGTACACAAAAATATATATTCCATTAACATGGCCGGGCGCTGTTACATCCAGTTGCTTTTGTGCGTCTTTCTATATACATTTGGTTGTCTCATCTCCAAAATGACAACTTTTCATTGGCACCTGCAGATCAAGCACTGGAGCCGGAGCTCACACACCCCCAGCGTCTTGTGATAGATTGGACAGGGTGGTGGAGGCTAACAAGTGTAAGAGACAACAGGAGAAATCCCAGACCAGGGTAGACTTAATAAAGCTTCTTAGTTGCCATAGCGAGATTGATAGTAGCTCGTGGAGTGAGAGAAGGGTTCCGCATCGAACAGCTAGAAGACGTAGTAGTTTCGTCGGATTGTTATGATGTGCAAAGCACCAATACTCCTTGTCCAACCTAGGTCTTAGCTCCCTCACACTGTGAATTGATTCTTTTAGTTAGGTTAGAAGCAATAACAATCCATTTGCTGTTGTTGTACGTTAATCTGTAGCCTGCCACAGCCACTGCCAGGAAATAGCAAGGTAGCTGTAGCAAAAAAATTGTAGCCCACCACAGCCACTGCCAGGAGATAGCAAGGCAGCTGTAGCAATTTGGAATCCAGCATTCATTCATTCGTTCCGTCATGTTAACATATCTTGTGTTACTCTTGAGGTTTCGGTTGCTGAATAGCATTGACTTGTAATTTCGCTGCTGACAAGTAAAGTAAGGAAGAATTGTAACTGATATTTATTAGATCCTTATTGTGCTGAATAGCATTGACTCTTCTAATTTTTATTGTTGAGTGCTGTTACATATACATGCATGGTTGCACGTTGGCAGCAGTAGCTCGCAAACCGTGGCATGGGTGGGCATGTATGTGTCAATGTGTGTATATTACTCACGACCCAATTGCTGGAGATGGAAGCTCCCCACCCCAGTGCTTGGATCAATCATCTCTCCGGCGAGGTCCTTTGCCATCTCCAGCAGCCGCCACAGCCCGGACTCAGCGAGCTTGCCGTCCCCAAGCAGCAGGACCTTATTTATTATTATTTACTCACTTCGTCACTGGCGGAGCCAGGATTTTAAACTTGGGTATTTCTATTTCCACATCAATAAAAAAAATCAGCTGTTTTTTTAACTGCAATAGATGAAAATACTATAAAATATAGCGGAGTAAGCCGAGAAGCTATTTTTTTATTGTTTTAGGCTACAATGAGTGAAAATACTACAAATATAGCATTATACATATACATATGTAAGAGCGCGCGCGCACACATATATATATAGGGCTGGGCTATTGGGAGCCCAGGGCTACAAATAGGTATCGGAAGCCCCAGCTAGCCATCCCACCCAACCTCCTATGAAGCTGACGTGCGCGCAGGTGGGGGACCCCATGGGGACCCAACCGATTAGACGCATAAAATCCTAGGTCAGGCTGCGCAGAAAGGTTTTTATCGCGACAATGCATAAAATTTAGTGATTGCATGAATTAAAACCAATTCGTTACTGCATAAAAACCTCTCAGAAATCTGGACGTTACACCGGACAGTAGCTGACACATGCTGACACATACCTACATGCGTGCATTCACTCTAATCTCTTCTATTTTTCACGACAATTTCTCAACGAAACATTTGATTAAAAAACGGTTTTCACCATTGAACTCCTGACATTTTTGTGCACGATTCAAGATCCATTGTGAATATATTTTTGAAAAAAAATTAAAATTCATAATTTTGCGCATTATGAGATAGAATTTTATGCATCCGTCTACGAATAGACTTGTGAGCGAGAGCATAGAAACATAGAGACGATCTCGTGTTTTTCAAAATTTGAAATTTAAATCATAACACGTAATGGTCTATTGAATGCATAGAATCACTGGTCAAGATACATAGGAAAGTTTTTTGTGCTGACGTTGAATAGAAATTAGTGGTTAGATGAATAAAAATTAGTTTTGTTACCACGTAAAAACATCTCCACACGGAGACGACCATGTCTTCTTCGAAATTTGAAATTTGAATCCTGGCACGTGATGGCCAATTAGGTGCATAGAATCAATGGTAAGATACGCATAAAGGTTTCTGGTGTCACGTTGCATACAAATTAGTGGTTGAATGAATAAAAATTAATTTTGTTGCTGTGTAAAAATCTCTTAAGGAGATGGACATTCCACCAAACAACCGTGGTTGCCTCCACCAACATCATGCTTCACAATATAAAAATATATAATTAACTTGGGAACACAAAGAACATGGGGACAACACGCATAAAACATGGAGACGATCTCGTCGTCTCAAAGAAATTTGAAAAATAGCACGTGATGGATGATCGGATTCATAGAATCAGTGATCAAGATGCGCTTAAACATTTTGGGTGCCGAAATTACATAGAAATTAGTAGTTCGATGAATAAAAAGTAAATTTATTATCGCATAAAAACAACATAGAACTACTCCAACATTGTAAGAAACTTATGCTCACAAGCATGAGAACACAAAAATGCGTGGAATTACTCCATTGTGTGCAAAGAAACTTATGCACACAAGTATAAAAACACAAAAAACATCAAACAAAATGCAAATCATTGGCCGCGTCGCGCAGCACCGTTGCCGTTTTCCACCCCACCAACCGCCACCGCTGATTCGCACCTGCGCCGCCGCCGTGGACTACGTCAAGCAGCGGACCACCACTGGAATGGATCTGAATGTGTAAAAACTTAATTCATTAAGCATAGAACCACGAAGCATAAAATTCCAAAATCAATTGCACAAAACCAGCCCTGTTCCGACGTCGCCCAGCTCCTTGATCCACCGGAATGGATCTGCATTCACCGCCTAAGCCGTCTATGCTTGAGCTGCTCCATCGCCAGTAATTGGTGTGCAAGCACAGAAAACACATAGCATATAAATCAAACTTGTCAAGCATACAAACAAAAATCTATGCAATTGGTGTGCAAACCTATGCAACTAAGTATAGAAATCACCCATGCTCCACCAATGTATAGAATTATGTACCAACAATGTATAGAATGGTGTACCAACAATGTATAGTATTGTGTAGAAGTATACATATAACTACTATTCCAACAATGTATGTCAATATGTTCTAATAATTCATATGAGTGTACTCCATCAGTGCATCAAGCATAGAAAGCTCAGTGGAGGAAAGCAATTAGAAATGTACAGTGAAATTCTAAAATTGCATGTTAATCAATTGCATGGAAACCTTGGTTTCTTATACAGAAAGCTCAGTGGGCGAAAGCAATTAGAAAACATCTACCAAGGATCAGCATATAACATCTGCTTAAAGATTTCAAATTCATTCACATTATACCAAGGATAAGCATAAAACATCTGCTTAAAAGAGCATCAAAAGTGTTAAGCAATCACATAAAAATCATCTCTCAGTAGTAAACATGTTGACAAGCATAAAAACGCATATGAAACCATGCTTACTTGCATTGCTAGCTGTTCGTATTGCATAAAAATAGTTGCACAAAGGCATAAAAATTGTAGAAACGGCCGGATTCGCCATCCAGTGCCGCTCTAGATAAAACAATTTTAAAGTGTATGAAACCATCAAGTTGCATACACAAAAATTAGCCAAAAAAACAATTTTAAAAACAATTTCAGAGTGGATAAAACAAGCAAAAAAAGTGCATATTTAAGTTCACTACAAATTACAATATATACAACATGTACAGTTTAAAGGGGTGTGAACTCATATCAGCAATGACATCATAACCAAAACACATGACTAAAACACTTGAAGGCTGCTCACTATTCCTGCTCATCATAGCATTATGTTATGAGTCTCCACCTCTTCATGGATATCACCTGACTACATACAGGAGGTAAACGAGCTTTCAGAACCCAACGAATGTAATTGTCCGTGGAAGTGAAGGTAAAAGTAAAACCAATATTGTAGTCCAGATAGCAATCAAGTATTTAGATGGCAAGTACTACAACACAATTATATAAGAAAGTGATCTAAACAACACATTATATTAGGGATAAAAGAAGTACCTGATCTCAGCATTACTATCTCCTCAGAATTCAAATATTTCAATCTGAGATGATAGTGTGGTGCGGCCGACCACGCATTGGTCTCGCTAATCAGCGCTAACACAGTGGATGTAGTGGGCATAAAAACATGTTGAAAAAAGCATTAAAAGATGTTCCAACAATGTATAAAACAATATATAGAATTGTGTACCAACAATGCATAGAAGTGTGCTCTAACAATGTATAGAATTTTGTAGAAGTGCACAGATAGCTGCTCCAACAATATATAGAAATGTGCCCCAATAATGTATAGAAAGTTTAAATAAAAAACTGCATAGAAAATTTGTTTGCTTGTCATTCAATCGTATAGAAAAGGAAGCCAATATGTGCAGCAACCCTAAGTGAATAAAAAGGAAGCCAATATGTGCAGATCAATTCAGCGAACACCAGCAGGGAATGTTATCACATCGCGCCGTGGCCGGTGGACTATGTCATACACCGGACCGCCTCATGAGCGCCATGGCCCAGAGCGCATAAAAATAAAAATGAAGGTGCATAGAAGCATCCATCTGGAGTGCCTCCAACTAGCAACAAGTAGAAACTCTTCATTTACCAATTTCGATAATGCATAGAAACTCACATATGCTATGCTAGAAAAGAAACTCACATTGATGCAAATACTAGAAAATCGATGACTCACATTAATAGAGAAACAATGCATAGAACCAAATAAATCCCCCTCTCAAGAGAGAATATTTTTTTATCTAAAACATGAAAGCCCCAACCCAAACCATGATTCTCACTTTGGGGGTATAATTAATAGAGGAACAGTGTATATAACCCAAAACCCAAACAACGCATAGAACAATCCATCAACATTAGAGGCATCCTATACAGCTAGTCTAGCCGATGCAAAAAAAACATTGTACACAAGCAATGGAGATGAATTATGCATGAACCATGAACCTGGAACTGCAAGTATATAAATCAAAACCTAGTACATGCTACAGGATGGCTAGTTTAGCCAATGTCGCTGCTACGACTCTTGTTTAGCCGCACATCATGGTTACAAAAAATAGAATGCATAAAAACAAGAGCAAAATGCACGAAAAAAGTCCAAATCGTTCTAAAAATAATGTATAGAAATGTGCTCCGATAATATATAGAAATATGCTCCAATAATGCATAGAATTTTATCCCAACAATGTATAAAAAGAAACATGAATAACTAACGATATGCAGTGAAAGATTACATAGAAAGCTTGATTTAAAATACCTCCAACTAAAAACATCCATCACATATGAAGCATAGAAATTAACATGGAGGAGCATACAAACATCCATATATAGTATCTTCAAATCCCCGAGCCCCAACTCCCCCAACATTGTGCAGCTCTCCACTTGCTCCTAGCAATGTACACAATTACCATGCCCCAACTCCCCGAGCGTTGTGCAGCTCTCCACTTGCTCCCAATAACATTACTGTGTGCCCAACAAAACAAATCAAGTAACTACAAGACTGTTTACGTTACCATTGAGTGAACCAAACACCATGATAGATTATACTATCAGTATTGCATAAAAATAGTTGCACAAAGGCGTAAAATTTGAAGAAACACATGAAGCATAGATACATCCAACTACAGCACCCCCAGCTAGACAAAAACATGAGACATGGCGCATAGAAACTTGTACACACGAAGCATAAAACTCTGACCACATCCATCGTCGAACTCATCTCCAAGTAACACCATCCATCACAAATGAAGCATAGAAATTAACATGGAGGAGCAAACAAGAAATTAACAATGCACAGAAATCAATTTCACTAAAAAAAAGTCATTTTTCTATCGAGGAATTACCAACGTCGGACCTGCATCAAGCACCTCAGTGCCATCGACCTTAAGCCGGGTTGGAGACGCCGGGGAACACCGCTCGTGGCCGGGGAGGGCTTGGAGTCGCGCCACTACCGTCGACGGATGGAAGAGGCGTTGCTGCTCGATTGATCCGCAGGAAGCCCTTTGCTCACCATTTTGCTGCTAAAGTTGACGCGGTAACCATATTGCTCGTGCCTAGAGGGGCTACTCCGATGAACTGAAAATGTGACTAAGTGAGAGCTCACCAAGAGAAAAATAAATTATACTGGTTTTAATCTGCACTCAGCAAGAAATAAATTATACTGCCAAATCAATAAGATGAAATCTCCTGCTGCCTGATTCCAAAGCCAAAAAATGGTGAGCAAAAAGGTGGTATCAATAAGCTGATATCTAACATATTTACATTTACATTTACATGATAAAGTCATCGAAACAAGAAATCATTCTGCAGAAAACTACTTCTCTGTCTGATAGCTTCATCACAAAATATGGATCCAAATCTCACTGAGGTGCACGTGGATCCAAATGATACGCATAGAAATTTAGCCAATGAAGCATAGAAAATCAAATTCTGGATGCCTGCTAGTATGCATAGAAAATCAAATTCTGGATGCCTGCTAGTATGCATAGAAATCAATTTCACTAAAAAAGATGATATTTCTACTGAGGAATTACCAGCACTGGATGAATTGAATTGATGATGCCTGCTAGTAAAAAAATCAAAATCTAGATCCAAATCTCACTGAGGTGCACGTGGATCCAAATGATATGCATAGAAATTTAGCCAATGAAGCATAGAAAATCAAATTCTGGATGCCTGCTAGTATGCATAGAAAATCGAATTCTGGATGCCTGCTAGTATGCATAGAAATCAATTTCACTAAAAAAAAAGATGATATTTCTACTGAGGAATTACCAGCACTGGATGAATTGAATTGATGATGTCTCTCGTGCCGAGGTTGATGCAGTTCACCATGGGACACCTTGCACTCGAAACAACATGCATAGAAACGTATGTTTGCAAGCGCAGAAACTTATGTATGCATGGAAACATACTCACCCGAAGCACATGTCATCTAATTTGATATGCATAGAAACCATTTACTATAAACTGTTCCTGTTTATCACAACAGCATCACTGTTTATCACAATGAGGTAAACAATTTACTATAAACTATTCCTGTCCTGAGGCTCTAATGTAGTGCTGTGCAACGTAAGGAGTATCTTTGAATTCATCAAATTAAAGAAAGTAGTCATGCTTTGGCAGGAGAAAAAATATATACATCCAAATGTGCAAGGAACCAGCAGTTTCACGCCAAAAAAGGAGAGAAATAGGTACAGCAAGATGAGCAGGATCCAAGTTCAGAGTTATGATCAACGGATGCAACCTACTAATCCCACGAGCAACAAACCAACCTGCACAGCGAGATCCCATCAATGAAAGCAAGTCCAGCCATCTCTTGTCATGATTCGAATTGCTATGTCATTTTTATAGATCGGCGAGAAGAAATCTTAATGAAATAACAAAAGTGGAAATCCGATTGCTCAATCTTGTTGTCTCCAATACGCACACAGCAGCTGGGAAAAAGCTAATCTGATAATAGTAAAATCATATTGCGACAAAATCTTACCATGAGATGAATCAAGCCGAGATTGGATGGGTCATGCAGATTTTACAGTGGCTTACCTGGAGATCCTATCTCTGCTCGCTTTGATGGGGATCTCACCCGAAGATCCTCTCTCCACTTGCATGGACAGCCAAGGTCCGATTTGAAGCTGCGATGTGGCCGAGATGGATCTTCTCCGGCGGCGCGCCTGGTGGCGAACGAAGGAGCGCTGGCAGACGCGGGGGCTGGAAGGAGCGCACCACCATGGAGGACATGGACGCGGTGAGATGGGCCAGAGGCCGCCGTCGCTGGGGCCCTCAGCCACGCGGCCATCCTAGCCCCCACGCAATGCAGCCAATGCCCGTCGTGCCCGCGTTGACCCCACATCTAGCCGCGCCGAGGCCGAGCTCGCGAAGCACTTGGAGGAGGGAGGCCGTCGGGAGAGGGAGCGCCGCCGGCGATGCGGGAGAGCCACTGGGAGAGAGGGGGGAATTTTTCCTTTTTTTTTGACCCGACATAGCCGCTGTGAGAGAGAGGGGCTGCAGCCTGCAGGGTGCCTCATTTGAACCCGGAAGGTTGAGTGTGGGTGGTGGGTCTGGTTTGACCTGATCGGATTGGCGGGGCTGTTGGTTCGGTGGAACCACGTGCTGCAGGTTGGACCAGGGCTTCCCATATTTATTGGAAGCCCGGGCTATATATATATATATATATATATATATATATATATATATATATATATATATATATATATATATATATACACGGCAGCGCTATTCTACACTCTAGGTGTAGAATAGTATTCTACACCCTAGATGTAGAATAACTATTCTGCACCCAGACACAGCCAGCCCCACCACCAGACTACACCAGCCAGCCCGATGGAACCGGTTCAGCTGAATCAAATCTCGACCCGCACTCCCCTTCCCGTGCGCGCTCCACCTCCCAAGCCCGCACCCCGACCCGTCCCTGTCCACTCCACCTCCGAGTCCGCACAGCAGACCAGCGGCGCCGCCACCCACCTGGCCCGCCGCCGGAGCTCGCAAGACCTGCGCCGCCGCCATGACCTGCCCGACCACATCGACGCTGCGCTCTTCACGGCGCCCCACCGCGTCCGCCCTCCCTTGGCTCCCCCTCCCATCGGCACCGCCCCTGCCTGGTCTGCCGCCATGACCGGCCGCCGGAGCTCACATGACCCACGCCCCCTCCCCCCGGCACCCCATCCCCGGCACCGCTCCCCTCCACCGGCGCTCCCACCACGGCGGCCCCCGCGTCCGCCCCCAACACCTCCGACCATCCTCTGCGCAGAAGCACGGCCAGGGCGGGGCCGGCAATCGCGATCAGCCGCAACCGGGCGCATGGCCAGGTCGAGGCTGGCGCTCGCGGGCAGTAGCGGCCGGGCGGGACTGGTCTTCTTCGCACCCGCGCCTGCTGTCGCGGCGAGATTGGCCGCCCCGGCGCTCGCAGCGGGAGCCCACGAAGACGTAGGACTCGGAGCCCTCCCGCCGGTGGTGGCCGTTTCGATTCGATGCTTGTGGCCGCCCATTAGCGAATGAGTCGCCGGATCCCGACTCAGCCAAGGGCGCTCGGCTGCCGCTGAAGCCCGCCCCTCCCGAAAGACGCAGGAGACGAAGGAAGTTGCGTGCGTGGACATGGGAGCTCGCGGCAGCGACCCCGCCGCCGCCGTGCTGTTGGCAGTCTTCGTCGACAGCGAGCCTGTGATGGGGTCGGTCACCGTGCAGCCATCGCTGGCGTGGCGGCGTGAAGCGGTTGCAGGCCGTGGTGGCGAACCACATGGGCGTCGCGTCGCAACAGATCTCGGCGTCCCTAGTGCGTGTCCCTCAGAGACGCCACCGACCTTGCCGCCGCCGGAGAGAAGCCCCACCGGCCGGAATCGGCCTTCTCTGTGAAGAAGAATACTGACATAGTACTGAAACAAACAAGTATGTACTGAAAGTACTGAGAAAAATATTATACTGACGTATAAAATACTGAATACCATCGAGTACTAAAAGAAAAATACCCATAAATAGTGAAAGCTACTTAAAGCTAGCCCACCCCATCCACCCCGTCAGACACGACGCGGCTTGCGCTCCGGCAGCGGCACTGCTTGCCCTGTAGCCCCATACAATACCAAACAATACTGACTAATGCTAAACAATACTGACTAATACTGAAACATACTAGTAACTATTGAATCAAAATACTGACAGAAGTACTGAGAAATAGTAATAAAACACTGAAGATACTGAGAAATACTGACAGGAAAATACTGAGAAATACTAACAACAATGTAATGATACTGATAGCTACTGAAAGAGGTACTGAGAAATACTAATAGTTATGTAGAAATATTGATAACTATATAAAAAATACTGATAAAACTAACAGATACCTGAAGATACTGATAGCTACTTAAAGGTACTGGAAACTACTGATGTTATAGTATTGGCTGTACCAAGGTAATGACAAAAAACTGACAAAATACATGAAGATACTGACAACTGCTTAAAAGTACTAACAATTACTGAAGTTATAGTATTAATTGTACTAAGCTACTGACAAAAAATACTGATGAAATACTTAAAGATCCTAACAAAATACTTGACGATATTGACAACAAGTAAATGTACTAACAATTACTGAAGTTAATACTTGAAGATACTGACAACAATTAAATGTAAGGCCACATGGATTAATTTACTTTAAAAAACAGTAACACTTGGATTAATTTTCTTTCAATAAGCATGCATGCAAAAAATCAATGGGCTACCTACGGCCACATACATCCAGTAGCCTGGAGGACTGAGCATGCGCTGCATGTCTGGATCGCTGGCTTTGAAAAATAAAAAAAATCGCATGGACGCAGTGGGACTGGGAGTGGGCGCCTGGACTGGAGCAGGAGTGGCGCGGGAGTATGGTAGTGGGCGTGCATGGCCGCGTGGGCGGGAGATAGCAGGCCCACGGGGCGTGCGTGGCGCGGGAGTCGGAGCGCGTGCGTGACCGCTCGCGCGGGGGGCGTCGGGGCGTGACCGAGGCGCGTGGGGAGGGTTGGGTCGGGGCGGGCGCGGTGGGTCGGAAGAAGCTGATTGGGTCCCTGAGTTGGCTCTACACCTAAGGTGTAGAATAGCACATGTATATATATATATATATGATATTAGGAGCATAGGGCTTCTAATAAATATATATATAGAACTATTACCTTATAACTGGCTATAAAACAATTTATTCTGTAGCCATTTTGAGTTACGATAATTGTTATGCTAATTTACGAGATTATAGTAACTTCTTATTAAATGATTTGCTATAACATGATGGTAAATATCCCCATGTGTTATAGTAATTCAACTATCGTAAATGTATATTGACATTGTCGTAAATTAGTATATAAAATTATCGTAAATAGAGGTGGCTACAAAATAACTTATTTTATAACTAACTATAGAGTATACTCTCATATATATATATATATATAACTATTAGTCCATAACTAGCTATAGAATAAGTAATTTTGTAGCTGGGTCGCTCCGTCGTGCCGGGCTGGTCTGGTCCAACCATGTTGTGTACCAACGCCTAATCCTCGTTAAAGAATCCTCATTTACTGTCCCAGCTGGGCCAGCTCTTGCCGCCCACACCTGTAACAGAACCGCCCAATTATACGAGATTAAGTAGGAAAATCGTCCAATGAGCGAACAATTTAACAAACTTAAGCCCGTATAACCCGGTAGTCCGTGAAATCCCGACGGATTTCAAACCATTTCACATAACAGCCAAGATCGTAATAAGTTTAGCGGTCACCATCATAAGTTACATAAAAGTTCACGGCACAAAATACATCGGAGTTTAAACATAATTATTACAAACCAGGTTCGAGTAAAAGTAGCGGAAGCAGTAGTTCAAATCACGCACACACAGTGTTCGAAATAAAGTGCCAACTTATGATCATCACCAGCAAAAGCATCAGACGAGAAGTAGCGAATGACCATTGCACAAGGTCCTAAGCTTCGCCCATCGCAGGATAGAGGCAGTTGATACAGTAGCCGTAATACATCTGCCTATCTGCAACAAGTGGGAACAAAGCCCTAAGTACGAGAAGGTACTCAGCTAGACTTACCCGACAGAACCAAAATAAAGTGACACCAAGGATCATGATAGGCTTTCTGGTGGGATAGCTGACTCATTTGCAAGAAAAGCATTTTTCAACTTAACAATTCTTTTCCAAAAGCATGCCGTAAGTTAATCTTTATTACCCTGTACACTATATTTGCACCTGTGCTAGAGTAACATGTAATTAAGCGAGTAAGGATTACCAACGATCATTAACAATAGTTATCATGTCATCTTCCACATAACTATCCGAGTGTTTCATCAATATTACTACGATGAAGTAGCTCAAGTCAAGTGTTCACTATCCAGTTAACGATGGCGATTCGAATCGATTATTAACCAGCTGGTAATTTATTCCTCACACAAACCTCACTCACCCGCTAAAGTGAGGTATTGGTCACCGAGTCAACTATTCAGGTAAAGTCGCGAGCTTACCAGGAACCACATGTACCCGGGGGCCGTCCGACTGCTCTTTGGCCTTATCATCGCGCCCCCGTATCCTGCCACTACTGCTCCGGTACAGTGCGTTGCGGGCAATCCACTCGGCCCGAATAATCTCCCAGCTTCGCGGTCGAAAGGTACGTTATTCGGCCAGCTAAATGTGAGGCATGCGTTCAACATGATTCGAGGCCTAACAACAGTCGGTCCTTAATCGACTCAGACGGAGAACACTACAGTCCGAAACCCTGCAAGTCCCCGCCCGGTCTAAATTTCAATTCGACACTTAGCTATTCCCATATGACATACCTTTCACGCAGATCCATGTAATCTCCTATAACTCGCAGATGACAGGCAATCACCCGACTTCTACCGGTCTAAGCAAACTAAGCAATTTTTGAACGCGACACCAAGGTAACAATGGATCGGGTAAAGCAAGGTGAAACAAGGTATAATGCAGCAACGGTTGCAAACAACTCCTAAACTTAATGCATCAATTAAGTAAAACCAATAATAAATTATTTGCAAACCGGGATAGAAATGCTCCGGGGCTTGCCTCTCTCAAAAGAGCTCGGACGGTGGTCGGGGCACTCTGGAAGATCTTCACCGACCTCCTCTTCGGCTTCGGTCACCTCCTGCTCTTGCACCTCGGACTGTTCTTCCGGGTCCTCGGGAACTGCTGCCGGGGTCACTTCCTGCGATCCTGTATGATGCAGAGATATAAGTGCTCATGCCTAGGTGCATTGCAGGGATGACATGAGATGATGATGATGGATGAGATGTAGATGAGCATGTTACTTTATTTTAAATTACGTGGAACTTACGACTATTTTACAAGGTAGTCTATATCATCCAAGAACATGTACTCATAAACTACCACAACTATTCTCTATCAGGCAAAGGCACCTTGACACTTAAGATGCTTCAAAGATACACCAAAGCAAAATTTACCAACTAATCTGGCATTAAAGGTTGAATTTAAACCCTAGTTAGCACTAGGCTTGAACAGCAACACTTATTTGGGTATCTCAGAAAAATCTAACAAAATTACTGTGGATTAATAACACGTAGTCCAGCATGTCATAAAAGTTTCATTGCAATTTGAGTACTAGAATTACCTACACAAAACAGCAAATATAGGGCCTAAAAAGGAGTATAAAATACTTTCTACTATGAAAACTATCAAACAACAGATTTCTCATTTTTCCTGGATTCTACTTAGTAAATAATCACTGTACAAAAATTATTACTTGCATGTTTTATTCATATTTTTCTATTTAACAAAAAAATAACAATTATTAGCAATAAAAAGCACTTAAACTGCACCTCACAAATTTTCTACTAAACATGTAAGAGACATATTTTTCCTAGCAAGTACATGGCACAACAAGGTTAACAAACTTGGAATCATATTTTTCTGAATTTTCTACAATTTACTATCCATTTAACAAGAAAATAGCAATTTTCAAAGATAAATAAAAACCTTACAGAAAAGTAGTGCAAAAATTAAATGCAATATTTTTACATGGTAGATCTAGTTGTAAGGAACTTATACAAATTTATTTCATAATTTTTGGAGCACATTTAATCACCCAAATAATTTCTAAAGCATTTTTATTCCACTTTAATAAAAGAAAAGAAAAACTGAATTTATTATTTGAAAACGGGCCGACACTGAAAAGGGCAGACGGCCCGGTCCATTTTGGCTCGCGGGTGCGCGCGCGGGGGGGAAGAAAGGGCGGCGGCCCGGCTCGGCTTGCGGCCCAAAGCCGCTCGCGCGAGGAGGCCAGGGGGAAGAGCCGGAGGCGCCGGTGACCGCGACGTCGCGGCCGCACGGCGACCGGCCGGTGGCCGTTCCCGACCATGCACGGGTGCGGGAAGGCTAGCAACAGATTCGCAAGGAGTAGGCGGACGCGTTTTTGATGATAGCGAAACACGAGAGGCAGCGGGGAACCACTCCCGCGGGAGGTCGCGCGCACGGTGGCGCCATGGCCGGCGCGGCGGATGCACGAAATTCGCACCTGCCTGGCTCGAGTGATGGCGCCAAGGTGTGCACGGGGTGCCGGAAAAGAAGGCGGAGCTAGGTGCGCGAGTAGGCGGGCTATGGCGGCTCACCGTCGGCCAATTTGGCCGGCGGATGCGGCGGTGGCGCGGCGAGCGCGGTGCGGTGCTCGCGCGGCACGGAGAGGAGGAGGGCCGGGGCGGAGAAAACCGGAGAGGGAGGGTGGACGCGGGGGCGCAGGCCACTTGAAGGGCGAGGCGCGCGCTGGCGGGGGCCACCGACTGCCAGCTGTCGACGGTGAGCGGCGCATGCCGGCCACGGGGCGCGCGGCGCGCGCGGGCGAGCGGACACGACGCGCGGGCGGGTGGGCGGGCGGAGCGCGCGGTCGGCTGGGCCGGGCCGCTTCGCGGGCAGGCCGAGAAGGGAGGCGACAGCCCACAAGCGCTGGAAAACGTTTTACATTTTTATTTTCCAGAGAAAATTCAAACAAATTTCAAATTACAGTTTTCAAATCCCATTTTGGGCAATCAAATGATCTTTTCTGAAAATGGTCCAAAAATGAAAGTTGTTCAGAATTTTATTTACTACAACTTTTATTAAGGGGCCAACCTCAAAACTCTTATAGATTTTGATTTTTAGAATAAAAGCTAATTTAGGGAGGATTTTTGAATATTTTCAAATAACATTTTAAAACAATTTTTGACAAAACTTTGAGTATACTAGAATATCATCAATAAAGACAACTACAAACTTGTTCAACTCTGGCATGAAAACCGTATTCATCAGATACATAAAATATGCAGGAGCATTTGTTAAGCCAAAAGACATAACAAGATACTCGTACAACCCATATCTGGTAGAAAAGGCGGTTTTCGAGACATCTTGTGGCCTAATCTTTATCTGATGGTACCCTGATCTTAGATCTATCTTGGAGAACACTCTGGCTTTAGCTAACTGATCGAACAAAACGTCGATATGAGGCAAGGGATACTTATTCTTGATAGTTACAGCATTAAGAGGTCGATAATCTACACACATTCTCAGAGTACCCTCTTTCTTTTTCTTCACGAACAAGGCAGGACATCCCCATTCAGACTTACTTGGTCGGATAAACCCCTTCTTCAATAATTCCTCCAGTTGTTTCTTCAGCTCAGCTAATTCATCCGGAGGCCTCCGATAGGGTCTCCTTAAGATAGGAGCTGTCCCGGGGATCAACTCAATTCCAAACTCAACATCTCTATCTGGAGGAAGACCAGGTAACTCATCTGAAAACACATCCGAAAACTCACACACTACCGGGATCTGGTGAATAGGAATGACTTCCATGGCACAGGTTATACTTACAAGGTTCGTTCGCCTGGGTAATGGCACCTGAAAGTTACCCTCTATCTGGGGATCCTTAAGGGTGAGCATTCGACTGCCTGTGTCTATGACTGCTCCCCAGTTTTTCATCCAGTTCATTCCTATTATTACATCCAAAACTAGTCCAGGCATAACTATCAGGTTTACCCAAAACTTTCGACTACCTAACTCAAGGGTTGCCCCTCTAACCATCTGATTGGTTAAAATATCAGCCCCTGCTGAACTTATGCAATAACTATAACTCAATTCTGTACATAGTTGTTCATGCTTCCGTGCAAATGCTTGACTTATAAAAGAATGCGAGGATCCAGAATCAAATAGAACAACTGCAGGGTGATGGTTAACAAGGAACTTACCGGCCGTTACAGGCTCTCCCTCAGGAATCTCATCCACGGTGGTGTGGTGTACACGAGCAGTGTAAGTCTGTTGCTTCTTTTTAGGCGGATAAGGGCAGAACTTTGAAAAGTGACCTGGCTGACCACAATTGTAGCAGGGCCCCTTTACTGTACCAGCGGATCCTATAGCTCCCTTTGAATTGTTCTGTTCTGCAGCTGCGGTGATCTTTGCTGGCGGCACGGCCATCTTGTACGGCTTCTGTGGTCCCTTGTAGTTCTGGGTCTTATGCTGTGGCGGCCTGAACCTTGCACCTGGTGCGGACAGACGATAAGAAGAACGATTTGCAGTGAAAACTCTGGACTGTGATGGTCCTGACTCAAACACCCTCTTACGATTCTTGGATGCAGTGTAGGCGTTGTTGTTCTTTTCTTGTTTCAGACAATCACTGACAAAGTCATTGAATCTGATGCGGGTATTGGTACCCACATGCTTCATCATCTTCGGACTTAACCCTCTCTTGAAACTAGCAATTCTCTTGGCATCTGTGTCGACCATGTCTGGAGCATAACGGCACAAGTTGTTGAAGGCATGCAAATACTGCGTCACGGTTTTGGTACCCTGATTTAAAGCTAAGAACTCTCCTAACTTCATCTCAACCAACCCTGGTGGAATGTAGACCCCACGAAAAGCTTCAGTGAACTCTCTCCATGAGATCTGTGCATTCGGGGGAAAGGTGGTGCGGTGATGCTTCCACCACATCCCTGCGGGTTCTTGTAACTGATGTGCAGCATATTCTGTCTTCAGAACTTCGGTCAGCCTCAACACGCGGAACTTATCTTTTATGGTGTTGATCCATTCTTCCGCGTCGAGTGGCTCTGTTGCTTCCTTGAAAATAGGTGGCCTAGTATCCATGAAGTCCTTGAAGTTGCTGTACTGGTTCACCCCATGGCCACCACCTTGATTATTACCTCTCTGAACATTTTCGGCGATGGTACGCAGAAAATCTTCCATATTCTTCTGCGATTGCTCGGCATTACGCTGGCTTCCTTGGAACTGCGCGAAGAATACCTCTGCAGTGAGCGGTGGAGGAGGGGGCAATTGTGGCTCTGGCTGCGGCTCATGGTGGTTGACGTTGTTTGCACCACTCCCACCAGCCCCTACACCGTTACCACTAGTTTCAGCGGCCTCATACGTGGCACGGCGAGTGTTTGCCATCTGCATATTCCAGCAACAAGTAATAATTGAGCGAAGTTGTAGTAATTGTATTTGAATGAACAATCATGCCATACTGAATTCATTGGAGAGAACAAGTCATACAATAAAATAGAGGCACAATAATCGCATTCCAATTAAAACAACATCACTAATCACGTTACTTCGAATACCACATTGCATCCAATACAACCACGTTGCCAGCATACATACACTGGACTTTTATGCGTTCGGGCATCGCATACACAACCGAGTTCCAAAAGATCGCTAGTCTCAAGATATAACAGGATACAACACGATACATGGAAACCAAAAGAAGGCCATCGCGACAGAGCCTAGCTACGAACGCAGGGCACTAGCCTACTCTTTGGGGCCGTCGTCGAGATCGGAGGCGTCACCATCGCTACCATCAGTAGCGGCATTGTCATCGACGTCCATATGGGCGGCGTCCGGAGGAGCATACGGGCCTACCCCGTTGTAGAGGGCATGAAACTCTTCATGCAAGTTGGCATTATACTCTTCTAGCTCCTCGACCCTCTGCCTCAGAAGGTCCCTCTCGTTCCAGGTTTCATTCCTTTCTTGAACTAGTTGTCCCATCATGCGGTCTGCATTTCTGTTGGCCTGAGTCAGCATCTGCACCCGCTGCATGGCACTCTCACCTCTCTCGAGAGCCCGGTCTCGCTGTAAGCTCATGTCGGCCAACTGCTCCTGCAAGCTAGCTATGGCACGTGCTTGCTTCTTCTTCTGTTTCCTTGCTTCAAGCCGGTCATCACCACGCAGACCAGTCAAAGTCCAATAGGTACTCTCAAGACCCTGATATGCTCTGATAGCTGCATACATGGCACTCATAGCGTGGTTGTCGCTAGCCCGTCCTTCACTTGGGCCTCTAACCAGGGCACTTCCTTCCGGTTGCAGCCAAATGGCATCGCGAGGATCATCTCTCGGAAAAGTACCGGCCAAGGCTGCTGCCAACTTGTTGGGAAATCTGCTCATTATGTCTCGGATGACACGAAAGGCTGCGCCCTCCGCACCCTCAATTGGAGTGCGTCCCTCAAACTCCAAATGTCAACCGTCCCATTCTGGCGCATCACCAAGAGCAGGGACGGTGATTTCCACTACTGCAAGTCCATCCTCAGCTAGCTGGCTCTCACTCCAAGAGTACACCGGCTCTTGACCCTCCGGGTACCCCACATCATGGAGCACTCTCCAAAGCAAGGTGGGCATGCCAAACTCGCTTAGAAAAGTGTCCGTGCTGCGGCGCTCCCGCGGGGCCATCTGGTGACGGGGTGCTCTTCCGCCAGTGGACTTAAGGGCAGTCTGCTTCATGCGGGCCATCTGTAGCACAAGTTTTAATTACCCGATGAGAACATATTTTAAGTCGATATCATTTTTATCAAAATAGGATAATCCTTTTATAAGGGGAGGAATGCATGCTATGAATAGAATACACAGGCAATATGATGCATGCACGCGTCTTACGTTCTCACAAACTTAGAAAATAAGAACATCTAACGATGAATTCGGTGGCATACAAACGATCTCTCATATACGTAACTAATTCGTTCTACACGAAAAATGCTATTATGTACCTACAGAAAATTCATTTCAGCCCAGACCCCATGAATGCATGAAAGCAGTAAATCTACCTACACGCTCTACACGAATCCCCAGATGCGTGTACAACGGTAGTAACTACCCAATCACATCGTCCTATTGACGGCATCGCCTCAACGGACAGAACACCCACACATGCGATACTTTCATAAAAACATGTGTAGAACATGTAATTATTCTAGTATCATATAAGCACTCTCCCTAGATCGGCGGTGTATCCGATCATGCTCTCACAGCTCACACTTACCGAAGCGTAGAGGTAACTGATCCATACATTACCACTCAATTAAGTGGCACTCATACAATAGCACGCCGTATGAGCAACGAAAAGAGAAATATGGTGCAAGAACCCCAAGTTAGTACTTAACTAGCCACCTAGAGTCCTTAACTGGGCATACAGGATATGACCACTGGCACACTTTTAGTTTGAAAATCACACTTTTTAAACAAATTTTTGTTTTAAATACACTTATAAACAGTAATCACGCTAAACCATGCTCTGATGCCAGCTGTAACAGAACCGTCCAATTATACGAGATTAAGTAGGAAAATCATCCAGTGAGCGAACAATTTAACAAACTTAAGCCCGTATAACCCGGTAGTCCATGAAATCCCGACGGATTTCAAACCATTTCACATAACAGCTAAGATCGTAATAAGTTTAGCGGTCACCATCATAAGTTACATAAAAGTTCGCGGCACAAAATACATCGGAGTTTAAACATAATTATTACAAACCAGGTTCGAGTAAAAGTAGTGGAAGCAGTAGTTCAAATCACGCACACACACACTGTTCCAAATAAAGTGCCAACTTATGATCATCTCCAGCAAAAGCATCAGACGAGAAGTAGCGAATGACCATTGCCCAAGGTCCTAAGCTTCGCCCATCGCAGGATAGAGGTAGTTGATACAGTAGCCGTAATACATCTGCCCATCTGCAACAAGTGGGAACAAAGCCCTGAGTACGAGAAGGTACTCAGCTAGACTTACCCGACAGAACCAAAATAAAGTGACACCAAGGATCATGATAGGCTTTCTGGTGGGATAGCTGACTCATTTGCAAGAAAAGCATTTTTCAACTTAACAATTCTTTTCTAAAAGCATGCCGTAAGTTAATCTTTATTACCCTGTCCACTATGTTTGCACCTGTGCTAGAGTAACATGTAATTAAGCAAGTAAGGATTACCAACGATCATTAACAATAGTTATCATGTCATCTTCCACATAACTATCCGAGTGTTTCATCAATATTACTACGATGAAGTAGCTCAAGTCAAGTGTTCACTATCCAGTTAACGATGGCGATTCGAATCGATTATTAACCAGCTGATAATTTATTCCTCACACAAACCTCACTCACCCGCTAAAGTGAGGTATTGGTCACCGAGTCAACTATTCAGGTAAAGTCGCGAGCTTGCCAGGAACCACATGTATCCAGGGGCCGCCCGACTGCTCTTTGGCCTTATCATCGCGCCCCCGTATCCTGCCACTACTGCTCCGGTACAGTGCGTTGCGAGCAATCCACTCGGCCCAAATAATCTCTCAGCTTCGCGGTCGAAAGGTACGTTATTCGGCCAGCTAAATGTGAGGCATGCGTTCAACATGACTCGAGGCCCAACAACGGTCGGTCCTTAATCGACTCAGACGGAGAACACTACCGTCCGAAACCCTGCAAGTCCCCGCTCGGTCTAAATTTCAATTCGACACTTAGCTATTCCCATATGACATACCTTTCACGCAGATCCAGGTAATCTCCTATAACTCGCGGATGACAGGCAATCACCCAACTTCTATCGGTCTAAGCAAACTAAGCAATTTTTGAACGCGACACCAAGGTAACAATGGATCGGGTAAAGTAAGGTGAAACAAGGTATAATGCAGCAACGGTTGTAAACAACTCCTAAACTTAATGCATCAATTAAGTAAAACCAATAATAAATTATTTGCAAACCGGGAGAGAAATGCTCCGGGGCTTGCCTCACTCAAAAGAGCTCGGACGGTGGTCGGGGCACTCTGGAAGATCTTCACCGACCTCCTCTTCGGCTTCGGTCACCTCCTGCTCTTGCACCTCGGACTGTTCTTCCGGGTCCTCGGGAACTGCTACCGGGGTCACTTCCTGCGATCCTGTATGATGCAGAGATATAAGTGCTCATGCCTAGGTGCATTGCAGGGATGACATGAGATGATGATGATGGATGAGATGTAGATGAGCATGTTTCTTTATTTTAAATTACGTGGAACTTACGACTATTCTACAAGGTAGTCTATATCATCTAAGAACATGTACTCATAAACTACCACAATTATTCTCTATCAGGCAAAGGCACCTTGACACTTAAGATGCTTCAAAGATACACCAAAGCAAAATTTACCAACTAATCTGGCATTAAAGGTTGAATTTAAACCCTAGTTAGCACTAGGCTTGGACAGCAACACTTATTTGGGTATCTCAGAAAAATCTAACAAAATTACTGTGGATTAATAACATGTAGTCCAGCATGTCACAAAAGTTTTATTGCAATTTGAGTACTAGAATTACCTACACAAAAACAGCAAATATAGGGCCTAAAAATGAGTATAAAATACTTTCTACTATGAAAAGTATCAAACAAGAGATTTCTCATTTTTCCTGGATTCTACTTAGTAAATAATCACTGTACAAAAATTATTACTTGCATGTTTTATTCTTATTTTTCTATTTAACAAAAATAACAATTATTAGCAATAAAAAGCACTTAAACTGCACCTCACAAATTTTCTACTAAACATGCAAGAGACATATTTTTCCTAGCAAGTACATGGCACAACAAGGTTAACAAACTTGGAATCATATTTTTCTAAATTTTCTACAATTTACTATCCATTTAACAAGAAAATAGCAATTTTCAAAGATAAATAAAAACCTTACAGAAAAGTAGTGCAAAAATTAAATGCAATATTTTTACATGGTAGATCTAGTTGTAAGGAACTTATACAAATTTATTTCATAATTTTTGGAGCACATTTAATCACCCAAATAATTTCTAAGGCATTTTTATTCCACTTTAATAAAAGAAAAGAAAAACTGAATTTATTATTTGAAAACGGGCCGACATCGAAAAGGGCAGACGGCCCGGTCCATTTCGGCTCGCGGGTGCGCGCGCGAGGGGGGGGGGAAGAAAGGGCGGCAGCCCGGCTCGGCTTGCGCCCAAAGCCGCTCGCGCGAGGAGGCCAGGGGGAAGAGCCGGAGGCGCCGGTGACCGCGACGTCGCGGCCGCGCGGCGACCGGCCGGTGGCCGTTGCCGACCATGCACGGGTGCGGGAAGGCGAGCAACAGATTCGCAAGGAGTAGGCGGATGCGTTTTTGATGATAGCGAAACACGAGAGGCAGCGGGGAACCACTCCCGCGGGAGGCCGCGCGCGCGGTGGCGCCATGGCCGCCGCCGGCGGATGCACGAAATCCGCACCTGCCTGGCTCGAGTGATGGCGCCAAGGTGCACACGGGGTGCCGGAGAAGAAGGCGGAGCTAGGTGCGCGAGTAGGCGGGCTATGGCGGCTCACCGTCGGCCAATTTGGCCGACGGATGCGGCGGTGGCGCGGCGAGCGCGGTGCGGTGCTCGCGCGGCACGGAGAGGAGGAGGGCCGGGGCGGAGAAAACCGGAGAGGGAGGGTGGACGCGGGGGCGCAGGCGACTTGAAGGGCGAGGCGCGCGCTGGCGGGGGCCACCGACGGCCAGCTGTCGACGGCGAGCGGCGCATGCCGGCCACGGGGCGCGCGGCGCGCGCGGGCGAGCGGACACGACGCGTGGGCGGGCGGGCGGGCGGAGCGCGCGGTCGGCTGGGCCGGGCCGCTTCGCGGGCAGGCCGAGAAGGGAGGCGACGGCCCACAAGCGCCGGAAAACGTTTTACATTTTTATTTTCCAGAGAAAATTCAAACAAATTTCAAATTACAGTTTTCAAATCCCATTTTGGGCAATCAAATGACCTTTTCTGAAAATGGCCCAAAAATGAAAGTTGTTCAGAATTTTATTTACTACAACTTTTATTAAGGGGCCAACCTCAAAACTCTTATAGATTTTGATTTTTAGAATAAAAGCTAATTTAGGGAGGATTTTTGAATATTTTCAAATAACATTTTAAAACAATTTTTGACAAAACTTTGAGTAATTTAGTGGCTCCAAAAATTTCACCTATAATTCTAAGTGATATAAAATTTATAGTTGCACAAGTTTGATGAATGTAATTAGCACATTATCACAACATGTTATGCAATACTAGTTTTCACACTTTTATTTTACTAAAGGTACACCCTAAGTACATATGATTATGAATGCCATGACATGCTATGCTCATGATTTGAAATGTTAATGCTTGCGTAACACCGGGGTGTTACAACACCGCCCTTTCTCAACCGCAGGTCACGCGCGTGGTTATGGATGGTGGTCCCTTTGACCAATGCATGCATGCATGGATTAATTTAATCCCCTGATTTTTTCGGTTCGTTCCACCGGCCAGAAGGCCACATCCGCGCATGGTGCAGCGCCCCTGCCCCCGGCATCGACCCTCCGTCCACCAATGGCAGCCCCGATGGCGGCGCTGTCTAGCCCGGTGCCATCCCCGACCGGCGGCGCACGGCTTCCCCTCATGGTCCGGCGCCCCTGCAACCGACGACGGCGTGGCCGACGGGGACCTCCACCGCGTGACCGACAGGGACCTTCACCGCGTCGACCTCGCCGACGGCCCTATGGCGGATGACGCTCCCGGCGACGGTGTGCCTCGCCCTGCGGCCTGCACCCCACGACAGCTCCTTCCCCGGTGACAGCGGCGCATCCCTTCTCTCTCCCAGCAGTGGCGATAGCGTCCACTGCTTCCCTGGTGACCAACGGCGGCGTGGCCCGGCCCGACCCCTTCCCCGACCGGCAGCGCTCCATCCACGGCGAGCCCCCGCACTCCGTCTACGCTCCGACGGCGATGCCCCCCGGCTCTGTTCCGCGGTCCCGCGACGACTCGCGCGCATGGCTAGATGCACGGGCACGGCGGCCCTCGGCGGCGACTCGCAGGCACGGCGGCCCTGGCGGTGGCGCAACCAGACCAGCCGTGGGGCTCCCCTCCATCTCGCGCTGGCCGGCATCAGCCCCTATGTCACCAGCGACGGCGGCTGCATTCCTATGGCCGACAATGGCCCCTTACCCACCAACGACGGCGACGGGGAGGCGAGTGCGATGGCGTGCGTCAGGCCAGGCACACCACGTGAAGTCGCCTACAGTCCCGCACATCCAGCAGTAACCCTACAACGGCGGTGGTTCCTCATCGGCGGCAGGTCTTGGCGTTGTATCCAACCACCAGGCGGTGCGACTCCTGTCCTTCTGTTCCGGCGGCGCTGCTTCAGACACAAGCTCGTCCGCACCTTCACCGGTGACTCCCTGATGTCAGGCTCAAGCTGTGGCTCTCTGAGTCTCTGACTGATGTAGGCGGCGTCCTGTTTCTTTCTCGTGAAATTGGAGCACGCATCCAATTGCTCTCGAGTAGCAATTCTCGTAATTAGTTGCAAATTCTTGTAAATATTATTAGTACTGTCGTAAGCAGAATTTTCGTAAATATGCATAGCATTATAGTAACTTGTTCATGAAATTATGGTAAATCTTTTTTAATGGTAATTTTGTCTGAGAAATTCAAAGTATTTTAATCAGCTTATGACAAAATCGGTCTCGTCACTGTGCTTAGATTCTCGTAACACTTGAACAATTACATGTAGAGTATTCTCGTAACCCATTCCTATTTACTAGAATTGTATATTCTTTACTATTTTCTGTGGACAATAGTATTCTCGTAACCTTACTATTTCAAGGTATGTTAAGTATGTTTGCGGCTGGACAATATATTCTCGTAACCTTTACTATTTTAAGGCTTGTGCATAAGTGCATCTACACTTCTGTGTTCTCATAACACATTCACAATTTTCGTAAATAGAATTTTTGTTGATATGCATTATTATAGTAACTTGTTCATGGAATTATGGTATCTTGTATTCTCATAACCTTACTATTTTAAGGTATCTTGTATTCTCGTAACAAGAATATTTGCATGCGGCTGGACAAAAAAATAAATTAAAGCTCATAATCTATTCTCGTATACTTGCATGTGTAGAGTAGTTCAAATATTCTCGTAACAACCACTGAAAGTAGACCGCTACCTTGTTGGGACACCACCGAAATCAGCGTGATCTGCATGCACTAATTAACGTGAAGTAATTACTAATTACGGTTTTTTATTTCCCATCTACGGAGTAGCTCACGGACACGGTGGCAGCTAGGCCTGCATTTACGAGCCTGCTTGCTGTTGGCGCGATGAATGGCTTGCGCTCCACCGGTGGGATGGCATGCTATAAGGTATTTTATAGTTAGCTACAAAGTATACTCTTCCTATATATATAGTTATAATATTAAGAGCATAGGACTTTCAATAATTATTGAAAGCCCTATCCCAAACTTCGTGACGTGGTTGAACCCAACCAACTACCCAAACCACCAGCTATACATCTGCGCTCCACCCCTCGACGTGGCAGCATCAATCCTGCCATAGAAACCCCACCTTAATAATACGTAAATATCGTGTCTCTCCGTTCATTTGAATCACCGCGTTCTCTCTCCTCCTTCCTCTCTCTCCTTCACTCCCAGATCCAGATCGGCGGCGGCGGTCGCTCTCCCCACCGCGGTGACACGCCATCTCCCCGTCGGCAGCATCGGCACCGCAGTGTGTGCGGGGAAGCCGTGCAGGGCCCGCTAGCCGCAGGCACGGGAGGAGGCGCGTGGCCGCATGGGCTCCCCGCCCGGTCACACTGTAGGCGCAGGGCCGCGAGTCGTCACCTCGCCGGGCGCGAGGGGGCGAGGACGGGAGTGTGTCGGCGCTGGGGCCGCGGGGCGCGGGGCCACCCGTGCGTGCCCTGCCGCGAGAGCCGCAGAGGTGCAGCGGGGAGCCAGCCGCAGTCGCTGCCGGACAGGCATCGTTGTCGGGCAGGCTTGTCTGTGGCCCTGGTTGCTGCCGCAATGAGGCTTGGCGCAGTCGCAGTCATCAGCCGGGTACGCAGCCACCGTCCGCTGGCAATCGTGTTGACCCATCCAATCTCAGCTTGATTCATCTCACGGTAAGATTTTGTCGCAATATGATTTTACTATTATCAGATTAGCTTTTTCCCAGCTGCTGTGTGCGTATTGGAGACAACAAGATTGAGCAATCAGATTTTCACTTTTGTTATTTCATTAGGATTTCTTCTCGCTGATCTGTAAAAATGACATAGCAATTCGAATGATGACAAGAGATGGCTGGACTTGTTTTCATTGATGGGATCTCGCTGTGCTGGTAATTCCTCAGTAGAAATATCATCTTTTTTAGTGAAATTGATTTCTATGCATACTAGCAGGCATCCAGAATTTGATTTTCTATTTATACTAGCAGACATCCAGAATTTGATTTTCTATGCATACTAGCAGGCATCCAGAATTTGATTTTCTATGCTTCATTGGCTAAATTTTTATGCATGCGTATCATTTGGATCCACGTGCACCTTAGTGAGATTTGGATCCACGTGCACCTCAGTGAGATTCGGGTCAAGAATTTGTGATGAAGCTATGAGACAGAGAAGTAGTTTTCTGCAGAATGATTTCTTGTTTTGATGACTTTATGATGTAAATGTAAATATGTCAGATATCAGCTTATTGATTCCACCTTTTTGCTCACCATTATTTGGCATTGGAATCAGGCAGCAGGAGATTTCAGCTTATTGATTTGGCAGTATAATTTATTTCTTGCTGAGTGCAGATTAAAACCAGTATAATTTATTTTTCTCTCGGTGAGCTCTCACTTAGTCGCATTTTCAGTTCATCGGAGTAGCCCCTCTAGGCATGGGCGATATGGTTACCACGTCAACTTCAGCAGCAAAATGGTGAGCAAAGGGCTTCCCGCGGATCAATCGAGTGGCAACGCCTCTTCCATCCGTCGACGGCAGTGGCGCGACTTCAAGCCCTCCCCGGCCACGAGCGGTGTTCCCTAGCGTCTCAAACCCGGCCTGAGGTCGATGGCACTGAGGTGCTTGATGCAGGTCCGGCGTTGGTAATTTCTCGATAGGAAAAATGACTTTTTTTAGTGAAATTGATTTCTGTGCTTTGTTAATTTCTTGTATGCTCCTCTATGTTAATTTCTATGCTTCATTTGTGATGGATGGTGTTATTTGGAGATGAGTTTGGCGATGGATGTGGTCAGAGTTTTATGCTTCGTGTGTACAAGTTTCTATGCGCCATGTCTCATGTTTTTGTCTAGCTGGAGGTGCTGTAATTGGATGTATCTATGCTTCATGTGTTTCTTTAATTTTTATGTCTTTGTGCAACTATTTTTTTGCAATACTGATAGTATAATCTATCATGGTGTTTGGTTCACTCGATGGTAACATAAACAGTCCTGTGGTTAATTTGTTTTGTTGGGGCACACAGTAATGTTATTGGGAGCAAGTGGAGAGCTGCACAACGCTCGGGGAGTTGGGGCATGGTAATTGTGTACATTGCTAGGAGCAAGTGTTGAGCTGCACAATGTTCGGGGAGTTGGGGCTTAGGGATTTGAAGATACTGTATATGGATGTTTGTATGCTCCTCCATGTTAATTTCTATGTTTCATGTGTGATGGATGTTTTTAGTTGGAGATATTTTAGATCAAGCTTTCTATGCGATCTTTCACTGCATATTGTTAGTTATTCATGTTTCTTTTTATACGTTGTTGGGACAAATTTCTATGCATTATTGGAGCACATTTCTACACATTATCGAAATACATTTCTATACATTATTTTAGAACGATTTGGACTTTTTCGTGCATTTTGCTCTTGTTTTTATGCATTCTATTTTGGGTAACCATGATGTGCGGCTAAACAAGAGTCACTGCAGCGACATTGGCTAAACTAGCTGTCCTGTACCATGTTCTGGGTTTTGATTTATGTACTTGCAGTTCCAGGTTCTTGGTTCATGCATAATTCATCTCCATTGCTTGTGTATAATGTATTTTTTTTTGCATCGGCTAGACTAGCTGTATGGGATGCCTCTAATGTTGATGGATTGTTCTATGCATTGTTTGGGTTTTGGGTTCTATGCACTGTTCCTCTATTAATTATACCCTCAAAGTGAGAATCATGGTTTGGGTTGGGGCTTTCATGTTTTTAGATAAAAAATAGTCTCTCTAGAGAGAGGGATTTATTTGGTTCTATGCATTGTTTCTCTATGTGAGTCTTCAATTTTCTAGTATTTACATCAATGTGAGTTTCTTTTTTAGCATTAGTGAGTTTCTATGCATATTGAAATTGGTAAATGAAGAGTTTCTACTTGTTGCTAGTTTGAGGCACTCTAGATGGATGCTTCTATGCACCTCTATTTTTATTTTTATGTGTTTCGGGCCATGGTGCTCATGAGGCGGTCCGGTGTATGACATAGTCCACCGGCCACGGCGCGATGTGATAAGATTCCTTGCTGGTATTCGATGAATTGATCTGCACATACTGGCTTCTTTTTTATTCACTTAGGGTTGCTGCACATATTGGCTTCCTTTTCTATACGATTGAATGACAAGCAAACAAATTTTCTATGCAGTTTTGATTTAAACTTTCTATACATTAATGGGGCACATTTCTATACATTATTGGCCTATTGGGACACATTTCTGTATATTGTTAGAGCAGTTATCTATGCACTTCTACACAATTCTATACATTGTTAAATCACACTTCTATGCATTGTTGGTACACAATTCTATACATTGTTTTATACATTGTTGGTATATACAATTCTATCAATTGTTGGAGCAGTTTTTATGCATTCTAATTTGGGTAGCCATGATGTGTGGCAAGACAATAGTCACTGCCAACATCGGCTGAGCTAGCTGTCCTGTCCCATGCTTTGGATTTTGATTTATATACCTGCAGTTCCGGGCTCATGGTTTATGCATAATTTATCTCCGTTGCTTTGTGTTTGTGCTACTATTTTTATGCTCTATTTGGTTGTAATTAGTCCTTATCGAATAGCTGAAGGGCAATACAAATTCAACCAAAAAGCTATAATTTTGTTCTAGATTTTTGGCTGTGATTTTTTTGCATTAATGTAATTGACATTAACTCCAGGAATACTTTTTGCGCCTACTAAAACATGTTTTTATGCAGTCCACAGCGGCAGCGCGTGGTGCGAATTGGTGGTGGAGCCGAAGGAGCAAGCAACCGAGAAGCCCGAGATGACTGCACAAAAAACATTTAAACGTATCTTGATCATTGATTCTATGCAATGTCAGTGTAAAAAAAAACGTTTAAACGTATCTTGATCATTGATTCTATGAATCCGATCGTTCATCACGTGCTATTTTCCAAATTCAAATTTTCGAGAAGATGAGATTGTCTCCATGTTTTACGTGTGCAGTCTTCATGTTCTATGTATTGTCCCCATGTTAATTAATTATACATCCCCATGTTAGGAAGCATGATATTGGTGGAGGCAACCATGGTTGTGTCAGGTGGAATGTCCATCTCATGGAGAGGTTTTTACGCGGCAACAAAGTTAAATTTTATTCATTCAACCACTAATTTGTATGTAACGTCGCACCAAAAATCTTTATGCGCATCTTGACCATTGATTCTATGCATCTAATCGGCCATCATGTGGCAGGATTCAAATTTCAAATTCTGAAGAAGACAAGGTCGTCTCCATGTGGAGATGTTTTTACGCGGTAACAAAATTAATTTTTATTCATCCAACCACTAATTTCTATTCAACGTCGACGCCAAAAACTTTTCTACGTATCTTGACCAGTGATTCTATGCATCCAATTAGCCATTACGTGTCATGATTCAAATTTCAAATTTTGAAAAACACAAGGCCGTCTCCATGTTTTTATGCTCTCACTCACAAGATCTATTCGTAGATGAATGCATAAAATTCTATCTCATAATATGCAAAATTATGAATTTTAATTTTTTTTAAAAAATATATTCACAATGGATCTTGAATTGTGTAAAAAAATATCAGGAGTTCAATGGTGAAAATCGTTTTTGAATCGGATGTTTCGTTGAGAAATTGTCGTGAAAAAATGGAAAAGATTAGAGTGGACGCACGCATGCAGGCATGTGTCAGCATGTGTCAGCTGCTGTCAGGTATAACGTCCAGATTGCGGAGAGGTTTTTATGCGGTAACGAATTGATTTTAATTCATGCAACCACTAGATTTTATGTATTGTCGCGATAAAAATATTTATGTGCAGTCTGACCTAAGATTTTATACGTCCGATTTGTTGGGTCCCCGGGGGGTCCCCCACCTGCACGCGCGTCAGCTTCGTGGGGGCTGGCTGGGGCTTCCAATACCTATTTATAGCCCTGGGCTCCCAATAGCCCAGCCCTATATATATATATATATATATATATATATATATATATATATATATATATATATATATATATATATATATATATATATATATATATATATATATATATAGTTGGGTATATATATATATATATATATATATATATATATATATATATAAGTGTATCAAAATAGTTGGGTATTCTCGGGAATACGGGAAATACCCTTTGGATCCGCCAATGCACTGTCCATTTTTACCTGAGAAGTAAGAAGTTAAATTTACTTAACTTTGATTAAATATATATAATAAAATATTAATATTTATGGTATATAATTAGTATCACTAGATAGATTATTAGATTTATTTTCATAATGAACTTATTTGGATATATAAATGTTTTCTACAAGTTTGATCAGCACGAATACTATAGCGACATTTAAAAATAGACAAAGGGAGCATATGTTATGTATGGATGTTATTCAATTGAGATGATGGTTGTGCAAGGCTTATACGACTATATAGAAAGCTAAAAATATGAATAGAAATCAGGGTTCGGTACGTTGATTGGTTCATTGCCTCATGTTTTCTTATAAACTTAAATTATAATCCCTCTATCTTAGGATATAAGACATGCACGTATTTCAGAATTCAAACTTCCTTATCTTTCACCAATAATTAGTCTAATAATATAAAAAAAATATAGTATAATAGTGGTAACAGTAGATTTATCTTTACAAATACTTTATGATACTTTGTCGTTGCCATAAATTACATACAATAGTATAAATTAACGGTTAAAGTATGATCTTGAAGACCACACCAAGTCAAATCGTGCCTTATATCTTGAGACGGAGGGAGTAAGACATTTTGCCTTTTTCAATCTAGATATAGTGTGTACACCTAAATACATAACAAAATCAATATATCAAGAAAAGTCAAAACGTCTTATAATTTAGAATGGAGGGAGTATTAAATTGTGCGATCAAGTAGAAATGGATTCGTGAAGCGACTCTAGCTTTAACTAGTTAGATCCCTTGCACTCGAATATGCCTATGCGGATTTAAGTCTTCATATGTCTTTCAGTGGTATATGACACGTGCTTGTATAACAAAATGTTTGATTCCATCAATCTATCTCTTATAAAGTTAATCCCTACTATAAGTTCTATCTCGATATGAAGCCATCTACATCATCTTTCACTAATTATCCACATCATTTCCCACTAATAGCCATTTCATCCCGCTACTTCCGACCTCTTAATGCAACAATTTTAAAAAAAAAGATGTACAGAACATGTAGATGATTCAACTCAAACATGCAACAGTTTTATTTCTAAGAGATTCCAGCAGCCACGTGCGGGATATCCAACTAGTTTAAGATATGTGAAAGGTAGTCACTATTTGTGTTGGAATGAATGGCGCGCGCGATCGGGGCTTTCTCTCCCTCTGGTTAATTCTTGGTTGTTGCTATAAAAAGAGAAGAGGAGCCGTCCAGAACCCTATTCATTACACTGCTATATCTGCATGCATGCAGTTCCTGATCCCTATAAACCAGGGTTATTTTTGGTCGTGGATGGATCGGAGCTAGCAGCCGGCATCTCCGATCCATGTCTCTCCTACCTTTATTTTGCAAGCACATAGGTATATAATAGACGCTCAAGGAGGAGGAGGAAGAGGAGGAGAGGAGAGGAGAGAGAGGCGCTCATCTATCATGACGACCACGCCGATGTCGGTCCCGGACTACTCCACCGGAGGCGCCATCGTCTCCTGCGCCTCCGTCGCCAAGCTGAAGCCGCAGCGCAACAGCAAGCGACTTCGACACCACTGCTCGTCGCCTGCCGCTTCATCCTCCTCCTCACACAGCAGCAGCAGCACCACCACACAGAAAGAGGAGGAGGACATGGCCAAATGCCTCATCCTCCTCGCTCAGGGCCCCGCCGCCGCCGTTGAGCCAGCCAGACTAATGCCGGCACCGGCACCGGCACCGGTACCCGCCAGCAGGCCAAAGAGCACGAGCCGCAGGTTCTTCGCCGCCGCCGAGGCCGGAGGTGGCGTGTGCGTGTCGTACGAGTGCAAGACGTGCAACAAGTGCTTCCCCTCCTTCCAGGCCCTCGGCGGACACCGCACCAGCCACAACAATGATAAGAAGCAGCAGCCGCCACCGCGACGGCCGGAGGAGGCGGCTGCTGCTGTCACCACCACGCTTAGCCTGCGCACAGCTGCAGCGGGGACCGACGCAGCAGCTGCAGCGGCGACGAGGCCGGCGCACGAGTGCTCGTCATGCGGCGCGGTGTTCGCGTCCGGGCAGGCGCTCGGTGGGCACATGAGGCGCCACCGGCCGCTCACCACGAGCTCGTCGGCCGTGGCGGCGCCCGAGAGCGTGGTCACCGCCACGGGGACGGGGGACCAAGACAGTAGCAAGCTGCTGCAGGAGAGCAACATCAACCTGGAGCTGGACCTCAACCTGCTGCCGGCGCCGTCGACGGAGCAGGAGGTGACATCCCCGGCAAAGCCGCCATGCCATGAACCAGCAGTTCAGTTGATGCATGCTTTGACTCGCCACTAGCTAGCTAGCTTCACCGAACCATCATATCCATGGCTGCTGACGTACGCTGGCTCCAATTGACGACATGGGGAGGGAGGGAGCCAAGCTAATTTACTACTGTAATTATATTAATTTTTGGAATTTATACATTACTACCTATGTCCCAAAAAAAACTGTTTTTGGTTAGTTTTGTCTTAATTCAAACTATCTAAAGTTTGACCAAATTTATACACCCAAATATTAATGTATACCTATCTAGTGCCATAAATGTTAGCAAATTTCTCTATATATTTGGTTAAACTTAAGATAATTTGACCTAGGACAAAACTAAAACATCCATTTTTTTTGCACCAAAGGGTGTATTATATTATCCATCCTTTTGTTTTTCTTTACTTGTACATGCACTCATTACTGCTTGCTACAGTGCAGATGGCTACCAACATTATTGGCATGTTGCCATCTACACTAGTTATTATATATATAAACATCACACACATCAGACACAGGCATGATAACCCAAACTGATGATATATAAACCAAGCTAACAAACTATCCCCATCAAATACAACTTGCTTACATAATCATTAGTTTTTCACAAATCAGTCAAATGTCTCGACCAAAATATGCCAGCAGTCAACACATTTAGTCACTAGTTACTAGTATATTTGCCGGAAGGAACTGAGGTCACGGCAGTGGCACCCTTGTTGGTTTTTACTGACCGTCGACGCAGGGTCACACATCACACACATCAGACACAGGCATGATCACCCAAACTGATGATATATAAACCAAGCTAACAAACTATCTCCATCAAATACAACTTGCTTACATAATCACTAGTAATTCACAAATCAGTCAAATGTCTCGACCAAATTACAACTTCTTACTGACCATATATTGCCAGCAGGCAACACATTTAGTCACTAGTTACTAGTATATTTGCCGGAAGGAACTGAGGTCACGGCAGTGGCACCCTTGCTGGTTTTTACTGACCGTCAACGCAGGGTCAGAGAGCATGCATTCTGACCTAGCAGTGCCTCTGGTTAGTTTGGGGTCGTCGGCAGCAGCGGCACATGCATATGTGTGCACACTCTCTCTGGCTCTCCCCTTGCCCACAGGTTCAGCAGCTCCCCTCTCTTCCAACCAAGCGTGATCAAGGTGCCTGTACCAACAAAACACATCCACGCATACACATCAGGCAACGCGATGGCCTGCTTGGACGCTCATAATCTACATATATATGCATCCAATAGAGTCTCAAGCTAGCCATGTCCATTACCAAGAGTGAAGGGCACGATGTACAGAAGGGCAGGTTGGCCATGTCCATCCATCAGGTTCAGCGCAACATATGTGATTAAAAGTCCTGATTATGTGGCCACAGAAGAAATAGCTAGTTAATGTCCACAAGGGGAAAAAGCCATGGTTCATCTTCTTCCTGCTGCGCGGACTACCGTTCATCCACTCAAACTTACCAGAGCCATAGGCCACCATTGCCCACAAAAAGTAACCAGACCGAAAGCCCTTCTTTGCAGAAAAATCATATCTGAACAGCAAATAATTCAACGGAAACTTATCGCTCGAATTCACATGAAAAAATAGCCAGATCGCAGACTAAACTTACCTTAGCGCGAAAGCAACTAAAAGACCAGGAAGAAGGATATCACCAAAGCCAATGATGCTGTATCCACCCCATGGATCAAACATTCGTGGGATTTTAAGCAGCATGGGCACACCATCCTCGTCAGTCTTGTCGCCACGCGCAACCTATCAGAAGAAACCAACATGTTATAACCAGCAAATTCAGGATACCATCGACCCACCAAATATCAGAATCCCCTTTCACATGCTTACCACAATCATCACACTCTCATGAAACCACCTCTTGGAGATAAACACCCAGAAGATGTCATACAGGAAGGCACAGCTGAGAAGAACTGAACCCACCTGATCATGGCAACAAGGTAAACAAAACTCATACCTCAACTATTATCAAGAAAGGCTGTAGCAAGAGAAAGCAGAAAGACAAAAATCAAGAGCGGTTTGAGTACCTTGAGGTTAGGTACTCTGACAATTTGGATGACTGTAACTATCAATGCAATACCCTGAAAGTGCGGAGTCTAGAATCAGTTGATGTCATAACTAAAATCAGAGGCATCGAATACTACAGATGGTGACACTCACCAGAATGTCTTGCCCAATCCAAGCAAAGGGAAGCTGGCGAAAAACAGCCCACAGAACAGCAAATGCAACGCAAAATGGGCAAACTGCCAGAGTAAGATGTGAAACAGCTCCAAGGAATGGTACTTTCACAAAAGATTCTGCAGCAGGTTTAAACCATCTGAAAGATTCCACAATTTAGTCAACATTAGTATTTGTTTAGTGGAAACATTCAGCTTGGCTGTCAAGGGTCTTGAACAGAATGGTTGATTGAAACAAATCCCGAAGACAATCACTGTACCTTGATAACAGAGCCACCAAGCATGTTTGCAGACCCTGATAAACAAAAACAAAGGCTTTATCTCAAGAATGGAAAAGCAATAAAGGATTAACTACAACAACAGTTTGCTTAGCAATCAATTAGCAAAGCAGTTTTGGTTCAGTGAACCAACTGCAGACCATCCCGTTAGGCCATTTTCAAGGTACTCGTACCATGAAATAGAGTAAGAGCAACTAATACGATAACAACATGTATTTCGAATTATGTTTCTGAAAGTAAACTGATAGTTAGAAATGAACCTCTACACCGCCGATGCAGAAGATTACCACCAGTAGCTCCACAAACCAGTAAGACATCAGTTTGTAAAGCATTATTAAGAAGCATGACGCAACCACCACAAACATTATCGCTGATGCCACATTGATATCTACCATGCCACTAGAACCTCCGGCTTCAACATTCAGTAGGCCTTCATGGCCATCCTTAACAATAAGTGCATTTGTCAGTACATCATTTTTAGTTGAAGCTATATTGGAGCAAGTGTCACAGCATAGAGATTAGAACCTTGAGGAGCTTCTCTTGTTCAATAACTGCTTCTCTAGCACTCCATGCTGACCAGTAGGAAGCTCCAAGCACTGTGCCAACAGCCATGAGCCATAGAAACACCTCTGCAGTGTCGACTACAGGACGATCTGGAGAGTACAGCTGCACAGAAACTAAGGAAGAGACAAGGATAAATCAGTACGTGGCAAGCTATTTCAGATAGCACAAACAACCAAAATACGATGAGTCCACAAAAAGGTGAAGGAAGGGGCTGTTAACACCCTTATGTTCCACATGGAAATTAAAATGCTGGTGACAACAGCGAGTTAACAGTTTACCTGCATTACCGTCTGTAAGAAGTGTATGTAAAGCAGAACCCGCATCTTTTGGCAGGAGAACTGCAGGTATATTTATGTCAAGATCGGTTTCATTCTTTTCACAGACCATCTTGTACAATTCTGTAGAGCAAATGCATGATAGCATTAGTGAAACCAAATACTGATACAAGATGATCGTTTTAACAAGGTGTTGTTGAAGCAACATGGCTAGGATGATACATAACAATTTTTTACAAGAAGCAATGCCAGAAGTCATAGATAGGGAAAGAAGACATCGCTCAAAACGCACCGTGGACATGGTTTATGATTACTATAGCAGAAGCACCAGAAGCTTCAGCAAACTTTGCTTTCTTTGTGAATTTGCACTTGCCCCTTTGAACCAAAAGAACATCTCCAGAAACCTAGAACGAGAATGAAGCATTTAGCGGACAGAATCACTAGGCAGTTGGAAGACAGACTGAAATAACTTGAAGTTGTGGTTGGATAAAAAAGCCACCTTCTGTTTTGGAGCAGAGCAGCAGTCCATAGGGTCAGCCAGCGTGAGTTTAGTTCGGTTTGCGTGCTTCTCCTTGGAGACGATTTTTGGACCAAAACGAGCACCAACACCAACAAACTCACCGTCCTCTTTGCCATTGACCCAGCTTTGCACTTTTACCTAGACAAATATAGCAAGAAGAAATGGAGAATATATTCAGTACTAAACTGAAGTGGTGGGGGGCAGCTGCTCAATCGGGGGGGGGGGGGGGGGGGGGGGGGGGGGGGGGTGTTGGTTGGGGAAAGACGAAGCCTTTCTCATCTTACCAGGATGAAATCGTTGGAGCATCCAGGGATCTTGGGTGCCTCGTCGTCGTGGTGGACGATATCACCGCCGGCCGCTGCCCCCGCCAGCGCCGACACCGTGAGCAGCGCCAAGACCGCCGCGGCGGCCATCTCCTCTCCCTCTCTCAAACCACCCCCAAGAGCAAGAGGCCTGCTTTGACCCTCGCCGGAAGTGGAAGGGGATGGAGACGACGGACGACGGACCGTGACAGGGGAATCGCCGAATCGCCACCTGCCCCGCCCAGTGCCCTCCTCCGTTTGGGATTCGGGGCTCGGCCGCTCGGGGGTGGTGGTGGTGGTGGTTGGGTTGACTCGCTTTCCTTCTTTTGGGAGAGATCGGGTTCCACTTCCACTTCACTTCCACGGTCTATCTCCACTCCACCACGGTCTCTCTCTGTCCGTGTCTAGTTCACTCCAACCTCAGTCTTTGTCAGCTCCTGTTTTTACCAATGATAAAATATCATGATAACAGACAAAAATTACCTGATGTCTCGCTGTCTCTATTCACTCCTTCGGTTTTCACCAATAATAAATTATGAATGTACGTGCTCTAGTTATACAGTGAAATGGACGAACAAAAAAAAAAGTTAAAGTAAGGGTGTGTTTAGTTGCCTATTTCACCTAAAATTTTTTTAAGTTTTGACCTATCATTTTACAGAATGAAACTAAATACTATGTAAAATTTTTGACAAAAATATATCCATTCTCCATTTTGGATTTTGATCTCAAGAGGCCAAAAAAAAAGCCAAAAAGATAAAAAAAAACCCTCACTCACCCCATGAAACATTTGGTATTTTGGACGAAACTGAACACACCCATAAAAATTTTGGCATTTTACATTTTATTATTCCAAATTAGTTGGGCATTTTATATTTTGCATTCTATGGGGAACTAAACACAGCCTAACTTATAATTTGAAATGGAGAGAGTATGTGTTTTTCTCTCAGCACTACTTTAGCAGTACTTTTCAGCGAACGTACTGTGTTTTTCTCTCACAACGAATCAGTATAAACTAAATTTCAGTGAAACGAACAGGGAATTCAGTCTCGTCTCAATCTCTCTCAGTTTCCTATACTTTTTAAAAACGATAAATTGTTATGACAACGGATGTAAAAATTACCTTCTCCTAAGCACCTCTTCTAAGATTTTATGGTCCTATTTGGTTGAGCTGTGGTTTTTGAAAAAGCTGTTGTGAATTGTCGGTTTTAGAAAAGTTGTTGTGGCTTTTGGTTTTTGAAGAAGCTCAAAGCTGTTTAGTTGCACAGTTGTAACTTTATGAAAAAGTATCTGTCAGCAGGTCACACGTACCTGTCAGTCACCCTGTAACACCCTCGGTGTTACCGCGTAAAAAAACTCACTAAGCATGTCATGAGCATCATGTTTATGTTTAATTGCATGTGGTCAACTGTGAAAATAAAATCCCGTAAAACGAATAATCGATAAATACGCAAATGAAAAGCTCTCCGATAGTTCATGTGATTATCAAATAAGATGGTAAACCAATTTTTATTGAACAACAATACTATAGAACTTGTATGAGGCACCTAAATAAAGCTTGGAGTGCAAAATGTGTAGATGTTAATGCAACTCTTGTTGTCAAGAAATAACATTGCTAGCTTACATTTCCAATAGCCTAGAAATGCAACTTGGCATCAAATCCAGCTTAAAACACTTAGAATATTTTCAAGTTTGTGACAGCTAGATAATGCCATGTTGGGCAATTTAGTTTGTGAATTTGGGTTAAGGAGTGGTGTTGTGTGTTAGCTCGGTTTGGTAGCCTCACGGGTCATCTCGAGCTTGGTAAGGATCGTTTAGGATCGGATGCAACCAGTTAGTCGTGTTAGAAGCTTTAAAATTCATGCACAGCATATTTTCGGGTTTGCTCACTGGTTGAGCGCGGTCACCGCTTGTGGCCGCCCCACGCAGCGCGTCTGGCCTTGCTCTGCTCACGCGTTGTCGTGTTTGGCTGGCCGAGCCGCCTCGGCATGGTCGCTGCTAGCTGCTACTGTGAGGGCTCGCTGTAGTCGCTGCCCCCCCCCCCCACGTTGCGCGTGGTGACATGGCTGCTGCCTGGGTCAACTCGTGTCGCGTCTGCGCCCCGCTGCAGCTCTGCGTCGCTGTCAGTCCCGGCCTGATGGCGCTGCCTCCGCCGTTTGCGTGCACGGCGTGTTGCTGCCACGGTACTTGGTCGTAGTACTCGCTTGCGCTGCCCGCTCGCATCTCGCCAAGCCCGAGGTGACCCGAGCGCTGACCTCTCCTCTCTCCTCTGCCACCATGGCCGCCGGACCCGCACCGTCATTTCGGCATGGTGGAGCCACCCTGGTTCAATCCGCCTTGCACGCCGCTTCGCAGTGAAGCCAGCCAGCTAACCGACCCCACCCCACCCCGAGCCTTGCCCCACGGAGCTCCAATTTTGGAGCTGTGTTGGCACCGTGCTGTTAAGACCATGCCCGCCCATCACCGTGGGCAGCCCCCCTCATACCGCCTGGAGCCAAATTGGTCGCGCCACCTGCCTCGCCTCCAACCCCTTATCGACGTGCGCACCTGAGCCGCGCCCTCACTTCTACCCTTGCTGCGCTGACGTTGCCATGCCACCGCGGTCCACCGTCGCGCTTGCCGCGCGCACATGGCCAGCTTTGCTTGGGGCGTCTCCGGCTAAGCCATCACCACAGCCGGGTCTGTGGTGAGTCGCCGATGCGCAACCGCCATATTTATGGCTTCCTTAGCACCTCAGCTTGCCTGAACGGGGTCGCCGCCATTGTAGGTTGGCCGTCGCCGCAAAGGGAGCACCTGGTCATGTCCCCGCTCATCCTACCACCGCCCATCGACCCGTGTCAACACCTAGGTGAGTATCGGTCTCTTAGTTAGGGCAGTGGAGGTCCCTGGTGGCTGGCGGGAGCGCCAGTGCTACCGTCCGCCGCGCCGACGCGCGCGGGGGTGACCAGGGACCAGGCTGATGTAAAGAAGAGGTTAGGCGAGGGCCTTCGTGCATAAGTGTTGAGTGCGTGAATAGGGAGCATAGTGGTCATGCTTTTACGGATTAACGCGAGGGCGTTTTTGCATAAGCACCACGCGCGCGGGCTCTCTCCCGCCGAGGGCCGGCCTGCGTTGCGTGGGCCGCGCATTAGGCCACGCCTGCATGGTTGTGGGCCGCGCCGAGGAATTGGTTTTCCTTTTTCTAGTGAATTAAGTAACGGTTTTAAAATTTAGTTGTTGAGCTGATCCTTGAAAGTGAATATCAATTCATGTAGATGCTCAAAAGTTGTGAAATAAATGTTGTTAGATTCCTAAATTCATGCTCTATCAGCTAGTGTAGTTAGTTAATATATATCTGTGATGATGCCGTGATATATTAAATCATTTGGAAATGCTTATTATTACTAGAGTATTATTTGTAGGAATTTTTGTGGTAAATCGGTAGTAGCTTCGATCATGAAATTTTTACAAAAGCTTTGTTGTAATATCATGGGCTCGTCGTAATTTTCGTAGCACTAGATTAGACCGTTGCATATGGTAGCTAAATAGCCATCAAAAACTAGTACGAATAAAGCATAATATTGATGGTAAAATGAAGCACTGATAAGATGAGTTCGATATCTTGCTTGATGAAGATGATAGACAGCTTGCCATCTTAGTCATTAGAGCTAGCTTAGTAGCTTAGCATGTGTAATTGCATTCTAAGAGTTGATTGCCTAAATATTAAGTGGTTGCATCATTATCGCATGCATGTAGAGAATGACCTGGTGGAGCTCGTGACCGTCGGGGAGCAGAGTATGACAAGGTGATCGAATAGTATGAGGAGGAGTTTTCGAAGCCACCCGTGATTGACACCATTGACACTGCACCTGCCCAAGGCAAGCCCCGGTGCATAACCCGTATTTTTGATAATCGTTATATATATACATGTTGTGCATTTACGTTGCAGGAATTTTATGATACCCACATGCATATATATCTACCTATGAGTCCTACTAGTACAGGATCGTGTAGCTGCTTTGGTTAGGTTTATCGGTAGCGTGAGTAACCTATCGTTACTCACAATAGGTGGTTATTATTATTATAACTCCCATGATAAAATAATTGAAAAGGAAAATGGTGACCGGGTAGGGATATGGTATGGGTATTGGTGGGTATAGCAGGTTGTGTCCCACGGCCACGGAGCATAGCTTGGTTGCACTATTTTTTCTATCTGTGTCGGTTAAGGACCATCCACTGCTTCGATCCTAATCAAGTCACAGACTTATTATCCTGAGCACACTTTCTTATAGGAACGAGAAGGCTTGTTACTCTCTTGTCATGGGTTTCGGCTCTTTCTGAACCAACTGATTGGAGGGGGAACAGGTGGAGGTCTAAGCATCACATTGAAGCTGGGCCTCAAGTGTGGGAGCTTGGAGTCCAAGTTTAAACGAGAACCTGGAACCCCTGACAGGAGTAGAATGGGTTGGTCTCGCTTGTGACTAGGGTACAAGCGAGACGTGTGTTTTTCGGGATACCCAGTTAGGCACATTGATTCAAGAATTGCTGTTTGTACGTGACGGTACGGCTTGGCTACGATCTGGCACCGTAGTAAGAACCGACATATGAAAGATGGTAAAATGGTTCGGAATGTTCAACCCTCGCTTAAAAATAGAACATGTGCTTACATAGAATGTTGGATAATGAATTAAACATGGATGCTAATAATCTAATGAAATAAGGACACTCTTAGTATTACTTTTCGCAAACCAGGAACCCACAAGCCATAAGGCCTATCATATCCCTTGAGTGTTAGGAAATATATCTCCTAGTTGGATAAGTCTTGCGAGTATATTATGTACTTAGGGTTTATTTTATCCTTGTTGGAGGTGCACTTTGAGAAGTTAGACCTTGTGTGGAGGATTCTTCTGGTGGGCACACACGGATCCTTGTACCTTACCGCTAGATGTTTATTGTATTCCGCTGTTTAATTATCGCACTCCAAACTCTAGTATTGTAATAATTAATTTTTGAGACCCTTTGATGTATGAAATAGACTAAGTATTGTAAGCTTGTACTCATTGTTGGATCCTGGATGTAAAATGTGGATTGTTCAAGTTCTCCCGTTGGGTGTGCTCGACGGAACTGCTCGATTTAGTTCCCTTTCGGGGTACTTAGTCTAGTGGAAGACAAGTGCCCCCAAAAGCATGCTAAAGCCGACGATTCTGCCACACACCCAACGCATATTTCTCAGTTTTTTTCTCATCTTCTTCTTCCTCGTTTTGTCAATCCGCACGGAGGGCAAGAGCCCAGCGAAGGGCGGTGCTCCGGTGAGCCCACAGACCTAGGGACAGGGCCGCAGCTCCGGTGAGGGGCGGTGCCCGAGCACTCACCCAACGGACCTGTGCTTGGCCGGCGCTCGCCTGATGGTGCCACGCTCACCCGACGAAGCTCAACCAAGGAATAAGAAACGGAGCTTGCGGGAAAGAAGAAATAGAGCTTGCGGGGAAGAAGAAACAGAGCTCGCCTGAGGAAGATGAAACAGAGCTGTCGGCGTCCACGCCAGCGCCCATTGGGGCCTGAGCCGGGGCCGCACCCGCCGTAGCCAGGGACGGGTCTGCACCCATGCCCGCTCGGAGACGGTGTCGCTAGCCGCCGTGGGGGCGCCAAACTAGATGAGTTGCGGTGAGGTCTCCCTTTCTTGCGAGCACCAGTCATCGCGTGTATGGGAAAAGAAAGAAGAAAAAATGAACTGGTATCTTCATAACCAGTGGCAAGTGAGTAATTTTTTTTGAAGTTGCCCAACTCGTAAGTAAGTGAAAGCAGGGGGAGAGGTGTGTGAAGTTTGTATTAGAGCAAAAGCAGCTTTGGCCTAAAGGAGTTGTAAATTTTTATCCCTTTGGTTGGCTTTTGGCCTTTGCAATAGCAAAATTAAAGTAGGTCAACCAAAATGGACCTATGTCTACTCCGTACTTATCAGCTGTAGCTCGGGTGGTGAGCGCTCCCGTTGAGGAGGCCACCCGTCACGGTTCAAACTCGTTCGGACGCATAATTTCCTATCGGGAACAGTAGTTTCCTAAATAAATTTCGTTGCCTCACACGCGGATGCGTCATAATGGTCAGAATGATGTGCCCATCATGTTCGAAGTCTGAAAGACTTCGGATATCTCTCAGCCGCGTGCAAGACTCTTCGTATAGGTGTAGGTCTAGCTTGCGTACTAGGGTGGATGTGTGAGTGTGTGGTGGTGTGAGTTAGTACGTGAGTTCAGATACTACAACTTGTACTTAAAGAGTTGAGGCATAAAAAAACCGTTGACATTATGTTATGTTAGGAACTATTTTGACTTTAGAAGTTTGCCATCTTAGAGACAACTTGTCTTCTAGGTTTGGTCTGAAACCGTTTGTCATCACCAATAACTACACTACCTTGGTCACTCTTAATAAAAACATTTTATAGTCTATACCTACGGTAGTGCTATTCTACACCTTAGGTGTATAGAATATTATTCTCTACTAGTAGTCAAAACTGACCACAAAATACCGAGTACTACTAGACTGCATTCAGTACTAGTCAGTACTATGCATCAGTATCACGAAATATTGAATACTACTGACACGCGACTACTGAATATTACTGAATTTTGTTTATTATAACAATTTGGTGTAGAATATTATTCTTTCTACACCAAAGGTTTAGAATAGCACGTGTATCTATACCTATTTTGTTCAGTGGCCTTGTTTTGAAATTTGGCTAATGTTGCTACTTATGCTGATTCGTTGTGAGAGAAAAACACTGTTTCTTCGCTGAAAAGTACTGCTGAAGTAGTGCTGAAGAATAGGCCGGGTATAACTTTTTATTCCAACTTTTTAGAGAGTCAAAGTATTTCAAGTTTGACTAAATTTCACTACTACAACAAAATTTTTACAAGGTGTTTGGTTTGGGCCCTACGAGACGGGCTGGTTAACCGCCTTGGTTAATGCCTGTCATTAACCAAGACGGTCGTTTTTTATTATCTGAGACGGTCATAATTAACCGCCTCCTAAAATATATTTACCGAGGCAGGCCTTATAAGTGACCCGCCTTCAAAAATTGCTCCATTTTCAGAGGCGAGCCCCTTATAAGGCCCGCCTCAGTTAATCCCTGTCGAACCCAGTAAAGGTCGGGGCAGCCCACTTCGGCCCGACAAGAAGGTCAGGGTATATATACAAGTGAAACCCTAGCTCACTAGTCACTCCCTTCTCTCTCAGACTCTCACCCATCAGCCCCCTCCCTCCTCTCCCGCATCTCCCCTCTCCCTTAGGTGCCGGTGAGGCGGGCCGCGATGGGCAGTGCGGGCGGGGCTGCCTCCTCCTCCTCCGGCGTGGCGTGTGCGGCCGCCTCCTCCTCCTTCGGCGTGGCCGTGAGGTCCCCTCCTCCGGCGGCGGCGCCCCTCCTCCCCTTCGGCGAGCTACGACGACAGTGGCGGCTGTGTGTTGATGGGCTTAGCGGGCCCCTAGATGGGCTCGGCGGGCCTGTCCATGGATTTTTATTTTTTTTTTGTTTTTTTATTTGATTAACCGAGGCGGGCATTTCAACCGCCTCGGGAAAGATCTATTTACCGTGACCTTTCCACCGAGGCGGTTGCGATACCCACCTCGGTTAATCTCTTTTGCCCGCCTCGGTTAAGTTATTTTGTAGTAGTGTTTATATAATAAATTAATAACATTTAGGATACCAACTAAGTATCATTAGATTCTTCATTAATTATAATTTCATATATACCTATTTATCATAAATCATTGTAATTCTTTCTATAGTTTTGGTCAAACTTGAGATGCTTTAACTCTCTAGACTTATAATTTGAAATGGAGGGAGTAATTAAGTATATCTTGAATAATCCATGGCTGCCCTAGATACATATATGCTCTCCTATACCTACCCTAATTTCTGGCCGACCAATAAAAGCGAATAAAAAGTTGATTTTTTTTATGATGAGCATCACAGTGCATTTATATATTACATTATTATATTATATTTTGCGATGAGCATACATGCATGCATGAATATATTCTCCCTCTAGCTATGTCGTCTTTGCTATGGCCTATGGGGGTGTTGGTCGTGGATGGCTCTTTAAATTGTTGTAGTCGATGTTAGTGTGTCAAAATCAACTTTTCATCACTAAAGGCGACTTTTAGTTATTCACATGGAGCTAGCTACACTTTATTTGACAAATGGCTGCTGGGGTATACGTACGGTGGATGCATGTATGTATTTGCTTGATTTGATTTGATGGAAAGCCATCGATCTGGTGGCGGCCAGCAATTTTCCATCGCTCGGTGACTCTTTTTCAAAGGTACCGGGGCGGGTATCGGTGCATACACAAAGCAAGCTTGTATATATTCATATAATATATAACTACCTAATGTATTCTCCACGTTCTGTCTCCTGTCCTAGCTAAAATGTAACGTGTCTCTTAATTATTCATTATAAAATCCAACAAATATGTGAAATTACACAGAATATAATGGTCCTTGAAGACAAATAATAAAAATATGCAAATGCATGTAAATTTAACGTTTTTCAAACTAAATAGTTAAGAGGTGGTGATAGTAATTAAGGTGTAGCTTTTCTAAGAGCACCTCATGAAGAAGCTTTGCTAGGGAAGCTACTCTGAAGGAGTTTCTCTGCTTTTAGTATAAAATGTAGCTTTTGTTAACTTGAAAAAGCTACCCTGTTTGGGGAGCTTAATTCTAGCTTTTCGAGCTTCCTAGAGAAGCAAAGGCTGCCACTGTCAGAAGCTCTCTTAAACAAGGCCACAGCTAGTCATCAGAGGTTCTAAATTCTGGTGATATCGTTAAGCGTAAAGCATTTGTGAGTGGAAGAAATATTTATTTGATCTTGATCATATGTATCCATCCAGAAAAGATAGTAAAGCAGAAAAACGACAATAAAGGTAAGGGGCGTCGTACGTGATGTATTCATTGTAATAAAAAAAGAAAAAAGCTGTTACCAGCTAGCTAGCGCATTAGCCAGCAGCGCAAGCATGCATATATTTGTTTAATACATGCATGCATGTAGAGTAGTATATGTACTACTAGCTAGCAGTAGCAACTAGCAAGCTACCTGTACATGCATGCATGGTGTTGGATGGATCATATCGATCGGAAGCTGCTGTAAGCTAGCTCCGCTCCGATCCGATCCGCGATCAACCATCTATATATAATATCTCAGCACGGTTCCGGTGCATGAGCTAGATAGAGATCGATCCAGAGTACCGGCCGGCGATCCATTATCAGTCAATCCGTCCGTCGTCGTCGGCGGAGGTACGGTACCACGCCGCACGAAACCAGAAGGTCCTTTTTTTCATTTTCATCAAAATTATCTCTCTCTGTATATACTTTTATTACTATCATAGTCGATCGCGTGGTCATGGTCATCATTTTCATTTTCATATGGAATACATATACACATGCCATACATCTTTATTCAGAAGTTTGTAATTTCATTTTTTTAGATAGATAGATAGCTAGATAGAGAGAGATATAGGTAGATAGAAGAATACTCCATCATCAGATCCAAAATTAGCATATATATGAGAACGTATCGTACGTAGATTTTGCTCTTGTAAATAAATAAATATAAATTATATTATATTAAAGCCCGGCCAGCCCAAACCAGCTTTCCCATGGAGAAGGGAGGGAAGAAAAAAGGCCCAGTCCAGCCCAGCCCAAACCTCAACCGACACTCCCTCTCTACTTCTCTAGCTTAGGCGCTTAGCCAGCCAGCCGCTCTGCCTGCCGTCGCCGACGACTCGCCGGCTGCCCGCGGCCCGCCTGCCCCACCCACCCGCACTCGCCGAATGGAAGGGCCGAGGCGGAAGAAACCACCACGCCGGCTGCCGGCAGCCGGATCGGAGCCGGAGCCTGGAGGTGAGGCAACCAATACCCGGATGGTTCTATTAGCTGTACTACTGTACTAGTCTGCTTCGATTCCCCACCGGCGCCGGCCTTCCTTCCTTGCTAGGATCGCCCTGCCCCGCCCCCTTGTATCCAGCCAGCTCCGTTCAAATCCATTACCCGACTAGTTAATTATTGGGTTTGCTGCTCACCTCATTCTCGTTGCTTCAAATCAAATCAAATCAAATCAATAGAATAGAATACGAGTGCAGGCAGGGTGTTCAGTTTCAATTTTGTTTTTCATCAGCATGCTGCTGCGTTAACTTTTCGCAATCTCCCGCACGGGGACGGGGATCAGATTCAGATCACTTTATCTCTTTATTACTACTATGCTCACCACTTTTTAGTGTACGCAATTCATTACAAAAGGGTAGTAGTAACCTGTCTCCTCCCTGCCAAGATCCAAGCAGATCTCGCCGACTTTGTTTTCTTCCACCACTTGCAACTGTAACTCATCTAATCCCTTACTTTCATCATTTTGTGCAGCCTGTTCTAGCATCTATCTTCTTGCCGCAGCCCCTGCTGAGCTGTGAGCTGTATGCATGGCCACCCCTGCGGCTCTTCTCCATGATGAGCTTCAAGATGCTGGTATCTTACTTCCTGGAAGTGGAACAACCCAGCCTCCTGACAATCTTCACAAGGGCTCCTTGCAGCTTGCTCAACATTCAGATGCTTCTCAAACAAACTCTGACTCTAGAGATGGAGAGCTTATACTGCCCAATGGGGTTATTTATCGTGGCGCGTTATCGGGCAACACGCCACATGGCTCAGGTTGTTATATCTGGTCCGATGGTTGTGTTTATGAGGGTGAGTGGAGGAGAGGCCTCAGGCATGGGCAAGGCAAGACACTGTGGCCGACAGGGGCCGCCTACACAGGTGACTACTCCGGTGGCTACATTTATGGTCAAGGAACGTATACTGGGCTAAACAACTCCACTTACAAGGGAGGCTGGAAGCTGAATCTTAAGCATGGCCTTGGTTTACAGAAATATCCCAACGGAGACATTTTTGAAGGTTCTTGGGTGCATGGAGAAATACAAGGGCATGGCACCTATACCTGGGCAAATGGCAATACTTATGTTGGCACCATGAAAAATGGGGTCATGTCAGGCAAAGGAATCCTCACATGGAACAATGGTGATTCATTTGAAGGAAACTGGTTAGATGGTGTCATGCATGGGTATGGAGTCTACGCATGGAAGGATTCTGGCTACTATGTAGGAACCTGGACAAGGGGGTTGAAGGATGGAAAAGGCACATTCTATCCAAAATGTCGTGGAATTCCAGTTACTGATGAGCTATACATCGACGGTTTAAGAAAGAGAGGTGTACTGCCTGGTGCTGAAAGTCAGATTCATGGTTCTCATATCCTTCACTCCGCCTCATTTGACATGGCAGACATGATGGCTAGCAAAAATCAGGACTCTGTAGGTATTTCATCTGTTAGAAGCTTGAGTTTTGGGAAAACTCACTCGAGAAATGTATCACTGGAAAGAAGGTGGAGCCTTGGAGCGGCCATTGAAAAATTCATTGGTCGTGAAACAAATGAAAGTTCTGCAATTGAAAGCTGTGAAAATAAGGCTGATTCCAGCCTTCCTATACTGGAACGGGAATATATGCAAGGTGTTCTCATCAGTGAGGTTGTGGTGGATAGAAGCTTCTCAGATCCATTAAAAAGGGCATCACGCCGCCAGAAGAAAATGGTGAAGGATATAAAGAAACCTGGGCGGACAATAATTAAAGGACATAGGAGTTATGATCTGATGCTCAGTCTGCAGCTTGGAATCAGGTAATGCATACAATGAGACACCAAGAGAACTGATATTTGAATGTCTTCACTTTCTATTTCACTCCTTATCATTGTTCTCCATTATATGTTGTTAAATGCTTGAAATATACCCATATGCAGGGTTCCAGAATGTATATCATAAGCCACCTACTGTGCATGAACTGCATGTATCTACCTCCATTTACCAAAATAGTTATGAATAATTTGTCTTTGCAGTGTCAACAAAATGCTAAGGATGCCTCAACCTTGCACAAATTAGTATCTGTCCACTAAAAGTAATTGTAGAGCATAACTGACAGGTTAGGTAATGACTTTCTGCTGGAGAACTAAGTCTTTCCATTGGGTGGTCTGTAAACCCATAACTTTTACTTAAGATTAGCAGTGCTGGAGTGAGAGGTTTACATATGGAATGCGAACTTGATAGTTGATCAGGAGTTATGGCTTCAGACATTTTTATCGCAAGCTTTAACAAAGCAAGTGCTACATAATACAAAACAGCAAATTATTTTGTTCATGTTTGCATGACAAATGTAGTGGAAGAGCAAGCCAAGTGTCATGACGGTGATGCAAACCGTGACAAATGAGTGCATCTGTGGTGGTCGTCTGGAGCCAAAGATCTCCAGGAGTTCCTTGTAAGGTTGCTCACAGTGGATATTTGATCCTCTGTTCTTTTTGGTAGTCTTTTCTGGTTCCCTTCTTTGTTTGCTGGCTGATAGTCTGATTCTGGGCGTGTTGGTTGTGTCATTGTGTGTGTCTTGGCCCTTGGGTGTGTTGGAGCCTTGGAGGTGGAGAGTTCTTTTCTTCCTCCCCTATGTACTTTCCCTTTCTTCTTAAGGAAATGATAACACAGATCTCCTGTGTGTTTGAGAAAAAAAAAGGCAGAAGAGCAATATATTTCTGAAGTCCTTGAAGTGCAATGCTGTTCAAAATGTGATTTTTTAGATGGAGTTCATAATAGAGAATTGGAATGATGGTTAAGCGTATAGTTGGTTATAGTAAGGGCAATTAAAGCACTAAGGGAAGCTCCAAGACTTACAAAATTTCACTGTTATTGACATTCCTTTTTTCTACGGAAACTGTTATTGACATTCTGAGGAGTTTGTTTCTCGATGGTATAAAAAATGTATCAAAATGTTCTAATATATTTATTGAAATATCCAACTGAATGATTTTGTGACCACTGAAGTTTTTAATGTGATTATACATTTATACTCAGGTATACAGTTGGAAAGATTACACCTATTCAGAGACGTGAAGTGCGAGCTTCTGATTATGGTCCCAGAGCAAGTTTCTGGATGAACTTCCCCAAAAATGGATCACAGCTTACTCCTTCACATCATGCTGATAATTTTAAATGGAAAGACTACTGCCCAATGGTGTTCAGGTTTGTTGCGTGGTATCCCATTATCAAGGTTGTGAACCTAAGCAACTTCAGTGAAAAGAACATGAGGCTCTACAAATTATATGAGAATAACCTATAGTGATCATAACAATATAGTCTTTTGCTTAGAAAAACAATTGAAGTAACTTAGGACCATAACAATGAGAATTTTTCCTTGTTTGGGCACCTGATAAGTGACTCTACCTGTGCTGCTTTGTATTTCAGTACTTTAATAAGGTCTACTTGTGTATCTGTGTAGAAATTTGAGGGAGATGTTCAAGATTGATGCAGCGGATTATATGATTTCCATTTGTGGAAGTGACGCACTTAGGGAGCTATCTTCTCCGGGAAAGAGTGGAAGTGTCTTCTTCCTATCTCAGGATGACCGATTTATGATCAAGACTCTACGGAAGTCTGAAGTGCAGGTTTTCATATCGATTTAATGGTTTTAGAAGTTTTCTATGCGGCAATGCCTCCTGCCAAATTTTCTTATCCCAAACTATACCATTATATCCTATTAATATGTTTTGGAAAATATATCCTGTTAGATTATGTGAGTTAGTAAATTGTATGAATCATATGGTTTTGGTAAACAGAAATGGGACCAAGCAACCAAGCATATAGACCATGGTTCCATCTTCTACCAAATTCCTATTTATTGATAAAAAGTTGGATATATTCAATGATCCAGAACTTTTAGCTTATCTGGCCCTGGTGCTCAACTTGTTTCATGACAAAATGTAGTATGGCCTTTTTGTTACTCAACTTGTTGTCATGGAGTAATATTTTCAAGCTTTTTTATGGATAAATTGTTTGACAGTTCATAACAGTTCTAAACTGTCAAAAATTTCTTGCAGGTTCTTCTACGAATGCTTCCAGAATATTATTACCATGTCCGTACCTATGAGAACACACTCATAACTAAGTTTTTTGGCCTCCACAGGGTTAAACCGTCCAGCGGTCAAAAGGTTATCACATGCATCCTTGCTACTTCACCTGATACATGAGAAATGAAGTTTTACAATTTGTTCACACAACTATGTTTTAGAAAACCTTTGAACATTGGTGTACGCAAAGACTATGAGATTTTAACAAAAAGTGTTTTCATAATATGATAAGTTTCCTTTCTTTTGGTTTTGCTAACATCCCCGATGGGTAGTAACAGTAAAGGTCATTTTGGTGACCATTCCTTATCTAATGTCGTATTTTCATTTCTTAAACAGTGAGAGTGGTTTATGATCTGATTTAAATTGTAGCCATTTATCCTAAAATAATGCATGCTGTTGTTTGTGTTTGCAGTTCCGATTTGTAGTGATGGGAAACATGTTTTGCACTGAACTTAGAATTCACCGGAGGTTTGACTTGAAAGGTTCATCCTTAGGCCGCTCAGCAGACAAAGTAAAAATTGACGAGAACACAACACTGAAAGACTTGGATCTAAACTATTCATTTTATCTCGAGCCTTCTTGGCGGGAGACTTTGCTTGCGTAAGCACTTTTAACTTTTTTTTTCTTTTCTCGAACACGCAGGAGAACTATGTATCACAATTTAACTGGGGTTCTTTACCCTTTTAGCAACTTTTAACCTAGCCATGAAGGGCTATTTTATGATTCTTTCATTCAAATATGACTTTGTACCTGTTATATAAATATTTTGTGTTGTAATTCAAGGAAAATTGCACCTCAAAGTAGTTGCTGTTCTACCAGTAGGTACATCCTTTGTACCTAGGAATTTCACCGTCACTGCACAATATTTTGCAAAGTTGTATTCCAGAGATGCTAGCTGAACTATGTCATGTTCATACCTACAGATGTCCAGTGCTGTCATTTTTTATCAGCTACACTTACCAAAAGTTTATGTGATAAATTTTGACACTGCTTAACCCAAAATGTCATTTGATGTAAAGTTTCCCCACAATTTCAATCTTATATTGTGAAGCTGTACGATTATAACTTATCCTGAGAAAACAATTCCTACTAGAAAGGAAAAGAAACCAAATCTCTAATTGCTTTAGAGCAGTCATATTTGTTGTCTGTATTGGTACCTTGTTTGTAAAAAATTGCTACTATTTCTTTGCATTCTACCTTGAGAATTATATGCTATTGCCGCAGTATTCATTGGAGTGTTTGGACCTTTAGTGTAATCATCATCTTTTTATCTGTAGGCAAATTGAGACCGATAGCAAATTTCTAAAGTATCACGCAATAATGGATTATAGCTTGCTTCTTGGCGTTCATTTTCGGGCTCCTCAAAGCCTGCAGACACAGGCATCCTTTCATCAAACAGTCTCACCAGATAGGCTGGCTGTTCTTTCGGAAGAAGGTACTTAATGTTTTCCTCAGTAAGATGCTTAATACATGAGTGTTAGGACATACCTTACATTTGTGCTTAGCTATTTTATTTGCCTACGTAGTAGCTAGGAGCATTTAGGTGTTTGGCTTACATAGTTACATGTACATTTTACCCTTTGGCCCATGAATATGACAATTTTTTTCCTGACATGGTAGTGTTATGGAAACATAATCCCCTCTGTCTCCATCACTACCGCTGTAACACTCGATCACCTCTTCATTTCTTCCCTCTCTGAGCTTGGTCTTGCGCTGACAACTGGCTCACTATGCCTCTAGTCTTCCACAACAACATGATTGCTCTGGAGTTTTCCTGGAAAAGCATGCTGATAGTGTTGATTCCATGTACAATCTTCTCCATCTTATAGCTACAGAAACATGGCTGTACAGGAAGGGCCCTTTATCACCTAGGGTCCTCCCAGAAATTTTTAGTATGCTCTGCATTGAGGAACCTTTTGTCATCAAGTCCGATTGCGTAACTTTGCTTTGTTGATTGCGTAACTTTGCTTTGTTGTAATGTAACTAATCCTATGTGCACTCCTATAAAAAAATTCTTTTTTGCAAAAGCCTTTTCCTCCAGTAACGTTTCTTTTACCCATTATTAACATGGTATGAAGCATATAGGTGCTCTGGAGGAGGATGCTTTGAACAGTCCTGAAGGACTGGTTTTGGTTCAGCGAGCCAGTGATCAAAATGATGTCGTCATTGGTTCTCATATAAGGGGAGCTCGTCTTCGATCATCAAGTGCAAGTTTTGAGGAAGTAGATCTCTTGCTTCCAGGCACCGCAAGGCGAGTTATGCATGTTCCCATGATTTGTTGTATGTTAAATGCCAGCGCAGTGTAAGGCTAACTAGAAATTATCAATTTTATCAGGCTCCAGATCCAACTTGGGGTTAACATGCCGGCGAGGGCAGAGCAGATGGTTCAGGATAATGACAGTGAGGCCACTGGTCAGGTGTATGATGTGGTGCTCTACCTGGGAATAATTGATATCTTGCAGGAGTACAACATAAGGAAGAAGATTGAGCATGCTCACAAGTCCATCCAATATAACTCATTGTCAATATCTGTCGTGGAACCCAATTTCTACTCGGAGCGCTTCCTGAAATTCATTCAGACGATCTTTCCTGAAAATTCATAAAATAAAATCCAGTAATTCTTCACCTTCAGAAGCAAAGTGCAAGAACCATTGTTTAGCGTGCATTGTGGTCCTCTGCAAGTATTCTTTTGTTACGTCCTTATTGATTCTCTTTCTTGACTTGAGCATTCATCCTAGGATAGTTCCCTGTGGACATTTTGAGCTATCTGATAAGAGAATGTTGGCCTGATCATGGTAAGGTATAGCCTGGTTTCCGGATCATGGTAAGGTATCTCGTTCTACATCAACACTGGCAGGACCTCAGCGATGCCTTGCACTATTAGTGGATAATTGTACTTTGAATTCCACGCTCTAAGTCCATTGTAGTACTGTATGCGTATTTTTTTTTTTGCGCAAAACCATATTCTGTGGGTAAATTTAGCTTTTTAGATTCTGGAAGTATCGGCAGGCCAGCCTATTCTCGTGAAAACATGAATAATATATTATATTACAGAAAGATTCCTATAAAAACGAGAAGTTATTAAAGGCTGGTTCTCCTTCTGTTTCTACTGGCACAAGTTCAAATTTTTGCAGAATAGAAGATAGAAGATGATAGCATGCTCCGTCCGTCCATACTTTTGGAAGCAGCAGCACCTGCTGCCATCGACGAGCTGAGCATATTACAAACATAGAAGTACTAAGATTTCTTAATTACTTTCAAATGAGTTGCGTAAGTTCTCCACATTATAGAGCACAGCAGCATGTGGATGATTTCCAGAGAAAAATACAACTATATATATGTATTAAAACATCTAAGAGCTTGTTTGGATGCACTTGTATTCACTCAATCCACATATATTGAAGTGGATTGCAGTGCAAGTTTAAATTCCACCCTCACTTCAACATACATAGATTGAATGTAAATTGAGGTGGATAGGAGCGCAGCCAAACAAACCCTAACTGGTTTGGTATCCATCACAACCGATTATCTTTGACGATTCACTAAGCTGCACCAGCCTCAAGGAATTCGCAGCAAATTAAATTTGTTATATAGGCGGGGCAAACAATATACTTATGTTACATTACAACAGCTGCACTACATGTCTACATTGCATCCACACTAACATCCATGGGTGAGTCAGACCAATAATGAGGAATCACATGTTCATGTACGTTGAATTTGAAACCTCCCCACCCCACCCCACTCCTAACAGCCTAGTATTACACTGCCACTATCATAAAACAGAAAGATATCAACAGAGACAACAGTCACCTCAGCAGTGGAAATCCCACCAACAGAACACAAATGCAGTCACCATCTCACTCCAGCCCGAGCTAACACCTACTCAACAAAACACAGCGTCCCACAACACGCATACCGCCACCCAATAAGGTGCCTGAAATTCACTCAGCTTTGGCTTTTGCCTTTGCAGCTTGTCCCTTGTATATTACACAATCTTCTTCACCTTTAGCTATGGAAACAGATCAAGATGACAATACCACCATGCTCACCAACATTTAGAAGAAAGGGATCAGGGTGCCCCTTTCCTATCTGCGTCAATCCCAGAGGCACACAAACAATGAGCTGCTTCTTAGCTTTATGTCCTTGCTCCTCCTCCCATGCAATTCTCACATAACTAGCATTCAAGTTTCGTGACCAGCTTGTGCAGGTTTGACGTCCCCTGAAACACAGTTGTTCGCCCACCCTTGAGGTATTCACGCAGCTGCAGCATTCAACAATGTGTACATCATTACAACCTCAAGTTAATTCATCATCCTCAGGCATGCTAGAAAGTTGAACCTAGGAACATATACAAACCTCATCCTGGCTTATCTTTGTGAACCCAAAACGTTCTGTCCAGATAGACTCTGCTTCCTCTGCAGCTGGTAGCACAAAGTGTTTCACCTCCAAAGATGCCAACAGCCGTTCTATGCTGGAAAAAAGTGCTTGGAAATACCCCTGCTCAGTTCATAGAAGGAAAGAAAGATCAATGTTGCTATACCTCAGGTCTTGTCTCAGCAACGGCACATGACTTTGCAACAAGGAAAGCCCCAACTGTGCAGTTACATTCAAATTAATAATCCAATTACTAATCGCTATCCCAATAAGTAAAACATCCAGTATGATATATCTACCAGTCCAAAACATCTTTCGAAGGCTAAGCAAGTTTTTTTTTAAGCCAAAGGTTAAGCAGCTTGGGACAAAAGGCTATGTTGTTGTTGTTGTTGTTGTTCAAAGGTTAAGCAGTTATGAAGACAATACAGCATGTTTGCAGTCCCTTATCTATGTGGTGTCGGAGCAACTATGTATGGCACATATGCATGATCCATGGAGCTTGTTTAGTTCAGACTCCATATGCTCAAAATATTCATTCTTTATGGTCCAATGAAAACTTGAATCATAATACATCCGATAGCTTGACGAACTTACCAAGCCTTGGCTATCCCTACTTGTAGCAACCAACGGCAGCTCAGCAATTTCACTACCCATGATGCGGAAAAGACCCGCGGAAACTACAGTATTGCTGCATAAAAATATTAAAATTAGAGCTGTGTAACAAAAAAACATTGATTGACAATATCATTAATTTTCAGCAAGACACAATCTGAGACAAAAACTTACTTCACAGTTAACACAGCACAATACATTCCTGTGTAATCTTGATCCTTTGCACTCCTCCTGGAAACAAAAGTATATAATTTCCACAATTTTGATTTGTCTGACAGAAATGAAAGAGGCCGATACTAGTCCATACCCATAAACCATGGCTGGAATGAGGTCCCGCCCAGTTGAAACCTGGATAATGGGATCAAAAGTTTCCTGCAGAAAAGTGCAATATAGTACATTAAAGTGACAATCAATAAAACTGATTACTAAATAGATAAAAAGGATGCATCTCAGGTATTGTAAACAAACAAACAAAAATTACACCTGCTAAGCAGAATCTGCAATCATTTCATCTTCTATAGGTTGGGCCTGATTTATTCTGTCAGACGTTTCTTGTTGATTTATATAGTAGCTTAATTGCTTAAATAAACTGGCAGATATTCAATGCAAAGCCCCTACTTGGTGGAATGTAAGTCCTCTCAATATATGAACAAGATTTTGGCTATGTTTCAACTCCTCTTATAAAAAAATATGCTCCACACAATCCTGCATAATAATGGTTTCCCTTTCTTTTCTTAATAACATAATGTAGATTTCACAATATCCTGGTGTTATGGGCAAGGATCTAGAGAACACAAGCGAGGCAGAGAGGAAGCAGGGAGGCCGGTACTGCTCATGTGGACAGCAACCAGGGAGACAAGTGAGAGCTAGGTGATAGGAGGGATTCACCAGATCACTTCCTAATAATCCGACTCCGGAAAACCCTAGACTTGATGTGGACACAGGCAGTGGCCTGGCTGCCACCTTGACACACGGCAGGGTTTGGCTGGGTCCACTGCTGCCAACCTGTGTCATGGCTGGCCATCCCCCTCCTCCCCTCTCCTCTTCTTCCACCTGGGCCCAAGTGCTGGCCCTCCCATCCCCTGTTTCCCCTGGCGCTATGCCAGCCGCCGCATCCCCTGGCGCTCTGCCACCCGCCGGAGCATCCCGCCCGGCCATCCCAGGGGCGGGAGCCCCTCCTTCTGGCGCCGCCCGTCCTCCTGGCGCGGGAGCCGCCCCCTTCCCTCCCGGTGCTGCGCCCCTCCCGCCCGCAGCTGGTGCGCCCCTCCCGCCCGCAGCTGGTGCGGTCTTCCCGCCCGTGACTCGACCTAGCGGCGCCGGACCGCCCCCTTCTCAGCTGAGCACAGCGCCGCTCACCTCTCAGCTCAGCACAGCGCCGCCCCCTTCTCAGCTGTGCACAGCGCGGGCCGGGGCCCTGGCCGCCGCTGCATCCAAAGGCAGCGCCCGCCCAGATGCGGCAGTTGCCTATCCCCTGGCGCCGCCGGCCGCTGGTGGACCCCCTGCACCCGCCCAGCCGCTGCTGGTGGCCCCTGGCGCGGCTGCGGGTCCCAGCGCGCCACCTCCGGACGCTGCTCCTCCCTTTCCCATGGCATGGCCGGCCCCTGGCGGGTTCCCCGCCGCCGTCCCTGAGCCACAGCCGGCTGCAGCTCCTCCCTCACCCGCGGCGTGGCCGGCCACTGGCGGGCTGCCCGCCGCCTCTGGGCAGCGCCTGCCCCTCACCCTTGCGTCCGCTGTGGCCCACGCCTCGGCCCGCCCACAGGCGCGGCTGCCAGCCAGGGGTGCTGCCACCACCGGTGCTGCCCTTGGCCCGGGCTGGATCCCCTACGCCTCCGCGCCCCTCTTCCCCACGGCATGGGCACCCGCAGCAGCGGCTTTCCCGGCCGCCCCGGCAGGCCAACCCCTAGCGCCGCTCACCTCTGGCGCGGGCGCTGGCCAAGCCTGGGTGCCGCATCCGTCCTTGCGCGGTCCGCCGTCGTTTCCTCTGGGTTCTCCTCCCCCCGGGACGAGCGGGGGTGGGGGGGGCCGTGGCGGACGCCGTCGTCGCGGACGCGGACGTGGTGGGGGTCCTGGTTTCCACGACCCGTCATGGCCCTTCCAGGCTCCCGGTGGTGCGTCTTGCCCGCCGGCCGCCGCCATGCTCGCTGCTGCTTCTCCCGGGTTTCACCCAGCAGCATTCCAGTGGGCTACACCTTCCGCGGCCGTGGCACACTCCTTCAGCACGATGGGCCCGACAACTCCCGTCGGGCCGCAGTGGATCGCCGATTCGGGTGCCACCTACCACACCACTCCCGACCCCACTATACTCTCTTCCGTTCAACCTCCTTCTTCCTCTCACCCGTCGTCCATCATGGTCGCCAATGGGTCTTGCCTTCCTGTCACATCCGCGGGTGCCGCCGGCGCTCATGGCTCCTTTCGTCTTCCTGATGTTCTTGTAGCCCCTTCTATGGTTCACAACCTTCTTTCTATTCGTCGGTTTACAGCTGACAATTCCTGTTCCGTGGAGTTTGACTCTTCCGGTCTCACTGTCAAAGATTTGGCTTCCCGGCGTCCTCTGCTTCGGTGTGACAGCACGGGGCCCCTCTACACCCTTCGCTTCCCAGCGTCTCCTTCGTCTTCTTCGCCGACCCCTTTGTCTGCTGCTTTAGCCACCACTACTTCCTCCACCACTTGGCACCGGCGCCTCGGCCATCCTGGTCGGGATGCCCTGATGCAGCTCAGTCGGAGTTCCGACATTCGGTGTCCTCGGACTCCCGGTGAGCATTTGTGCCATGCGTGTCAGCTGGGCCGTCATGTCCGTCTTCCTTTTCATAGTTCTTCTTCCCAGACGGCTCACATCTTTGATCTTGTACATTGCGACCTCTGGACTTCTCCTGTCATCAGCGTTTCTGGTTACAAGTTCTATCTTGTGATGCTTGATGATTTCTCTCATTACTCCTGGACTTTTCCTCTTCGTGCAAAGTCTGAAGCTTTCCCCGCCATTCTCCACTTCTTCGCTTGGGTGTCCACACAGTTCGGCCTCACCATCAAGGCCGTCCAGTGCGACAATGGTCGTGAGTTCGATAACTCCGCCTCCCGTGCCTTCTTTCTCTCTCACGGTGTCCAGTTGCGCATGTCTTGCCCGTACACCTCCTCCCAGAACGGCAAGGTTGAGCGCATGATTCGCACCACCACCGAGACCATGCGCACCCTCTTGCTTCAGGCTTCCCTCCCTGCGCGCTTCTGGCCGGAGAGCTTGCATACCTCCACCTATCTCCTTAACCGCCTTCCTTCCGCTGCCTGCCCAGCTCCCACGCCACACCACGCTCTTTTCGGTACCCCTCCTCGGTACGACCACCTTCGCGTCTTCGGGTGTGCGTGTTACCCTAACACCACAGCTACCGCTCCCCACAAGCTGGCACCTCGTTCGACTCTCTGTGTCTTCCTCGGGTACTCCCCGGATCACAAGGGGTACCGGTGTTATGATCTTACCTCTCGTCGGGTCCTCATCTCTCGTCATGTGGTGTTTGATGAGTCTGTCTTCCCCTTCTCCTCCACCCCCACTCCTACGTCCACCCCGGATCTTGACCTCTTCTCCTTGTTTCCCTCTGACGCGGTGGTTGAGCCACCTTTTCGGTTGTCTACCGCAGGTACTGCTCCACCGTGCCCTTCGCTGGGGCCGTGCCCTCGCTCGCAGCCCGCCGGTGACACCTCCTGCCCGGGCCTAGCGGGATCCCCTCCTGGGCCGGCCACCGTCCCTACGCCTGACGTGGGTCCCGGGCCGTCGCCCCTGGCGCCACCTGCGCGCTTCGCTCAGCCGCCGCTCGTCTACCAGCGCCGTGCACCTACCGGGTCGGCCCCCGTTACTACGCCTGACGCGGGGCCCGGGCCGTCGACACCAGCACCACCTGCGCGTTTCGCCCAGCCGGTGCTCGTCTACCAGCGACGTGCACGACTAGAGTCGCCGCCTACGTCTCCACCGGTGGCTCCTCCTCCGCCGACTGCTTCTCCGCCGGCGACACCGACACCGCCGCCGAGGTCCCCGGATGGTCGTGTCACGACGCCGGTGTACCACCCCCCGCTGCTTCACCGACACCCGCGTCATGTTCACCCTATGGTGACGCGACACGCGGCCGGGACCCTGCCGCCCCGGGTTCTTGCGGCGATGCCCGGTGACTCGCAGCTCTCTCCGGTACCCTCTTCCGTCCGCGAGGCCTTGCTGGACCCTCATTGGCGCCGCGCGATGGAAGAGGAGTATGCGGCTCTCCTTGCAAACCGGACCTGGGATCTGGTGCCACGTCCCCCAGGCTCCAACGTCGTCACCGGCAAGTGGATCTGGACACATAAGCGCCGAGCTGATGGCACTCTCGAGAGGTACAAGGCTCGTTGGGTTCTCAGGGGTTTCACTCAGCGGCCTGGTGTTGACTACGATGAGACTTTCAGTCCAGTGGTGAAGCCGGCTACAGTCCGCACGGTGCTCTCCCTCGCACTCACTCGGTCTTGGCCAGTGCATCAGTTGGATGTCAAGAATGCCTTCCTACATGGTCTTCTCACTGAGACAGTTTACTGCAGTCAGCCGGCCGGGTTTGTTGACTCCTCGCATCCTGACATGGTCTGCAGGCTCAACAGATCTCTCTACGGCCTCAAGCAGGCGCCCCGGGCATGGAACCATCGATTTGCTGCCTTTCTGCGATCACTGGGGTTTGTGGAGGCCAAGTCCGATACGTCACTGTTCATCTTCCACCATGGAGCTGAGATTGCGTATCTGCTGCTCTATGTTGATGACATTGTCCTCACCGCCTCCAGTGAGTCACTCCTTCGCCGCATCATCACCTCTCTCCAGCAGGAATTCGCTATGAAGGATCTGGGTGTGCTCCACCACTTCCTTGGGGTCACTGTTGCACCTCATCCTGCTGGACTTCTTCTCCACCAGCGGCAGTACACTCTTGACATCCTTGAGCGAGCTGAGATGACCGACTGTAACCCCTGCTCCACTCCAGTTGACACGCAGGGCAAGATGTCTGAGGCCGAGGGGAACCCGGTGTCTGATCCTACTGCGTACCGGAGTCTTGCTGGTGCTCTCCAATACCTCACCTTCACTCGACCGGACATCACTTATGCGGTTCAGCAGCTGTGCCTTCATATGCATGATCCGCGGGAGCCCCACCTCACTGCCCTCAAGCGCCTCCTCTGCTACCTCCGAGGCACGGTGGGCTACGGCCTGCTCCTTCACCGGCGGTCCTCCACCGAGATGGTTGTCTACACTGACGCTGACTGGGCCAGGTGCCCGGACACTCGGCGCTCCACCTCCGGCTACGCTGTCTTCTTAGGCGGCAACCTGGTGTCATGGTCGTCCAAGCGTCAGCAGGTGGCCTCCCGCTCCAGTGCCGAGGCGGAGTATCGCGCCGTGGCCAATGGCGTGGCCGAGGTTTCATGGCTCCGACAGCTCCTGGCCGAGCTCCATAACCCTCTTCTCCGGAGCACGCTTGTCTACTGCGACAACGTCAGTGCAGTCTACCTCTCCACCAACCCCGTGCAGCACCAGCGGACCAAGCATGTGGAGATCGACCTTCACTTCGTCCGTGATCGGGTTGCCATCGGCGAGGTGCGGGTCCTACATGTCCCTACGACGTCCCAGTTCGCGGACATCTTCACCAAGGGCCTCCCGTCGTCCACCTTCACCGCCTTCCGCTCTAGCCTCAACATCACCAGTGGCTAGTTGCGTCTGTGGGGGGGGGGGGGCTCTTATGTATTTTCTTTTCCTGGTGTACAGTCTAACTCCGCTGCGTCGGCAGTTCAGACTGCGGGGGGGTGTTGGAGTATATGTTCTGTAGCCCATGTGGCTAGGCCCATGAGGCCCATGTATGCTACTCTATATAGCTACCCTTCTAGGGTTAGCCAAATCAATTGAGAATAACCATTCTAGCACTGTGTGGGCTGTCCTGGCCCATGGTCATCTATTCATAATGAGCCACAATACCTGACCATAGTTTATTGAAAATCCTACCAAGTTTTGACAAAGAATCAATGGGCAACTGTCATAAAAAAATAACATCCAGTATGAAGCAACAGAAACTCACATGGAAAATGGCAACTGCTTTGGAGAGCACTAGTTTACTATCGTCCGAGCTCTTGTCCTTTAAAACTCTCCATCTAACATCAAGGTCAGCATCCTCATTAAAACCTTTCACTTCTCGTTTCTTCTTAATAACAGCTAAATCCATGGTAGGAACAGGTTCTCCTCCACGGTTAAGTAAATCTTGCAGTGTCTGGTTAATCCTCACACAATCCTTAGAACAATACCATGCTCCCTCAGGCAATGCCTGCACAAGTTAATCATTAGTATGGTGCTAGTTTTCGGGTACAAACTCTGCCAGATGTCTCAGGTTAGAAATATCACCGTCAGATCAGCCATATTATGTTCCTTGAGGCAACCAACATGATATTCTCTACCACACTGGTCATAAAAAAAGACACATGAATGACTTATATTACAAAACCAAACTGTCACTGCTGCCTCCTAAGAAGCAGAACACAGAAACAGCAGGAGTTACACTGTACATAAACCATGGAAGGGCACTACTATCAGCACTCGCAGAGGTAAACCACGGTTTATATAACACTATATGATTCGGAAACGTACTTGGTCACAAAGCAGCACGGTCCGGGTACTGAATTTCTTTTTGCTGAAATCATGGAGCCTGCCAAATAATTCAAACAGAAAATCTCCATGGATTATATATATTTGTGAAAGGAAAGGCCATTGGGAACTTCAGAGCATCGAATAGAAGAGTATATAAATAACAAAAGTTGTATACCAAATAGTGGACCTAATGTTATGGCACTCCAAGTTTCGAAGAAATCTCGTGGCATTTGGCAAGTTGGCATTAAACGAAAACAATTTGTAACCTTCTTTTTGATAAAAAGGTACCAATGATACAACTTTCACAAACTGGTAAATACTTAGCGCCAAACACCCATAAACGACCACGACTAGTGCTAACACAGAACTAACAGGGCAAATAAAGCTTAAAGCAAGATTAATGGAAGTAACATTTATGCCAAAGTAATCAAAGAGTCCGAAACGAGTAAAGAGATTAAGCACTCGGACATTGAGCTTTAGCTTCCTTAACCAGCCTATACAACAAATACCACTATTTGATGAGAAGTTTGGCAAATTTGCTCTGCTGGCGTACGAAATGTTTAAGGTAACATTGGAAGTACATGTATTTTATGATTAGTGTAAAAGAAAAGTAGGCCAGAGTGGATATACAAGCACCATGCCATGGAAGAACACTTACTTGCAAAGTGCGCAACCACCAAATCCAATCTCAGGTGTTGTAGCAATACGTATTGACCGTGTGAATATTTGTTCCAAGGCATCAACTCCTTCAACCCTCCCAGCAGCTATTGCATTGTTGTTATATGCCAAACAACTTTCCCTCTGTTGTCTATTCTCACAATATCGGCAACACCAAGTTCCCTTCGGGGCAGAAGACAAGCTAACACATTCTACAAGAGATAAATAGGGAGGGAATACAGCACACATTAATGAAAACTAAGAAATGTGACCCAGTTCAAAGGAGTTCACCAAAAGAAATGTATGAAACAGAGTTCTTGATTAAACACCAGACGTTAGAGGTAAGAACTGCAAGACGACAATAAGAAACAGTTGAGCTTAAGCACAAGTGTAAAAATAAAAATGCAGCATTGTAATTTAGGGCCCGTTTGGATCCTTGGAATTGAATTCATTCTAATAATTATAATTTAGGCACAAATTAATTACGCTAATATTGTTCTATATAGAATATATTTGTATATTATTGTTAGCCGTACAAGGGAGATACTTATATGTTGCATTTCTACTATAGGGAAGTGAGTTGAAGAGTATGCTATAAGTTAGAAAGTAGAAACATAGCATGATGATCTATAGAATCAATTTCCATCTCCCACCCTATGAATTTGAGATAGGCTTATATGTGAACTTGGAAAAGTTGTGGAATGTCAAATTCCAAGCCAAATAGCCTAATCCATTAAGTAGATTCCAATTCCTCCAAAATGAAAGGATCCAAACGACCCCTTAAAGAAAAATATAATGCAACAAGAAACCCCATGTAGACTACAAATCCAACTTAGTGTTATGACATGATTTTGGTAAGTTTCAGGTCTGAAACCTGGATTTTAAGCATTAGTAAAATCACTATATACAATAAATTCAGCTATTCCACAAGAAAACATATATTTAAACAGACACACATCCTAAACAAAAGGTAACTTAATTAAGCAGGAAGCAAAGAGGCACCATCTCATATTGACTATGCATAACATCATTACCTCTGTGAAAAGCTCTTGGACAGGTATCACAAAGCAGAAGTTGCCCACCATCTGAACAAATGCTGCACAAGTCATCACTTTGTCTGTTTGACATCTTTTGACCTTTCAAGAGTGAAATTGACAGCTCATGTAGTGAAACGCCATTCGACATATATATGTTGTGGTAACTACAATAGTGTTTGTGGAAGGTATTAGAGTTTGAATTGTACTCTAAAAAAAAGCAACAATAAACTGCAAAAAATAAACAGCAAGAATAAACTCACGGTTTGCGTCGAGCAGCTCGACCAGCATGAGCTTCAAACTGTGAAGGACTAACCTGTTCATTGAATTAAACAAACTGAATTAGACTAGGCTGACTTATCAGTTGAGTTGTGTTACATTCCATTGAAAGGGACTACCAACTTACCACTGTGCTGCAGCAATGACAGTAGATCCCAAATGCCTTTATATATCCATCCAGTAACCTCTAGAGATTTCACTTCAAGTGTCAATAAAAGAACATTTGTACTGGCTGAAAACAGTAATTTGAGAGAAAATAAGAAAATGACCTTTCCACCAACATAGTAGCCAACATCAGTGCCCTCTGGTAAAACGCCACTCATGAAAACAACCTTATGCATCCCCTTATCCCTTTTTTCATAAAATAACAAAAAGGGGATCAATGAGAGGTGAGAAATTCAAGGATAAGGATGCTTATCATAAACGACAATACCTACTTTCTTGTAAGCCTTCCTACACTTGAAGATTTTGCTCCTGGTGAGGCACTCTTATATACCTTGGCAGATGAAGTTGGACTTCGTCCAACTTTGGACGACCTAAAATAAAAGCAGGCAAGCAACCAATGGTTTGGAACCCCAGGAAAATATTTCGATGTGATGAAAAATGGAATGGACACATCTGTTACAAAGTACCTGCTATTATTCTTAGCACCCTTGGACTCAAGACATGAATCACAAAACAAGGCAAATTTCCCACTGCGGAATGTGCTGAATGAACCTGAAATATTATATATATCAACATCTGAGCAATTAACAAAGCCGAGCAAGGTAGGGATGAGGGGAGGAACAACAAACTTTTGCAGCCTTTGCATCTGAATGTTCTCTTCTGAGGTGCTGGGCCTATTGCCTTCCGTACTGCAGATTCCAGCATGTCTAACGTAGCATTTGTGCATGCCCTCAATACATCATGCAGATTATTTCCATTTTCCAGGAAAATGTAGTCGGATGGGTGCTTTTTGGTACTCCCAGCATGCACCTCAAAGTAGTAAGGTGAAACAACCTGCAACTCATGTTCCATTGGTTCAATTCTCAAAGCAGCGATAAATAGGTGGTGATTTTGGAGAAGAGGAGAAAACTCACTTTTCGGCCTTTGCATGAAGAGCATGAGCACAGTATGCCGATGCGTTTGACAACTCCACGGAGTACTGCTCGCTGAAATAAGATGAGAAATAGATCCCTTGTCAAAATTACAGTAACCATGATACTGACCACAGAATAAGACATAGAAAATGCAAGTGCTATGATATCTTAGCATCCAATCCAAAGCAGCAAATAGAGATCACATCTTACATTCACCATAATGCGTCATGTTTTTCCTTTTTTGTGCCGAAAAGACAATACAGGTGCAGTAGGCCATGCTCATATCACAGAATTGACGAAGCACTTGTTTTGTTTTGTTATTTTATACTCCCTCCATTCCAAATTGCAAAAACTATGTATCCAGAAAAGCAGGAACGGCTTACAATTTGGAACGAAGGGAGTACTAACCTATCCAGCATTGTGTCTTATTACTTGGATGCACCTGACACCTTGACAAGTGTATGAAATGAAATCATTAAGAAACGTGCAATCTATTTTAGATTATTTTGTTCATTGGAATTTGTTTTTGCTCACATTTCTTAGTAAGAAAGAAAAGTGAAGGGAACCGATTTATGATTTATAACAGCAAGGTTGGGTCAGTAAATAGAGAAAGTATGGCAACAAACATACCTTGCCTTTCCTCATGATGTACTTGACGGGCTGACCTTCAAGCAGGCCGGTGGCGAGCAGCTCCCTGAGGTTGGTGGGAATCTTGTTTGTATTCTTATTCCTCTTGTTGCTGCTGGTACTTGTGGTGGTGGTGGTGTGGGGTGAAGGGGAGGAGGAGGCATTGCTGGCGGTGGTGGTGCCTGAGAGGTCGTCGTCGTTGCTGTCCTTATCCTTGACCAAGAGTGATCTGGTGAAGCGCCTCAACGCTGGAACGGGTTTGCCATCCTCCTCTTCCTCCGGCGGTTCCGGTTTGGGTTTGAGCGGAGCCGCATTGTCAGGAGAACGAGCGGTGGTAGATGGGGGAGACTTGGGCTGGAGCATGGAGCGCGTGATGCGCCTGGGCGACGACTCCGGCGGGATGATGATGTTGTCGCGGTGTGCCGGATCCGCATCCGAGTCGGCATGGGGTTGCGGAGTCGAAGGCGTCGGCGGAGGGCTGGGCCCAGCGGCAGCCATCAAGGCGAGCACGGGGCTGGGCAGCTCGGCAGCGGCCCCCTCATGGTCTTCTCCGGGAGCGGGGGCATCCTCTGGTGGAGGGGGAGGGAGAGGACCTGGTGGGCGCGGGCGCTTGGCCTTTGGCTTGGTGTCGGGGGTTGAGAAGGAGGATGTCGAGGCGGCGGCCGATGAGTTGAGGGTGCGGGATGAGCGGCGGGTGCGGCCGAGGGGTGCGGATGAGGCCGAAAGGGCGGCCTGCGAGGCGATGGCGAAGGCGAATTCGCGCTTGAGGCCCGCGCGGACGCCGGAGCGCAGCACGAAGGAGTCGCCGCCGCCGTCCGCCTCGCCCTCCATGGAGGAGGAGCCCAACAGCCTCCTCTCTTCCCTCGAATCCTTCCTTTCCCTGACCCCTTCCTAGGAGGAGGACCAGTAGTAGTATGCCGTCATCTTCAACTCATTCGACGACGGCCGCCTCTGCTGCCGAGGAGGAGGAAGAAGAAGAAGAAGAAGTGGAACTGGGATTGGATCGAGATGGAAGCTAGGGTTCGACACAGCCGGAATCAAATCAAATCCGATCAGAAGCAGATTTACTCCGATCTGGAGCTGGAAATGGAATTGATGAGCTGCATCGCCGAACCGGAACATGGAATTGGAATTGGAATTGGAAACACAGTAACAGCCTCCATTCCTGCGCGTGCACACCGTTACCCAAACAATTTACGTTTTGGTCCTTCTTCAGTATAAAAATTCTAGATAATTCTAGATTCACATCTGTGCATAAACTTAGGGCATCCATAACGCTGAGGCCGTGTTCAGATCCGAAATATTTGGGGAAAAAATTCATGTAACACTTTCGTTGTTATTTGATAAAATTTATCCAACCATGAATTAATTAGGTTCAAAAGATTCATCTCGACATTTACAGACAAACTATACAAATTAGTTATTTTTTACTTATATTTAATGTTCCATGCATGCGTCCAAAGATTCGATGTGACGAGCGACAGAGGAAATATTTTGGGAAGTGAACGGGGCCTGAGTCGATAATCTTTGGACCTGTTTGGGTAACAATATAAAACAGAGAAATAAAAAAATATAAATCTCTACTATACGAAGAAGGAAGTGTCTGTCCCGTCTGCCAAGGTAGTTTTCGTCGGTCGCCCACGTAAAAGTCACTCAGGAGAACCGTTGAAGCCCCCTCCAATCAGAACCCACCCGATCCGCTGCCCAATCACGAAAAAATAGAACCGCTGAAGACCACCTCGCCCACCTGCCGCCCCGCCCCGCCCCTGTCGCCTCCCCTCTCGTCACCTGCCGGCGACGCCGCCACTTCCCGCGTCTGCCCCCGCAGGTCATCTCCAAAGCCGGCACGCCTCGGAGCGGCGCCCTCGCCGAGGGCGCGGAAGAAACAGAGGTAGTACGGACGAAGAGGGCCCGTGAGGCCATGACGCGAGTGCCTTGGCGATCTAGAGCTCGGTGGTTGCGTCGCTGCGGGGCCGGGTGTTGCAGCGGCAGATGGGTGTCAGGCGTGGAGGATTAATGGAGTGGAGGAGGCGGAGGAGCGTATCATGGCCAAGCAACATGGCCTTGCTGGCGGCGTCCGCTATGGCCCCGCGCTCAGCCTCCAGCCAGGAACGAGCCAGATGGCGGCGGGCTCAGCCTCGGTGTCTAGGTCTTGCAGTCCGTTGAAGATCCTGTATCACGCAGCACGGTGACAAGACATGGTCAGGGTCCTAGGCTGAGGATCCGTGACCGGCCATGTCCTACTCATCTCTGCGGCGGTGCTCGTTGTTGCGTCATTTCCCATCGAGGCGGGCAGAGCTGGGCTCCTGGTGCTGCCGCACCAGCTGTTCCACTCGACGACGCCGGTTCATCAGTAGAGGGCCACCGGCACGCGCGGCACCTCGGTCTTGCTCTCAGGTCTGTGTCTAACTGCACCCCTGTCATGTGCATGTTCTTATGCGCCGATATGCTGCCAGTTGTGGCGATTACATTTTGGTCAGTGTGGTAGAGAAGTGGCTAACCAAATCTCTAGTAAGTTGAACGCTCATAGTTGATAGTTCTGCACTTCTGCTACAAATTCGTGGGCCTCGTGGTGTCCACGATCACTTTGAATGATGTGTGGTATGATCGCGTAGTATGAGTTAATGCACTGATTTTATCGTTTGATCTTCAGCAGTTTTGGATGTTGGGGCGATAGATTTTATATAATTCCACAATGCAAACTTCAGAACTGAGAGTGAGGTGATGATTTTAGGCGTTTTTCTGTGCCGATATTGTTGAACTGGTGTCTTGCTGTAGCTCCATTCCATCTGCATCTTGTGGTGATTGCAGAGTCGTTGTTCCTAATTAAGTGGCTAAGTAGTTTAAAAAAACGTATAGAATCAGCTGATCTGTTTGTAGATGTGGTTAAACAATTTATCAGAGTGATATACTTTGGCCTTTACAAATCACACGCATCTAGCTTTTTGCTTGACTTGTAGTATTTATGTGTGCTAGCGCAGGTTTGCAAGTGTGATTATTTTTTGGACCGAAAACTTTGGGTACCTTCTCCAAAGCAAGATTATCTTTCTTTTTATAGGTATAGAGAAATTTTACAATGGTTGCAAAAAATATGAGTCATCCATTATACGAGATTGGACGATGGAAAAAATAAGAGGTACCCAACTAAAAGTACCTAGAGCTGGAGGTACCAAATAGGTGGGATAGTACCAAATTAGGTGGGACCGGTACCAAAATGTGTGGAGCAAGATATATTTTTATTTTATTTTTTATTTTTATTTTTGAATAAGGGTAATTTAGTCATTTTAGTACAATCATTCAGGGGCATTTCGCGTCGTGCCACTGCAGGCCATTCGCGTCGCGCCGTGCCGCAATAGGACACTTGGTCGAGCCGTGCCGCCCTCCGCCCTGCCACAGGCCACTCTGCAGGACACTCATGGCGCACCATGGAGGAGAGGAAAGCTGGCACGAAGCCATGGAGTCGGGACGCTACGGAGGGTCCAAGAAAGTCTTCTTCCTCGCACTTGCTCGCCTTTGCCTGGATGCTGCTGGCCTGCTGCCCGTCATGCTCCTCAACTTTGCACCTGGGCCACACACGATCGCCAGCCTGCTGGATCTCCACCATCGGAGATCTCTCGGCAGTTGCCGGCGCTGCCACGCCGGAGCCATAGTCACCCGTGGGCTACCCACACCAGAGGTCATAAGCGTTGGGCTGCTGGCGCTGAACAAGACGTCCGGCCACACCGTGTCCGTCAGTCCGTGCATCGGTTTAGGAACGTCGACCTCGCCGCCTCCCCCTTTGCGACAAACACGAATCCTACAGATTAGTAACCCACCATTGCTGGTGCAGCCTAGGGCTCGGAGACGATGGCGTGCAGCAGCTCGGCGATCTGCGAGTCTGCGACGTCGCTCATTCACTTTTGGAGTTCAAATTAAAAGGTATAATTGTGATCTGATACTTCTCACTAAAACAGCACCCCGCTGCTCCCTGCTGTGAGCACGCACTGACGCAGGTGTTGGCAGACCGTATTACTAAAATACCCTGTACAATATATTTCTCAATTAATTACTTAGACTATAGAAAAGACGAAAGAACCTGGAGGTACCAAAGTACTATAAAAAGGAAAATAATGTAAGGAAAACAGTCACAAGAACCACAAGTCAAAAGACAAGAAAGCAGACTAAAATCATGGTAAAATTGCTCAACCAATCAGACAACAAACTCTTAACATTTGATTCTGTCCTAAGCAATAGTAGAGCAAATACATACTTGAAGCCTTGCTTTCATCTGCCAAGTGATGGTACTGCATCTTCCAATACACTGTTTCGATGACACTAAATAGTCTAAACAGCCAACTTAATGGTTTCCTTGAAAATAGGATACCCAAATATCTCTGTTCCAGCAGTTGGATGTGAATATGCAGCATTTGCTATGATTGGCAAAGTACTGTTGCCTTGAGTTGTATTCTCTATATTTTTTCTTAAAATTAATTTTATTTGATCAAACCCATAACACCAGGAGAATCCACTGGGATGGTCTGGGAGGGGATTGTTGGTGCGGTTGATTGTTGGTGCGGTTGATACAGAAAGATTGTTGAAACAACAGATAATGGAGCCAGAGCATTTGATGAAAGCTCTTCTAGAGCAAAAACATGAGTTGGCATGCGGGATATATACAAATTCATGCATAGACAACACATCAGTCCTGCAAGCTACATATTACTTTATTATTTCTGGACAGTCAAAGGTATTAGCAGTGGCCTTAAAAAACATTCTGTGTATTAGATATCAGAAGTATTATTGTTATTATTTGATGATAAAAGAGCTGAGAATAAAAAAGTCACAATATAGCTCAATTTTGAACCTGATCAGAGGTTTTTGGGCAAAATATGGATTATATGGTTAGCAAGAGGTTTTCTTGAAAAGAAAAATGCACTTCTGTGGCAACACATAGATAAATACCCTCAGTATTGATTGTGGCTTGGTGATGATTCTCGGACAATACCAAATGTCTCATGAAAACTTGTGTTGCTTCCGTTGCAACGCACGAGCAATCACCTAGTAAGATAGAGTGAATAGTGAAAAATGTAGGATTCTAAAACATAGAAATTGATACTTTGAGATGCTTGGTATTGAGGGAAAAAAAAATGAAGGAACATGAGCAAACATAGAGAGAGAGAGCAAAGATTCTTTATTTATTTCCTACTTTTGCACTACTCTGATTTTCTTTCCTCTAGGAAGGAACTTGATTTTCCTTCATTCTAAACATTATGATGTGATTTATTTCCTATGAAATTTATCCTTTTAAAATTTCTTTGAGAATCCTTTGTCTCTCAGTCAATTGTAGGTCAAAATTATTTAGACCCACATAAAAATAAATAAAAAAGCAAGCGCAACCTCCAACTACTCCAGCCTTTGTCGCCACTCATTAGCCGTGTTTGTTTTTGCCGCTAATGCACTACCCAACGACTATCGTCCTCACGCTTCCATGTATTACCATGATGCAAATTTGTCATTGTCCTTTCTCCCAAGCAGGAGATTTGCGTGCACGCTTAAACTAGCCGTTGATCAGGGTCCACTGTTGGCACTGTTCGCCTAAACGGCCGTTTAGTCCGTTTAAACACCGTTTAAACAGTAAACAGAAGTCAGCCGTGTTGTTTAGGCCCTAAACGGTGAATTAAACGGTTGGGCCGTTTAAACCCGTTTAAACCGTTCAATTCCATCTAAACGGTCTAAACAAAATCAGATTAAACGTGATTAAATGAGCTAAGCAACAATTTAATCCATAATTAAGTGAATTAAAGGACTACGTCTATCACAATTAATATGAAACTAATTAACATTGTAATTATATGAAGTGTTGTGGGATTTAGATTTCTTCTAACAAGATTATTTGGTAGAATATTTGATTTTTACATGTGTAAATATGTATGGGTTCTAGCAAATTTTATTTTTACCTACATAAATATGTATATTTTATTATTATTGTACAAAACCGTTTAGGCCGTTTAACTCCGTTTAAACACTGTTTAAACGGTTTAAACGCTAAACGAAGGGTGACCGACTGTTTACCATTTAGTGTTTAGGAAAATATTGACTGTTGGCCACACTTAAAGATCTATTATAACATCCTAGATGTTAAGAAATAATTAAAATGTGATAATGATGTATCATCAAGCATAAGTATCAAGTATTATGCCATAAATGCATTCATATTGCAATAATAGATATCATATGTTGCATATGTAATGTTGTCATATGACATGTTTCCTATGTTTCTTTGTCATGTTCACATATTGCAAATCTAGTATTTTAGTTAATTCCATGAAATGATGGCATGCTGATACATTAGGTTCTTTATGAATTTATATATGAGAATTGGTTTACACAATTAAAGTTTTGTTTAAATAAAAGTAGTAGTGTTAAATGTGCTTTATAATATGGGATCAAGGCTTTATAAAATTTTATAAGTCAAACATGTTTAAAATGGAGCTTCAAGTTTGAGTTTGTATTTGGAATCCAAAACTTGTCGCAAGTTTTCCGAGTCGAATTTGAATTCAAATTTGGGGAATTATTAAAAGATTTTTAAAAGTCAACTTGGTCAACCAAGAGTAACATTTGGTCAAACATGTGATATTTTGACTCAATGATGCCCTTGGGTGATGGTGTGATCACTAATTAATCACCAATTAATAGAGCATCAAGTTTCAATTTGAAATCTTTCCGAAAACCCTAAAAAGGCAAAACCCTGATTTTACCCCCTTTTTATTAATTCAAAATCTAAGAAAAATTTGGGAAAAGTGTAAGACCAAGTTTGTAGATCTTTTCAAGGGCTACAAGATTGGTGTTTTGAGTTTTCAAAGTTTCAGTGTAAAATTTGGAGTAATTTTGAAAAGATTCAAATCTAAAATTTGACCCCTTTTCATCCCCAAACTCAAATTTCAAAATAGAGGCAGAATTTGAAAATAGTTTGAATAGAAAAGTTGTAGGTCTTACCTAGATGTACAATTTTGGTATTTTGAAGTTTCAATATAAAATTCAAAGTAATTTTGGATTTACAGATTTCCAAAAAATGTCCCCTTTTTAAGTCAAATTCAAATATCAAAATTTAGGCCGAATTAGAAAATATTTATATTGAGAAAGTTGTAGAACTTTGAAAATTGAGCAACTTTTATATTTACCCATGTTTTAAATAGCGAGCTAAGGCTAAAGTGTTTAGCGTTTTATAAACCGTAATTAACGGACTTTAGCGGCAAAATAGCGGCAAAATTGTGCATGAACGCAAATAGCGGCACAATTTTTTTCAAGCTATTTTGGGCTATAGCGGCAAAAATAGCGCGCTATTTAAAACCATGATATTTACAGATTTTCAACTTTTATAGAAAAATTTGAGAGTAATTTGTGAAAATTCACCAGTGGCATTTTCGTAAATATGGCGAACTTCACCCAACCGCAAGGCGCCACCTCCTGCCCGACGCCGGCGAGCTTCGACTAGCTTCCAGGCGCCATTCCACCACATTTCGTGTCGCGCTGGCTTGGCGAAGCTCCTGGCTTCGTCTTCATCGTCCTTGGCCCCCTGTAAAGTCCGGTGACGTTGTCATCTTCTTCTTTATCTTCTCGCCACCGCCGCCTCTGCCTTGAGCTCCGCTGCTCGCCGTCATCACCATTGTGCACGCTCTAGTCAAATTGATCATACCATCAGCTTCGCATCATCCTTGCGCCCCACCCGAGCCACCCCGCGCCGCCTAAACCGCATGCACCACGCCGTTCTTCTCCGCGGCCGACCGCTAGCGCCGCCAAGGTCTGGCCACCGTGGCCAGGAAGCTCAGGTGCATCTCTCTCTCGTTTCGCGCCTTAGCTTCGCCATACTTCCCTGGTGCTCTTGCACCTGCCCGCTCGACCGCTACCGCACTACCTTTGCCAGAACAGGCTCCGCCGCCTTCGTGATCCGGCCGCCGCCGCCATGCGCGTGGCTGTGCTTTGCTACAACTCAGCCAGGTGCCAATCCTAACCCTAAGCCTCCGCCTGGGCTCCCTGGAGCTCCTGCGCACACGCGCAGGTCATTTCCTCGCCGGAGACGGTGAGTCCACCTCACCGGTCGCACAACCGCGCCGCCGAAGCCGCCATTAGCGCTGGTCCGTGCCACCCCCTGCTTTCCTCTCACTGGCAGGTGGGGTACCTTTGACCACGGGCCCCATCCGTTAGGCGCGCCTGATCCCCTGCATGGGCCGGCCTGCGACCACTGCACGTGGGCCGCGCGCGCACCTCCATGCCTGGGCCATGCCTACTCGCGCGGTTGAGCCAGTTGGGCCGGAAGGAGAAAGAGAGGAGCGGGCCGGGAGTGGAGTTTTCGCTTTATTCTTTTCTGAAAATATTAAATAGTACTGAATTTTGTTTATTTCATTGTGAAATATCTAGGGCTCCAAAAATATTGAAAATTTTTGTGTAACCTCCCTGTGATGTGTATTATTTAGGAAAAATAGGAAATGCTAATTTTGATTACATTTTGTATGTGATTTACTTAGCTCAATTAATTATTAAATGCAACTTCCATGAATTTTAGTAATTGAAATAAAAGTCCAAAAATCATGAAATTAATTTTGGTACTGTTTTAGGGTAATATTAATCTGTAGAAAAAGTTTGGGCTTAATTGGATAAAATTTATTTTATTCTTAATTTCTGTCTTAATTAATTAATTAAACATGTGTTTAACTTGATAATTTAGGATTTGTGTGACTTTAAGATTTCTTTTTGACCTTGGATCATTAACATATGATGATCCATGGCATCTTATTGAGTTGCTTGAGTTCACGATTAACTTGTTAACTATGATTTGTTAATGATAATTAATGTGTTTAACTTAGATCATTATTGATTAATGATTTCTTGTGTAAGTAATTAGTGGTCTTGTGATAGACTTACTTGTTATTAGATGCAACCTCTTGGGTAAAAACAAAGTTATTGTTAGTTAACCTTTAAATTAACTTTGTTGGCTTGTAATCGTACCGTGAAGGAAAGTTGTACTCGAGTTAGTTTATCTTGTTATGTTTTCACCAATGCATTCCATGCATCATGTCATGCATTTCATCATGCATCATGTTTAGTACTTCATCATGCATCATTCTAAAGCATGCATCGTCTTATTACGTGTAGCATACGTGAGTACGTGAGTGAGAAGATGCGTGTTGATCCAGTCTCAGAGTAGGGCCATTCGACAGAGGTGCTGGTGTCTATTGGAACTCTCTGAGGGAACTAACTTCTCTGCAACACAGGCAAGCCCCGGACATACAACCACTCTTCTATTTTTAAATGCTTAATTACACCTTAAGTCTAGTGTAATGTGCATTATGTTAGTAGGAGTTGGTTGATACCATTGCTGCATGATTACCTTGATCTACACTTATATCCAGATGATATCCCACTAATATATGTAAGTCGATCTCTTATGCTTAGTAATGCTAAGACTTCGGTAGAAGTCGAATGGTGGTTTCATCGTTCATGAGAAACAAGTTTACCTTTGCTTCCCCTGACCTAATGACGGGTCATGAGAGCATATGAATATGAATAAGGTAATATTAAGCTAAGACCGGGCGGGTGGCTTGCATCGTGAAATGAGTCGATGTAGGGCTCCGCCTATGTCGATTAAGGACCGTACCGTTGGAGGCCTGCCTGTGTTTTGAGAATTTGCAACTGACCGCATGCTCTGGTAAGCCTAAAACCTCGGTAATGTCATAATGTGAACGACCAACCGCGTACTGAGAGTGGAGAGATGGCGAGAGTTGTGTGTACCCTCGTAGCCAAGGGCTGGATTGGAGGTGTACTATGTAACACCCCGGTGTTACGTAAGCATTTAGCATTGCAAATCATACGCATGTTACATCAGTGCATTCATCATCACATGTGAAGTAGAGTGCATCTTGAGTTAAAGCATTTCTGTGGAACATGATTGTTGCATATAATGGTTTAGAATTGTTTCACCCAAATTATACTGGTTAGGCTACTAAAACATGTGTGGCTATAATTTTAAATCACCTAGAACTAGTTAGTACAATTTTTGGAGCAACTTTGGTAAGCTAAGTTTTGTCAAAATTTGCTTTTAAAAATATAATTAGAAAATGGTCAAAACCCCTTCCTATTTAGCTTTTTTTCTATAATTCAAAATCTGTTGGGAATTTAGAGTTGGCCCCTTAATAAAAGTTGTAGAGAATTAAATTCTAAGCAACTTTCATTTTTGGGTCATTTTCAGAAAAGCCATCTTCTTGCTCAAAATGGGATTTTAAAACTATTAATTGAATTTATTTGAAAAATTTCTAGAAAATAAAAATGGAAAAGTCATTTCTTACTGAATCAGGCCATCGCTTCCCTTTTGGCCCGCTGGCCAAAGCGGCCCGTCCCCCCCACCCGCGCGCGCCCGTGGCAGCTCCACGGCCCGGCCCACGCCCGCGCGGCCGTCTCCTTCTCCTGCCCGCGCGCCTCGCTGTCCCGACCGCGGCAGGCCACGCCCGCTGCGTGGCAAGCGCATGCCGGCGACGTCGGCCAGATGGCGCCCCGGTCGCCCCACCAGCGCGCGCTCGCCACTACAAACCCGCCCGCAGCGCCTCGCCCTTCTTCTTCCCTCTTTTCGCCTTGCTCTTTCCCGCGCGCACCGGCCGCAGTTCTGCCTCCGCCACCACACACGCCATCACCGAAGACGCGCGTTCTGTGGCAGAACCTCCTAATTACTATGGCCCACCTGTACTTGTTATTGTCTTAAAGACTTTTAACCACTGTATAAGTATACCACAGATCTTAAGAAGTCTGTCGGGTGTCCTCGGGAAACCCAAATCATCCACAATCTTCCGAGCAGGATCACATTATAGAGGCATCACAGTATTACAACAGTTTATATAATAAATTACATCAGAGTACAAAAGCGGAAGTCTTACATAACATAGGTTTACAAACTTGATGTTCCAAACTTTTAAAACTTAAGTTTAGTGTTACAACCATAGTAGTGGAGTAGCATTATTAACATTATTACAACACCAAAACACGATGCTCTGCCCAAGAGCTAAACATCTCTACTCGTCGTCGCTCGCCGCAAAGACGGTCATGCAACAGGGTCCAAAACACACCTGCTCATGAGACGCACCTGCAACAGGGGTTTAACAAACCCTGAGTACGAAAGTACTCAACAAGACTTAACCGACAAAACTAGTGGAACGACTCAGGAATGCAGGCTCAGGGGAATCAAGGTGAGGTTCCAGCAGGAAGTCAAGTTCTTTTGCATAAAAGCTACTAATGGTGAATCCTTAAGATCACTATTTTATTTCAATATTATTTATTGACAGAATGTAAGTGATCCTAATCTAGATCATATAACTCATTCAATATCTTTCTGATTCTCCAACCAAAGTTCCATTTCTTAACTACGATGTTGAACAGAGAATCGAGTCTCCTTAACCAAGGAGCAGCGACGATTCGAATCGATTAAACCCAGCTGGGGATTCCTAATCACACGACATATGTAGGACTCTAACCGACATATATCAACCTTCACTCGGATCCTCCAAAATATGACCGGGTCCAGCGCCACCCGAGAGTATAGTACACCTCCAATCCAGCCCTTGGCTACGAGGGTACATACTACTCTCGCCATCTCTCCACTCCCAGTGCACGGTTGGCCGTTCACATGTTGGCGTTACCGAGGTCTTAGGCTTACCGGAGCATGTGATCAGTTACAAAGTCTCGACGCACACAATTCAAACAACGGTACGGTCCTTAACTGACTCAGTCGGAGACACTACAGGGGGACTCCTTTCCCGATGCAAGTCCACCGACCGGTCCCAAATTATCAGCATTAACATTCATCAAGTGATTGTCCAACAACCCTTCAAACTTTGTTTAAAAGTTTTAAAGTTTTCTCATTAAGCAATGCTAAGCATACTAAGCCTTTTTAAATAAAAACAGTAACAAGGATGGTATTGGAAGATCAAGGATGATAATGCAGTAATTAGGTTATCACTCAACTCCTAGCACTTAATGCAATAGAGCTGTAATATAAGTGAAGTAAAACTTTTCAAATTGCAAGGGAAGGTTAGATGTAACCGGGGTTTGCCTTGGTCGATGGGAAACTCAGGCTCGGGTTCAGTACCGCAGATATCAAACCCTACTTCCACGGACGTTGGTTCTTCTACGGGGACGGGTTCGGCTTCGGTACCCTCCTCTTTTACGGGAACTATACGTAACGATAATGCATGCTTTAGGATAATGAGATAATAAACATGATGCTCGATGGATGCTTAATAGAGTTAACAACTTGAGTACAACTTCCCTTCATGGTACAGTTGAACAACAAAAGCTTCTAACCTAACCCTAATCTAGGGTCCGATTACGCTAATCAACTTATTAAGGGATTTCGTTAAACACATGAAATAACAGTAATCAAGAATTAACAACATGATTAGGAAAGCTTAAGCAACCAATTAAGAATGCTAAAGGTCATCAAGGGTTAATGACCTAAAGTCAACACTCAACCATAAAGTCAAACAACACTAATCATTATGCCCTAATTACCTAATTAATTAATTAATCAAAGCATAATTTAAGAATAAAAATTAACTTAATCTAATTAAGCTAAAATTTTTAATTTAGGAAGCTTACATCATAATTAGATGATAAAACAATTTTCATGATTTTTAGATAAATAAATAAGCCTAGAAAAATTAATTAAGGACCACTTAAGAATTAAATGGACTAATTAATTAACCTATAAAAAGTACTTAAAATTGATATTTATTATTTTTATTAAATAGTACACAGTGTAAAAGGGTTACTCAAAATTTTTCACAATTTTTGGAATTATAAATATTTTATAACATAAATAACAAAACTGAAAATCATTTTATATTTTTGAAAAAGGAAAAACAAAAATTACCAACGCGGGCTGCTTCCTCTCCTTTCCTTTCTCTCGGCTCAGCCCACACGCTCGCGCGTGGCCCGACAGCGTGGCCCGTTGGCGCGGCCCGGCCTGCTCGCGCGCTCGCTCCCGCTCTCTCTCTCTGACGCACCGACCCCACCTGTCATTCCCCGCTCTCTCTCTCTTCTCCTTCTCTCCCGTGCGCGCGGACTCGACACCACGGTGACCACCGACGGTGAGCTCACCGACGACAAGCCGTCGGAGCATCGGGACCCCTCCAACCATTCCAAACGCAGCACCCGAACCCCACGGACCCATCTAAGGCGCGACGTGGCACTGTTCTAGCACGGAGGAGGCTTGACCGCGGCCATGGCGGTCTCGGCGGCGACCCGAACGGCGACACGACGAGCAAAACGCGACTACAAAGCGGTAGCAGTTAAAGTAAGGGGAGCATCACGTGTAGGGGCTCACAGTGAGTGCGTTGAGCAACTTGGGGCGATGGAGAGGCGCTGGAATGGCCGGTCCATGGTGAGGCGGTCACGGTGGCGTCGCTACCGGCCGCGAGGAAGAAGATGGCTTGCGGGCTAGTGCAGAGGAGGTGAGGCGCAATCAAGGGCTCCAGGAGCTGCGCGCACACGCTGCAGAGCTGGAGGCGAGAGCTGCTGGGCGGTGAAGCAACAACGGCGGCAAAATTGGACGGCGGAGGGCGGTGGCCGGTCGCGGCGAGAAGCGGAGGAGGAAGGGAACACGGCTTGGCCGACGACGATGGCATTTATAGACACGGCCAGGCGGTGCTGTGGCGACACGCGGAGCGAGTCGACCGTGATGAGGCGGTCGTGGGATGCCGCGGACGCGCCTGGAAGCGGGGCGAAGGTCTCCGGCATCGTCGGGAGGTGGCGTGCGGTGATTGACGAGGATTTCAAATAATTTACAGAATTGCCACAGGAAGAAAATTTCAAATTACTTTCAAATCTTCAATAAAAGTTGAAAATCTGTAAATACAAAAGTTGTTCCATTTTCAAAGATCTACAACTTTCTCAATATGAACATTTTCCAATTTGGCTTAGTTTTTGAAATTTGAATTTGAATTCAAAAAGGGACATTTTTTGGAATTCTGAAAAACCAAAATTACTTTGAATTTTGTATTGAAACTTCAAAAATTCAAAATACCAAAGTTGTACATCTAGGGCAGACCTACAACTTTGCTATTCAAAATATTTTCAAATTATGCCTCCATTTTGAAATTGGATAGGGGACATGAAAAGGGGACAATTTTGAGATTTGAATCTTTTCAAAATTACTTCAAATTTTACACTGAAACTTTGAAAACTCAAAACATCAAACTTGTAGCCCTAGAAAAGATCTACAAACTTGGTTTTACACTTTTTCCCAAATTTTGCTTAGATTTTGATCTATACCAAAAGGGGTAAAACTAGGGTTTTGTTTTTCAGGGTTTTCGGAAAGGTTTTGAATTGAAACTTGATTCTTTCTTAACTTGGGTTTACTTGGGGATCACACCCTCACCCTAGGGTATCATTGAGTCAAGCCTCACATGGTTGACCAAATGGCTCCCTAGGTTGACCAGTTTGACTTAAGAAATTCTTTTAGTAATTCCTCAAATTTGAATTCGAATTCGAATGGGAAAACTTGTAACAAACTTTGGATTCCAAACCCTAACTCAAACTTGAAGCTTTATTTTATAAGTTGGACTTGAGCTTATACCCTACACTTGGCACTAGTGTATGACACCGTCATACACCTCAAATTACGCAGGGCATAAACTAAGTATTTGCGGTGATAGTCGAAATTAGGGTTTTCGGATTTCGAGCCACACAACAAGCAACACATCCAACCTAAGAATTCAAACTCATTTTAGTTGATGCATAATTTTGTTAACCTAATCATGGATGATTTGCAGTGCAAATGATGACATGGCAGGTTTTTAGTTACTATAACACCAGGGGTGTTACACGTTCTGGCCGTTCCGTCTCATCGCGAGCCGCTCCATCTTGTCCCGGGCTTCTCCTCCCTCTGGCACAGCCCGCGCTCACCTCAACCGCCCGTGGTAAGCCTTCCCTCCGTGGGAATCGCTCACCAGAGTTCTAGCCGAGCTCGGCGGAGATTTCCGCTCCGTGGGCCACTCCTCTCCGCTCCACCTTTTTCCTTCTTGCGCGCGCATCTTGTTCGCGCTCGACTCACCGGTGCTCGAGCACCCTTCCGGTGACCGTATTGTGGTCGAGGATGGCCGGCCGGCGACCAACCGCGCCACCATTCCACCATGGACGGTGGTGACCGGTCCTCCGAGCTTTGTTGGCCACCGCGTGTGTGCCATCGAGTTTGCGAGATCGAGGTGGTCCGCAAGGTGACCTTGGCCTGGCCGGAGGCCTCACCGCCGGCGAGCTGTGGCCGTCGGCGTCTCTCCCCCTCTCCCTGTGACTGACCCGTGGGGTCAAGGGCCCACATGTCTGTCTCGTGTGTTCTCTGGGTTCATTTCTGGGGTGCGTGCAGCGCTTGAGCTGTCGGATTCAAAAAGATTTAAATAAAATGTTTTTCCAGAAAATGTTAAAAGGGCTTCTAAAATCCATAACTTGCTCATTTTGGCTCTAAAAATTGTGAAACAAATTTTGGTAGACTTCTTAGGACCAGATCTATGATGTAAAAATATTGCATGTCAAGTTTGAAATACTTTTCTGTAGGGTTTTTATTTAATCATTGAAATTGCTGTTTTCTTGATAAATATGTAATAAATCATAGAAAGCTCAGAAAAATATGGTTTCAATTTTTTTTAATCTTTTTGGGTAATGTACTTTCTAGAAAAAATATATTCCATGCATGTTCTATAGAAAAAGTTTTATGTGTAGTACAAGTGCTTATTATTGTTAATAATTGTTATTTTTGATAGAGAGGAAAATATAAATAAAACATGCATATAATAATTTTTCTATGGTAATTGTTTATTGTGTAGAATGTAGGAAAAATACTAAATCTATTGTTTGATACTTTTCATAGTATAAAGTATTTTTATGCTCATTTTTAGGCCTTAGATTGTTATTTTGTGTAGGCAATTCTAGTGCTCCAAATGTAATGAATTTTTTGTGACATGCTAGATTAGATGATAGTAAGCCACTGTAATTTTATCAGATTTTTCTATGCTGCCAAAAGAAGTGTTGCTATTCAAATATAGTGTCAACTAGGGTTTGATTAACCTTGTTAATGCAAAATTAGTTGATAAGAATTGCTTTGGTGTATCTTTGAAGCATCTTAGAATTCTGGGGTGTCTTGGCATGGTAGATAATGTTTGTAGTAGTATACGAGTACATGTTCTTGGATGATGTGGACTACCTTGTAGAAGAGTTGTATTTCCACTTTAGGCAATAAAGTAAACCTGCTCATCTACATCTCATCTATCATTATCATTTCATGTCATCTCTGCAATGCACCTAGGCATGAGCACTTATACAATTGCATCATACAGGATCGCAAGAAGTAACTCCGGTAGCAGTTTCCGAGGAGCCAGAAGAGCAGCCCGAGGTGCAAGAGTAGGAGGTGCCCGAAGCCGACGAGGAGGTCGGTGAGGATCTTCCAGAGTGCCCCGACCACCGCCCGAGCTCTTTCGAAAGAGGCAAGCCCCAGAGTATTTCTCTCCCGGTTTGCAAATATTTTATTAATGCTTTACTTTAATTGATGCATTACGTTTAGGAGTTGTTTGCAACCGTTGCTGTATTATACCTTGTTTACCCTTGTTCTACCATATCCTTGTTACCTTGGTATTCGCAGTTAAGAAATGCTTAGCTTGCTTAGACCGGTAGAAGTCGGGTGATTTCCTGTCACCTACGAGCTATAGGTGGTTACCTGGATCTACTTGAAAAAGTATGTCATCTTAGAATAACTAAGTGTCAATTTGAAATTGAGACCGGACGGAGACTTACAGGGTTTCGGACTGTAGTGTTTTTCGTCTGTGTCGATTAAGGACCGACCGTTGTTGGGCCTCGAGTCATGTTGAACGCATGCCTTACATTTAGCTGGCCGAATAATGTACCTTTTGACCGCGAAGCTAGGAGATTATTTGGGCCGAGTGGATTGCCCGCAATGCACTGTACCGGAGCAGGTGTGGTAGGACACGGGGGCGTGATGATAAGGCCAAAGAGCAGTTGGGCGGTCCCCGGGTACATGTGGTTCCTGGCAAACTCGAGACTTACCTGAATAGTTGACTCGGTGACTAATATCTCACTTTAGCGGGTGAGTGAGGTTTGTGTGAGGAACAAATTACCAGCTGGTTAATAATCAATTCGAATCGCCATCGTTCACTGGATAGTGAACACTTGACTTGAGTTACTTCATCGTAGTAAATTTGATGGAACACTTGGACATTTATATGGAATATGACATGATGGAAGTTGTAAATGATCATTGGTTATCCTTGTTTAATTACATGTTACTCTAGTACAGGTGCAAATGTAGTTGACAGGTTAATAAAGATTTAACTTGATGCAAAGCTTCTGGAAAAGATTCTTGAAATACTAAAAATGCCTTTTTGCAAATGAGTCAGCTACCCCACCATAAAGCTTGTCATGATCCTTGGTGTCAATTTATTTTTGGTTATGTCGGGTAAGTCTAACTGAGTACCTTCTCGTACTTAGGGCTTTGTTCCCACTTGTTACAGATGGGTAGATGTATTACGGCTACTGTATCAACTGCCTTTATCCTGCGATGGGTGAAGCTTAGGACCATGGGCAGTGGTCATTCACTACGTCTCGTCTGATGCTTTTGTTGGAGATGATCATGAGCTGGCACTTTATTTCAAACTCTGTGTGAGTGTGTGTGGTTTGAACTAAATGCTTCCGCTACTTTTATTTGAACTTGGTTTGTAATAACTATGTTTAAACTCCGATGTATTTGTGACACGAACTATTATGTTATTTGTGATGGTGACCGCTTAACTTATTACGATCTTGGCTAGTATGTAAGTTGGTTTGAAATCTGTCGTGATTTCACAGACTACCGGATTATACGGGCTTAAGTTTGCTAAATCGTCTGCTTAATGGATGATTTTTTTACTTAATTTCGTATAATTGGTCGGTTCTGTTACATACTATACTCTCGGGTGTGAAAGGTCTTGATGGCTAGAGGGGGGGGTGAATAGCCTTTTAAAATTTTCTACAAAGACAAGCTAAACAAGTTTATCAATACAACAAATAGCGAGATGCGAGTTTTGCTTAGCCTACGGGGTGTTTGCAAGCCACCTATCCAATTCACAATTCTAGTATATTGGCACTCAACCGCACAAGTTAAACTGAGAAGGTAACTACAACTATAACTAGCAAGCAACACAAAAGAGCTACTCTAGCAAAGCAAACTAGCTAGCAAAGATAACTAAGAAAGTAATGCGGAGTTGAGTTAGGAGGGTTTCATCGAGGGGCGAAGTATTGAGCCAACCAATATAATCAACAATGAATACCAAAACAACCGAACACCGGGATCAATCAATCACAATATGAAAGTGATGACACGAAGATTTATCCCGAGGTTCACGTGCTTGCCGGCACGCTAGTCCCCGTTGTGTCCCTCTTTACCACGTGGTTCGATGGCTAATCGGTCTCACACCAAGCCTCTCAAAAGGCACCACAAGAACCTACCAAATGGCAAAAGGTTGCAATGACACGAGCAATTTACTAATGTTGCCTTTGGCGCTTCGCCGAGGTAGGCACAAACCCCTCACAATCACCGGAGGTGGCCAAGAATAATCACCAACTCTTGCCAACGCCTCCAAGCTGCTCCAAGCCATCTAGGTGGCGGCAACCACCAAGAGAAACAAGAATCCCGCAGCAAATCAACCACCAAGTGCCAACTAGATGTAATCTCACAATGCAAATGCACTTGGATCACTCAATCTCACTTCGAATATGCAAGGAAGCAAGAGAGATGAGTGGGAGGGGAGTTGCTTAGCTCAAAGTGCTCACAAGCATGTCAAATGTCCAAGAGAGAGAGCCTAGAGCCGGACAATGAGTATTTATAGACGTACCCCTTTGAATATAGCCGTTAGAAACTTAAAACAGCCGAAGTCGCGCTGACCGGACGCGCTGGTCCAACTGACCGGACGCGCCGATCAGACAACGGCTCTTTCGTGAAACACCGACCGGACGCGCTGGTCGCAACGACCGGACGCGCCGGGCTTGACCGGACGCGCTGGTCCCGAGACGGACCGGACGCGCTGGTCAAGTCTGAGCAGCGCTCCAACGAAACAGTGACCGGACGCGCTGAAGAACTGACCGGACGCCACAGTGCCCGCGTCCAGTTGGAGTCCAGTAAGCTCCCTGGACGACCGGACGCGTCCGGTCGACTGTGACCAGACGCGCTGCGCGTCCGATCAAAAAGCTGAAAACTCGCGCAGACACTGGACACTGACCGGACGCGTCCGGTCAAACAGTGACCGCGTCCGGTCCAGCGTTCGGTCACTCCTGTGACCTCCGTTCGCCTCCGTTTCATTTTCCGATTTCCGGCGTAGTGGAAAATAGTCGTTTCAACTCCTCGAAAACGCCTGAATCTCGCCTCGCAAGCTCGGCGGGAGGGAGAGAGAGCCCCAAACCCTCTCTACCGCTCAAACTCCACCGCCATCGCAAATGTGCTAACATCACCAAGTGATCATCACCATGTGCATGTGTGTTAGCATTTTCACAATCATTTTTCGAGGCGTTATTAGTTCTATCCAAATGCATATGATTATGAAATGCACACCTAGAGGCACTTAGGAGTTTAATAGCCGCGTCATTCCCCTCTTTATAGTACGGCTATCTATCATATAATGTAACCACACCCACTAGGTGTCTTGGTTACTAAAACACAACCCTTAAGCATATACCTTTGCCTTGATCGCGTAGGGTTGCGTCCAAATCCAAGTGTGGCCGTCATGATCACCATGTCCATCTTGCCACCAACCTTGGAATGTACTAATCCTCATATGCTACATACAACTTAGGCATAGGATTAGTACTTAGGCATTGTCACTAATTACCAACACCAAACATAGAGCTTTCAATCTCCCCCTTGTTGGTAATTGGTGACAACCCTTTCACAAAGATATTATGATAAAATTTTGATTGAACCCATGTCACATTGTCCAAGTATATTACCATGTGTAAGAATTATGGATATGTGATTATGAATTCAAATTGATAGCAATGGCTCCCCCTACATGTATGCTATATGTTTGGATTTTGGAAGCATACATGTTAGATAGGAAAGATTAGGAGCATTGACTACCAATAGGTGCTAAGTGTTTTAGATTATAGACCTTTGAAGCGTGATACCATCGGAGTAGCGATAAACACCATCTTAGCACCTTGTGTAGTTAGATACCACTTGGAAAAGCACAAACATAACTAGAAACCTTGTGAGATCAACATTATAAGTAAGGCTCTAGTACCACTTTGGAAAACATGAAGCAAGAAAGATCTAACTACTTCTTATTCATGCTAGTACTTCAATTCATCATTCAAATTATACTAGCAAGTCACCACACAAGCAATGTATCGGAGAAAAAGAAATGCATAACTATGCATCAAACATATGAGGTGCACAAAGAAATGCAACATTCATGTTTAAGAGCTTGCTCCCCCTACCTGTGTGCTCAAAATTTTAGTTGATCCCCTTCTTTTATCAATTCTCCCCTTTAAGTTTTCTCCCCCTTTACAATCTATCTTTGTGAACAACATTTTCTCCCCCTTTGGCACCAATGACCACAAGGGACCAATTTTAGATAGATTATCATGTTGAATTATGGGGTGAGGATCAAGTTTGTGATTCAACCTAGATTGCTTGCATAAATAAAATGCTTTGGTTTGATCCAAGGGCAAGCTTCTTCACACCTCACTAGAAGGGTTATCATGCACCATGTTGAAGCAAATATTTAGACAAGTGATCTAGATTGAACACTTAGGATCACAAGCTACTTAAACAAGTTATATGCTACCACTAGATCATACATAGCAAAGAGACAATAGTGGCACCATATAACCTTCAAATTCATTTGATTTTCATGAATGAGCCTAGAACAAGTAAATTATGACTAGATGCACTAAACAAGTCCTTAGCATAGAATGTATGACATGTCAACCAATTGTACCTTGGGGCTCGAAGGAGAGACATGTCATAACATTGAGGTGCATCAACTCATGTTGGAGAAGTCAAGTATGTTCAACTCATTCTTTAGCTTATGAAATCTCTTCTCATCAAGTGGCTTGGTGAATAGATCGGCTAGTTGATCTTCGGTGCCCACACTCTCAATAGCAATGTCACCCTTTTGTTGATGATCTCTAATAAAATGATGACGAACATCAATATACTTTGTTCTTTGATGTTGAACCGGATTGTTGGTTAGCTTCACGGCACTTTCATTGTCACATAGCAATGGCACATTCTTGAAATTGATTCCAAAATCCTTCAATGTTGCCTTCATCCACAAGATTTGTGCACAACAACTACCCGTGGCGATGTATTCGGCTTCGGCGGTAGATAGTGCAATACTATTTTGCTTCTTGGATGACCATAAGACAAGTGACCTTCCCAATAGTTGACAAGTCCCGGAAGTGCTCTTTCTCTCCACTTTGTCACCGGCATAATCGGAATCCGAATATCCAACTAGCTCAAAGCTTGCACCTTTGGGATACCATAATCCAACATCTTGTGTATGCTTCAAATACCTCAATATTCTCTTTGTTGCCTTCAAATGACTTTCTCTTGGTGAGGCTTGAAATCTTGCACACATGCATACACTAAACATTACATCGGGCCTTGATGCCGTCACATAGAGTAGGCTACCAATCATTGATCTATAAAGCTTTTGATCCACCATGTTACCACTTTTGTCACTATCCAAGCTTCCACTAGTGCCCATTGGAGTTGTAATGCCCTTTGCATCTTCCATGCCAAACTTCTTGAGCATATCTTTGATGTACTTGGTTTGGCTCACAAATGTTCCTTCCTTCATTTGTTTGATTTGAAGTCCAAGAAAGAAACTAAGTTCACCGATCATTGACATTTCAAATTCCTTTGCCATCATTTTTCCAAACTCATCACAATAATCTTGATTGGTTGAACCGAAGATGATATCATCAACATATATTTGTAATACAAACAAGTCTTTCCCAATCTTCTTGGTAAAGAGAGTAGTATCCACTTTGCCCATGACAAATCCTTTGGATAGCAAGAAGTCCCTCAATCTTTCATACCATGCTCTAGGTGCTTGCTTCAATCCATACAAAGCTTTCCTTAACTTGTATACATGGTTGGGTTTCTTGTCATCTTCAAAACCGAGAGGTTGCTCCACATACACCTCCTCTTGAATGTACCCATTGAGAAATGCACTCTTCACATCCATTTGATATAGCTTGATATTGTGAGCACAAGCATAGGCAAGTAAGATCCTAATTGCTTCCAATCTTGCAACCGGGGCATAAGTTTCACCAAAGTCAAGACCCTCTATTTGTGTGTAACCTTGAGCCACTAGTCTTGCTTTGTTTCTTACTACTATTCCATCTTAATCTTGCTTGTTGCGAAAGACCCATCTTGTTCCAATGACATTGTGATCTTTAGGCCTCTCAACTAGTTCCCATACTTCATTTCTCTTGAAGTTGTTGAGCTCTTCATGCATTGCATTTACCCAATCCGGATCTCTCAATGCTTTATCAATGTCCTTGGGTTCTTCCATTGACACAAAAGAAGAGTAAGCACAAAATGATGCCAATCTTGATCTAGTTTGAACTCCCCTTTGTATGTCACCAATGATGGAATCTAATGGATGGTCTCTAGCAATGTTGGTTGGTTGAAGCACTTGCACTTGATTGCTTGGATGTTGATGTTGATCATGAGTTGGAGATGATGAACTAGCCACTTGTTGATCTTGTTGCACTTGAGATGATGTACTAGCTTGATTTTGCATTAGAGACCCACTAGCCTGTGTAATTGGACTTTGGAGCACTTGATCTTTGTTGTCATCCACATCAATCACTTGCTTTGGCCTAATATCACCAATATCTATTTCTTTCATAGCATTGGTCAATTGAGTTCCTCTCACATCATCCAAGTTATTTTCCTCATCTTGAGAGCCATTTGTTTCATCAAACTCAACATCATAAACTTCCTCAAGTAAACCACTAGCCAAATTCCAAACTCTATAAGCTTTGCTAGTAGTGGAGTAACCAAGTAAGAATCCTTCATCACATTTCTTCTCAAACTTACTCAATCTAGTGCCCTTCTTCAAGATGTAGTATTTGCAACCAAATACCCGAAAGTATGCAATGTTTGGCTTTCTTCCATTTAAGATCTCATATGGTGTCTTCTCTAAGAACTTATGGCAATAGAGGCGGTTGCTATAGAAGCAAGCCGTGTTGATTGCTTCGGCCCAAAATGAATGACTCACATTATACTCATTCAACATTGATCTTGCCATATCAATCAAAGTTCTATTCTTTCTCTCAACTAGGCCATTGGATTGAGGTGTATACTTGGCCGAAAATTGATGCTTGATTCCAAGCTCCTCACATAGCTCATCAACTCTTGTGTTTCTAAACTCACTTCCATTGTCACTTCTTACTTTCTTGATTGTGGTCTCAAACTCATTTTGCACTCTCTTGATGAACTTCTTGAATATGTCAAATACATCACTCTTGTCCCTAAGAAAGAATACCCATGTATATCTAGTGAAATCATCCACAATCACTAAGCCATACTTGTTGCCACCAATGCTTGTGTATGTAGTTGGCCTAAATAAATCCATGTGCAACAACTCAAATGCCTTAGAAGTACTCATAATGCTCTTCAATGGATGAGTGTTGCCTACTTGCTTTTCGGCTTGACATGCACTACATAGTTTATCCTTCTCAAACGTGATATCCTTCAAACCTTTAACTAAGTCATGCTTCACTAACTTGTTCAATTGCTTCATGCCAACATGACCAAGTCTTCTATGCCATAACCAACCCATACTTGATTTGGTGAGCAAGCATGTTGAAAGTTGAGTGTCACTAGCATTGAAATCAACCAAGTATAGATTCTCATATCTAAAGCCCTTGAAGATCAAATTGGAGCCATCAACACTAACTATCTCCACATCATCAACACCAAATATGCACTTAAAACCAAGATCACACAATTGAGCAACCGAGAGAAGATTGAAGTTCAACTTTTCAACTAAGAGCACATTGGAAATGCTATGATCATTTGAGATTGCAATCCTTCCAAGAGCCTTCACATCACCCTTGCTATTGTCACCAAATGTGATACTATCAATGCCACTATCATTTGATTTGAGAGAGTTGAACATTCTTGAATCACCGGTCATATGTTGAGAGCACCCACTATCAAGCACCCAATGCCTTCCTCCGGCCTTGTAATTTACCTACAAAATAAATTAATGTTTCTTAGGTACCTATACTTATTTGGGTCCTTGGAGGTTAGTAACTAAGCTCTTTGGTACCCAAATGGCCTTCTTCTTTGGACCCACAATTGGTGTACCAACAAACCTAGCATGCACACCTTTCTCACCTTTGGTAAGTACATAATAAGAATCAAAAGGAATGTAATCCATTTTAGCATGAAACTTGTTGTTCTTGTTCATTTTATTATAATTAATCTCTAGATGCCCAACTTGCTTGCATCTATTGCAATAACGACCATTGTTCTTCACAAAGCGAGGCTTTGGAGTAGCAAAGGCCGCCTTGCCCTTCTTAGGAGTATAGCCCAAACCCTCTTTGTTAAGAGAGAACCTTTGGCTACCCAAGCATTTTAGCAAGCGGGCATCCCCACCATAGGCATTGCCTAATGCGCGGGTGAGATCATCCACTTCTCTCTTGAGAGTCTCATTCTCAACCACAAGTGATGAATCACTAGTAGTGGAGGTAGAGTTGGTTGTGGTGGATGATGATGAGCTACATGAAGCATTAGTAGGACCAACAAATAGAGAATCATCAATAATATCACATGTTAGTCCAATATCACAAGTGACAATCACTTGCTCCTCTTTAGCTTCCTTCATGAGCTTCTCCAACTTGAGGTCCTTTTCCTTGATGAGCTCAAGTAGAGTGGAGTGGGCTTCTTTAAGCCTAGTGTGAGCAATTTCAAGATCCTCGTGGTCTTCCTTTAGACACTCACGAGAAGCCTCTAGCTCATCAAAGGATTTCCTAAGAGCTTTGAGCTCTTGTTCAATTCCTTTGCACTCCTTACTCTTTTTGAGAGCAACAAGCTCCGCCATCAAGGCATCATTTTCATTGCTCTTGGCAATGAGCTCTTGTTCTAAGATTTTATATTTCTTGGTGGTCCTCTTGTAGCCTTTGCTCATTTGATCTATTATGCCCAATAGATCATTATTGGAGTAGTCCTCATCCTCCTCATCATTACTCCTACAATCATCACTAGCATAATAATCATCATCACTATCATCATATTTTACCTTGGTAGGCTTGGCCATAAGGCATGTCGATGTAGTGTCGAAGATGGATGACTTGTTGGAGAGGGCGATGCTTGCAATGGCTCGCCGAGTGGTCCTCTCATCATCACTAGAGCTTTCATCATCATCACTATCGGAGTTGTCACTATCCCAAGTGACCACATAACCACCACCCTTCTTCTTCTTGTTGATAGTGAAGCTCTTCTTATCTTTCTTCTCCGTCTTGTCCTTCTTGTTCTTCTTCAACTTCAACTCCCCATCATGATATCTTTTGTCTTCATAGGGGCACTTTGCCACTACATGATCGGGGCTATTGCAATTGTAGCAAAGCACCTCCTTTGCCTTCATGAAGTCCCTTCTCTTCCTTGCCCCATATCCTTTCTTCTTCATGAACCTCCCCATCTTGTGCACTAGGAGGGCCATGGTCTCATCATCGAATGGATCATCATCATCGCTCTCCACCTTGCTCTTGCCCTTAGAAGATGAAGCCTTGAATGCAATGGGCTTCTCTTGCTTGACCTTGGTCTCCTTCTTCTCTTCTACCTCATCTTCATCATCATTGTATTGGGCATCGGTCATTATATCTCCAAGCACATCGGTTGGTTTGACCTTGTCCAATCCCTCTCTAAAGATCATTCTTCTCAAGGTGGCAAAGTTCTTGGGTAAGCACATCAAGAACTTGTGTGAGAAGTCCTTGTCCTCAACCTTCTCTCCAAGCCCCTTGAGATCATTGACAATGACTTGGAGCCTATAGAACATCTCCGGGATGGATTCATCATCCTTCATCTTGAACGTGGAGAACTTGTCCTTGAGCATATATAGCTTGGCACTTTTTACCGTTGAAGTGCCTTCATATGTTTCTTCAAGCCTTATCCAAAGCTCATTTGCCTTTTCAAGATCTTTGATTTGCTCAAATACTTTGTCATCAATGGCACGGTAGATTGTGTCAAGTGCCGCCGTGTTGCATTGTTTGTTGATGCGGTCATTTGGAGTGAGATTTTCTTCATCAAGAATGATGTATCCTTCATTGGTCACATCCCAAACCTTCTCATGTATATTGCCTAGATATTGCTTCATCTTCCTTTTCCAATGATCAAAGGAAGAGATGCCATCAAAGAATGGAGGCTTGCCATTAACATGATTGAACATAACTTGAGCCATCTTGCACCGAGGTTGTTAAGCCTTGCAAACGGTGACCACGGCTCTGATACCACTTGAAAGGTCTTGATGGCTAGAGGGGGGGTGAATAGCCTTTTAAAATTTTCTACAAAGACAAGCTAAATAAGTTTATCAATACAATAAATAGCGAGATGCGAGTTTTGCTTAGCCTACGGGGTGTTTGCAAGCCACCTATCCAATTCACAATTCTAGTATATTGGCACTCAACCGCACAAGTTAAACCGAGAAGGTAACTACAACTACAACTAGCAAGCAACACAAAAGAGCTACTCTAGCAAAGCAAACTAGCTAGCAAAGATAACTAAGAAAGTAATGCGGAGTTGAGTTAGGAGGGTTTCATCGAGGGGCGAAGTATTGAGCCAACCAATATAATCAACAATGAATACCAAAACAACCGAACACCGGGATCAATCAATCACAATATGAAAGTGATGACACGAAGATTTATCCCGAGGTTCACGTGCTTGCCGGCACGCTAGTCTCCGTTGTGTCCCTCTTTACCACATGGTTCGGTGGCTAATCGGTCTCACACCGAGCCTCTCAAAAGGCACCACAAGAACCTACCAAATGGCAAAAGGTTGCAATGACACGAGCAATTTACTAATGTTGCCTTTGGCACTTCGCCGAGGTAGGCACAAACCCCTCACAATCACTGGAGGTGGCCAAGAACAATCACCAACTCTTGCCAACGCCTCCAAGCTGCTCCAAGCCATCTAGATGGCGGCAACCACCAAGAGAAACAAGAATCCCGTAGCAAATCAACCACCAAGTGCCAACTAGATGCAATCTCACAATGCAAATGCACTTGGATCACTTAATCTCACTTCGAATATGCAAGGAAGCAAGAGAGATGAGTGGGAGGGGAGTTGCTTAGCTCAAAGTGCTCACAAGTATGTCAAATGTCCAAGAGAGAGAGCTTAGAGCCGGACAACGAGTATTTATAGACGTACCCCTTCGAATATAGCCGTTAGAAACTTAAAACAGCCGAAGTCGCGCTGACCGGACGCGCTGGTCCAACTGACCGGACGCGCCGATCAGACAATGGCTCTTTCATGAAACACCGACCGGACGTGCTGGTCGCAACGACCGGACGCGCCGGGCTTGACCGGACGCGCTGGTCCCGAGACGGACTGGACGCGCTGAAGAACTGACCGGACGCCACAGTGCCCGCGTCCAGTTGGAGTCTAGTAAGCTCCCTGGACGACCGGACGCGTCCGGTCGACTGTGACCGGACGCGCTGCGCGTCCGATCAAAAAGCTGAAAACTCGCGCAGACACTGGACACTGACCGGACGCATCCGGTCAAACAGTGACCGCGTCCGGTCCAGCGTCCGGTCACTCCTGTGACCTCCGTTCGCCTCCGTTTCTTTTTCCGATTTCCGGCGTAGTGGAAAATAGTCGTTTCAACTCCTCGAAAACGCCTGAATCTCGCCTCGCAAGCTCGGCGGGAGGGAGAGAGAGCCCCAAACCCTCTCTACCGCTCAAACTCCACCGCCATCGCAAATGTGCTAACATCACCAAGTGATCATCACCATGTGCATGTGTGTTAGCATTTTCACAATCATTTTTCGAGGCGTTATTAGTTCTATCCAAATGCATATGATTATGAAATGCACACCTAGAGGCACTTAGGAGTTTAATAGCCGCGTCATTCCCCTCTTTATAGTACGGCTATCTATCCTATAATGTAACCACACCCACTAGGTGTCTTGGTTACTAAAACACAACCCTTAAGCATATACCTTTGCCTTGATCGCGTAGGGTTGCGTCCAAATCCAAGTGTGGCCATCATGATCACCATGTCCATCTTGCCACCAACCTTGGAATGTACTAATCCTCATATGCTACATACAACTTAGGCATAGGATTAGTACTTAGGCATTGTCACTAATTACCAACACCAAACATAGAGCTTTCAGGGTGGCGCTGGACCTGGTCACGTTATGGAGGATCCGAGTGAAGGTTGATTTATGTAGGTTAGAGTCCTACATATCTCGTGTGGTTAGGGATCCCCAGCTGGGTATAATCGGTTCGAATCGTCGTTGCTCCTCGGTTATGGAGACTCGATCACCTGACCTACATCGTAGTTAACAATGAAACATGGTGATTATGGAAATGAGATGGAAAAGAGATGGATATGAAATGTGATGCTTGATACAAGTGATTGAGATAGAGCAGGTGCAAATCTATCTATAATAAGCTTCACTAAAATTAATGCTAAAACTTGTTTAAAATATTGAAAGTAAGGATCCACGCATAGTAAAGCTTTTCTGCAAAACTCATCTTTTCTAGCTCCACTACTTCCCTTGAAGCCAGCATATCCTTGAAGTCTTTTCTTTTCGTCGGATAAGTCTTGTGGTGTACAATTGAGTACTCAGGGTTTGTTAACCCCTGTTGCAGGTGCTAACTGGTGCTGTTAATCAGGTCATGTTAGTAGGCTCGTCGTGATCTGGTTATCATCCCCTAACTTAGGTGCTCTATCTAAGTTGTCTTCTGTAGTTCTACTCGACTTCCGCCATTTAAGTTAAGTTTGTAAAAGTTAACTTAATCATGATTTGTAAATCTATTGTTGTTATTCTTCCGCACTCTGATGTAAAGTTTTGTAACAAATGCTGTAATGTTGTAGTTACTTCTTTGTTGATCCTGTGTGAGTTGTAAAATGTGGAGGATTCGGGTTTCCCGAGGACACCCGAAAGACTTCTTAAGTTCTATGGTACATATGTATGGTGGTTAGAGGTCTTTTAAGACGATAATAAGTACATGTGGGCCATATTATTTAGGGGGTTCTACCACATCCATGCTCATAGGATCACTCGATGCCCTGGCTCAGAATTTTGACGCATAGACATTACCTCAACAACAATTGGCAGCGACTGCAACAACAAGTTAGGCAACCAAGCTCGGATATGGGGTAAGCAACAACATCAATGGTAATGGGTCGGTGGTGCACTAGGCTTTCCAGCAAGTGGGGCCACTCCATCTTTCTTATTTGCCAAGAGGAACTCTCATATATGTATTTATTCTTCTCTTTCTCATCATGAGTCAAGTTCTCCCATGATGGAGAGTCGTTTTGAATGCCACATCAGCATATGCATCGGCCATGGGAAAAGTCCTTGACTTGAAAATAAATCTAGATAAAGCAACTAATGAGTTAGCCCCACATGATGAACCTCTAGTATTTGAATCTATAACATTTTTTCTTGATCACATATGAGACTTGTGTATCACAAAAATATACTTAGAATGAAAATGAACAAGAGCCCTTACAAACACTCCCATAGGTCACAACCCACAACACGTATCCCCTCAAAAATACATTACAAATCATGTTTTTTGAATGTAGGAAAATAACTCAAGTTACATAAATCTCCAATATGTCGCAAGGTCGAGGAGGAAGGAAACACCTCTAGCCCTATCCCAAGCCTGCGTGTGTTTGGTTTGAGGAGCCACTCCATCCTAGATGAGGTGGTGCATCATGAGTTAATTCCTCAAATTTGGTGAGATGACTTCATTAGTCCTCATACTAATACTAATTATTAGCTTGTGAGGAATAAGGTGATGATGCGTCAACCTATTCCATTCCACAAACCAAACTAAAAAGTGAGGAATGAGTAGATGATGGACCACCTCATTCCTTAAAGCAAACACACCCAAAGTTCTTCCCTAGCAATAAGCTAATAGGACTCCAGAAAAGATAGGAGAAACTAACCATGTCAAAACACACCGATTTGCGGTGTTTTCCTTTGGATTTTTATTAGGATTTGGATACTAATTAATCTATATGATTTTTTCTTGATCACACATGAGACTTTGTGTTGTATCATAAAATCATATTAAGAAAAATGAAAATGGACAAGAGCCCTTACAAATACTCCAACAGGCCACAGCACATATCCCCTCAAAAATACATAACGTAGGAAAACAACCATGTGTGATTGTTTTAATTTTTGCTATCTAGAATACATCGCAAGGTCGAGGAGGAAGGAAATGTCTTTAGCCCTAGCCCAAGCCTAATCATAAAGTTCTTCTCTAGCAATATAAGTATTAGGACTCGAGAAAATATAGGAGGAACCATGTAAAAACACACCGATTGCTGTGTTTTCCTTTGGATTTAGATACTAATTAATCTATTGCCACCTCGATCTGCTTGTATCACATCTCTGCGTATGGGGTAATGGGATGGAATGATTTAGTATACTAATATATAGTACACTCCTACTCCGATCATCACATCATCCGATCCAGTTCTAGATTGTTGAGACACGTGGAATGCTAGCTACTCCTTTTTACCATTTTCTCGCTCCTTCAATCGAGGAGAGCTTGCGTTGCTGTGTGCTTGTGTTGATTTCTAGGAGCGAGTAGGATCGGATTAACCCTTATGATGGGATTATTGATTGATCATAATATAGGCACACGTGGCACGTGGAGGCAGCTAGCTAGCTAGCTGATGGAGCTCCTCGATCGTCAATCATCCGCGGCTTGGCCATATGACAGGGAGGTCGGCCTCGGCGTCCTTGATGAGCGCGTCCAGCTGGTCCAAGAAGTCGTCGTCGTCGTCTTCTTCTTCCAGCATTAGCATGGCCAGGAAGTCGTTCTCCACCTTGGTGTCGTCGTCCAAGGACCAGCAGCAGGTGGTGGTCGTGGTGGGGGGCCCCGGCGGCCGCTTGCCGTCTACCTCCTCGTCGTCGGTGGTGAGCAGGTAGTCGGATGGCGGGTGGCGCCTGGAGATGGTGCCCTTCTCGATGGTGATGAAGCCAGAGGATGAGGAGTTGCCGTCGCCGCCGTCGTCGTCCGCAGCCTCAGCTGGGCCCTGATGCTGACGATTCTGCTTGGTCATCGTCCGCAGCACTGGTGGGCAGCAGCCGGTGAGGGGGAGGGGCAGCCTGAGGCAGCTGCGCAGCAGGCTGCAGCCTGTCCCTGTCCCTGTGGTGGTGACCAGCAGCCTGTGGTGCAGGGTGAGAGAGAGCACGGCATCGGCGGCGGCTGTTGTAGCAGTGGTAGTGCCGCCGAGGCCGAGCACGAAGCTGAGGACGCTGGGGGAGGGACAGGGACGACGCAGCTGCTCTGCCAGGTCGAGAGTGACAATGGCAATAATACGAGCGGCGGCGGCGGGGTCGTGCTGGTCGCTGCAGGTGGCGGCCAAGGTGACCGTGACCGCGACGGCGTCGATGCTGTTGATGGGTGCGCAGTGCAGGAGGAGCACCTGATGGCGGAAGTCTGCCACGCCCGCCCTGCACACTGCCACTGCCACTGCCGCAGCAGGAGCAGGAGTAGAGGTGGTACTCAGCTGGATGCGGATGCGGCGGCCCTCCGTGGCGTCTGGCAGGCCGGCCACCTGCTGCGCCTGCAGGCACAGCATGGCCACCGCCTCCGCCTGGTGGCTATTCGCCGGCGGCCGCGGCTGCTGCTGCTGCATTAATTATGTTGATGATGAGATGAGACTGGAGGAGGCTGGCTGGCTGGAGATCGATTATTATGTTTGGATCGGAGTCGGAGGCTCCTCACATGCATGTGCTCCGTAGTTTCTCTCCGTCAGTTTGGTTTGGTGCGGTGCATTTGCATTTGCATTTGCATTTGCACGGAAAGAAGGAATTATATGGTGGATCGCGCCGCGCCGGCCTTGGATTTGGGCGGCGGCGCAACATGATCTGATCTGATCTGATGATGATATAATATAATTCTGATGCATCGAGGAGAGGAATTAAAAGGAGCACGTGCTAGTTTAGTGGTAGGTAGGTGGAGGAGCGAGACGTACGGACGATTGCACCGACCCTCCTCTCCTCCTGGGCTCGATTGTTTATGGGCCGGGCCGGGCCGGGAACGAACGAGCAGACCAAAGAGTGCGTCAAGTGAACGCATCCACCTGGACAGGACAAGCAAGCAAAGCGCAGGCAGAGGCAGAGGCCGATTCCATCATTTGCGTTGCGTTGCTTCAGCCCAGCCACTCCTCCAATCGCATCCAGTTGCCTCAAAATTGTAAGTTTTTTTACTCTCTTTTCATCACATCAATTTTTAGACACATACATGAAGTATTAAATATAGATAAAAAAATAACTAATTATACAATTTGATTGTAAATCACAAGACGAATCTTTTCAGTATAGTTAATCCATGATTGAGTAAAGTTTATCGAATACAAACGAAACATGCTGTCCTTAGAATTTACAATCTAAACGAGGCCGAAGACCAAAGACAAGAGAGAGATCTAGATCTGCTGCTGCTAGGGTAATCGGCGGCGAGGGGAGGTTGCAGCGACATCGATATCGAGATCCGATGGCGCGTCGCCGGAGCAGAGAAGGCGGCCGGAGCCTGAGCCTGGGATGGCCTGCGTGCTGCCTCGGCTTCCTGCTCAAGCTGCTCGCCTTCCTCCAGGCCTTCGCCGCCGTCTCCGCCCTCCTCTACGCGGCATGGATGCTCTCGCGCTGGGCGCGCCACCACCAGCTCCACCTCAGCGACCTCCTAAGCCCGGGCCTCTGGTTCCCGTCGCTCGTCATGGCGGCGGGGCTCTTCTACTGCCTCCTGCTCCTCGCGGGTTACCTGGCAGCCGAGCTCAACACCGGATGCTGCCTCTGCTTCGTACGTCTGCACTACTACATACACTTTCTTCTTTTCTCATTTTTATTTTCGGTTATTTATTTATATTACTTTTGGATTTGGAAACTCCCCTCGACAGTACACCATCCCGGCCATGGCTATGATGCTGCTCGAAGCCGCTCTTGCCGCCCATCTCGCGCTCAACCAGCACTGGATTCAGGTTCTATTCATTCAATTTCTTTTTCTTTTTAACAAATCTCAATTCTTTTTTTTTTCTTACTTGCTCACTCCGTATATGTACTCTAATACTCATACTCATCATCAATCAGGACCTGCCAGAGGACCGCACGGGAGAGCTCCACAACTTACTCTCCTTCATCCATAATAACCTCGACCTATGCAAATGGGCTGCTCTTGCCATCTTCGCCACACAGGTCACCTCATCCCCTTCAATTATTCTCTTTCACCTAGATTCTTCCACTTTATTATTATATAATATAAGAGTATTCCTATTACCATCCATACTCACTAGTCAGTACTGAATGCATGCTCTTGTTGCATTCATTATATGTCAGCATGTTTTGTAATTACAAACCATCTTCTTTTACCATGTTTCATTCATCTTCAGGCACTCTCACTTCTCCTGGCTATGATTTTACGGGCCATGCTGTCTGCCCGGACTGTGGACTACGACAGCGATGAAGACTTTGTGGTTATACGGAGGCCACTCCTGGTTGCCCAAGCTCCTGCACCTTACCTCCCTACCACCGTTGATACCAGAGGTGCCCGTCCTGACCTCTGGAGCTCAGCAATGAGACACAAGGTGACAACTGTCTCCCACTTCAACACTATCTTTTGGATTATATATACAACAGAAACAGGAATGAACTAACACCAGAGACACCGCAAGCTGAACATCACCTTCTCATCTAATATCGTCCCACCACACTGACTTGGAGAAGCTTGACGACTCTGGCTAATTCATTTCGCTTTATTGTTCCACGAGATACTATTTCCCCCCCTTGTGTAGACTATATATAGAGGATACCTAACAACCAAATAATCCTTGAACATCGTGAAAGAGGCCAGCTCATCTCTAAGCAAGTCAATAGATGTATGGAAACTAATATACTAGTAACCACATAATAATCTAACAGCTGTTGCACATGACATCTTAATCCTCATTTTCTTGACGTAGTTATAGTTGTCGGGCTTAGTTGTCCTGTGATAAACAACGTTGTTGATTTTCTATACAGTTCTGAGAGTTCTTTACCAACTAGATGTCTCAAGTTTGATGAGGAGTTTATAAATCATAGTTATATTCTGCTAGTTCTTTTTTTTTCTCAAGCAAAAGAAGTAGCTCCACTTCATTATCTATGATGGTTCACATTCAATTTATCCGCTCTTCAAATCTCTATATCTCCGAACTACAGAAGTTTCCTTATCATCCACCTTCATTATTGACTAGATGTCTACCCTACTAGTCATTATTAGCATGGGGTACAAAATAAAAATAGAACCAGAAGTCAAGCTTGTCTTTGCAGTCAAAGTGCTCGTGCTTCTCTACAGGGCATCAGTTCATTGGTTTGTCTAACTCCATGACCATGTGCAATACTGCAATTTAAACACACTGACACACAGCACCACGATAGAGTGCACCCATTGTAGAACTAGATCCGCACCTTCACAGGGCTGGGCAGATTCCTAGTGAGATATAGTAACATTTGAATAAAGGTGGGGGCAGATAGAATTTCATCGGTGGATGAAGTTTTACAATCACAGGGATGATTAAATAGCTGTTTTGGACACAATGCTGATTTTCATCCTCTCCCTATCTTCCATCCTCCCTCTCCTTTTTGTGGTGGTTAGGCAGGGATGGCAGAGTGGGGAGGGAAGAACTCCGTCCCACACTCTCTCCCCCCCCTTTTAAGCGAGCATACTCCCAGCTTCTTTTGCTGAAGAATTTTATTGACGATTGGTCTGTGGATGCACTACTACTTTGACTTGTCGCGTGCAGTTTGTCATCATTCCCTTGGTGTTACTTTATCTGTGTTGGACTATATATCCACTCTATCACTAGCCAATGAAAATGCTATGATGCTATATATCCACTCAATTTCTCTTTTCACGGGCTTCAGAAAATTATTGCTTGCTCGGAAAATGATTATCTTTCTCTCTATCTATTCTGATGGACTAGTAACTAACTCACACATTTTTGCTGCCATCCAGTATGGCTTGAACACGAGCGACTACACCTACAACACACTGGATGCAAATGCAGCACCGTCTCAGTGAGTGGAGCAGTCACAGAGACAGATGAAGGAAGCATGTGTTTATTCAAAGCACCTGGTATTATGTACAGGTTCCTGGCCTGGCGTTCCTGGCGTATTGCTTGTAACCGTTTCCAATTGAATTGCACTTGGTTGATCTTGCGTTGCACTGTACCGTGTCACCTGTTGATATGTGTATATTTGTGGTTATGTGGGCGCTGTGCATATGTGGGGTTTTACGTTTTTGCATCATCGTGAACTGGCTTTTGGCCAAAAGTGTTTGTCGAGCCTGGGGATGATATGCACTGCAGGCAAAGTTTTGTGTATTTTTTCCCCCCGGAAGAATACTGCAGGCAAAGTTCTGTAACCTTTGTGCATAATATCTATGATTAAGGGTCAGAAGCTGAACTTTGTTACTCCTGTGTTGCCAGTTTGTCTGTCTTGCCAGTTTGTGTTGCCTGTTTAGCAAGTTTATCAGCTGCTTTTGTTTCCTTGTTGGTCTCCCTTGTTTTATCATCTTGATTACCTAGTGTCTAATTCGTTGAGTGGTGGCAACAAATTCAGCCAGGGTCAATGGCCGGGCCAGTCAGTTGTTTGGTTGCCAACCAATGAGAACATTGACTTTGCGTCAGGACTTACCATGAAACTCCATTGGAAATGTTTCGTTTCATGTATATATGTATGCTACGTTAAGCCTACGATGATGAAACGCGTCCACGTGTCGAGGATGTTCTATTATATCACCTTAAGGCAAATAGACATGGCACTCTAAATAAAATTGACCACTGGGAACGGCCTAACTGCCATGCTTATCCTTACGAATACCAGACTGAGAGACATTACATGCACGAGAACACCACCCAAAAAAGCATCTTGCGAAGTGTGCAGCATCGGAAAAGCCAGAATGAAAAGCAGAGTTTGCAAAACAAAGGATTTATGGTTCTTACACCGCTCCATTTCTTCATAACGCGTCATTGTTTCCAACGCAGAAAAGCCTCAAAACTGGAACTCGAAAAAAGCTCGTACAGGGCAAAACTTTAGAAAAACGCAGGTGTTGTTTTAAGATATACGCAGGTGCATAGCATCAGGGGAATTTGATCGGCTCTGGCTGCAGTGCCTTCTTCACTAGCTCTGACTGCTCCTGCACATGAACCGACAGGAAGCCTGTTGCTGTAGCAGCTGAAGGTGCTCTGCCCACATACTTGATGTCTTCAAACGAACCCCGCCCAAGAGCCTTCATGGCAGTAAACAGCCGAGGACAGATGTAGCTGTATGCACCCATGTTCATGGGCTCCTCCTGGCACCACACAATCTCCGCATCTACATCGTTCAAACATGACAGTCAAGAACAGTTCATAATGTGCTCAGAATAAACAGAGCTCCATAACATCTTTGATAATGGAAACTATCATTTAGGGAAAATATTAAAAACTAAAGGAAAACCTCACGTACTTGGGTATCTCTTAAGCTCTCTTTGGATAAGGTCATACGGGAATGGGCAAAGTTGCTCAACTCTGCAAATTGCAACATCACCACGCTCGGACTTCTTACGCTCTTCGTCAAGTTCATAGTAAACCTGCAATGCAACAAATTGTTCATATTGTCCCCAACCACTAATTTGTTTGATTTTATTCAGAAGCAGGCATACTTACTTTCCCAGAACATAAGATAAGACGGTTGATACCCTCTTCGACTTGCTTGTGATCATTACGGTCCTTTATCAGCCGCTTGAAACGTGTTCCCTGCTTATCAAATCCTAGATGGCCTTCAACATCATCAAACTCTGAAAGATTTGACTTGCAATCCTTGTGCCTAAGCAGGTTCTTAGGGGCTGTTACAATCAGCGGCTTCCGGAACTCCCTATGTATCTACAGCCCCACCCCAACAGTAGGCAACAATAGAAAGAATATAACATGTGAGCAAACTGCAAACCAAATGCTAGAATCAGAAAAACAAGCTGCACAATAAGATAAGCTGACCTGCCGACGCAACAAATGAAAATAATTTGCGGGAGTTGTCACATTCACAACTTGCCAGTTACACTCTTGTATCTGCTTGCGAAGTGTTGGTTCCATCTCAGGTATGACAAAAGGATTATCATCACTCATCTGGCGCAAAACAATCATTATAGCAGTCTCAAGTAAGCAGTTAAACTCAAGTTCTAGTCTCCAGACAAGTAGAAGATCTGAATCATTACCAAAAGGAAATGAATTTACTGTACACTTGCATGACATAACTATTGATTGCCACACAAAAAGGAATTGTGTGGATGCATCAAAAGTTTAAAACTGCATCATTTCTTATCAAAATGGTTTCAAGAGAAAAACAAACATCTCACATTAGAGAATTTATAATACTGTAGACCCACATGGGATGACTTTGCCAAACATGATTTGTATGGATGCACAAATATTACATGGTTTCTTTCAAAATAGTTAGATAAAAAACAACTAAAATATATAGAACAAGGATGCAAAAAAGGACTGCTCAACACTGATGTGATGGCTGAACAACACCAATAACGAAAACATGGCTCCTGTGAATTACCTGAAGGAAGCGCTCCAAGCGGGCACTGGAATGCTCAGGACCTTGGCCATCATAACCATGAGGCAGCAGAACAACAAGGCCGGTTTGCCGCAACCATTTTGCCTCGCCACTGCTCAAAAACTGGTCAAACATCACTTGTGCACCATTGGCAAAATCGCCAAATTGTGCTTCCCAAAGAACCAATGAATTAGGGTTCTCCATGGAGTAACCCAATTCAAACCCAAGAACAGCAAACTCTGAAAGTGAACTGCAAACAGAGTAATACATAACATAAGGGGAAAAAAAAAACTTCTCACTGAAATGACAGATAAGAGATTTGGTACATCCATAAGCAAACTTACCTGTTGCTAACAGTAAACAGCTCCTCACTTTGATTCATTGCAACATGGTCAAGTGGACAGTACTTTGCTCCAGTTTCCTGATCATGCAGAACTGCATGCCGATGGCTGAAAGTTCCTCTTTCCACATCCTGTCCACTTAGCCTAACATGATTGCCTTCCACTATAAGTGTTGCAAAGGCCAGGGCTTCTGCAACAGCCCAATCAATTCCTTCACCACTCTCGATCATAGCTGCACGCAGGTCAAAAATCTTCTTCACTGCTCTGTGTGGTTTGAAGTTTTCAGGCAGTGTAGTAATTGCCTGTCCTACACGTTTCAGTATCTCGGGCTTCACCCTGCATAGAAGGCATTTTCAACATCTAATAGTTGAACAGAAGACAATAAAGTGAAATCAATAGACAGTGTTCTTACCCAGTGTTGCGAACACGTGATATTTGCTCTGGTGACTTAAAGCCAGTCCAGTAAGCTGAGAGCCAATCCCTCTTGTTGGGAACATAGTCTTTGCTCTTTGCAAACTCTTCATTCAAGATTCGGTTCACCTTGTCATGGATCCTCTGGACATCTTCTTTTGAGACTTCACCCGTTCCAAGCAGTTTCTGCTCATAAAGCTTCAATGAGCTGGGATGGTTCTTAATGACCTGTCACAGATAATGCTCATCAGGGTCCAGCAATGCGCTAAGCATATTCAGAATGGAGGGGGAAAGGGAGAGAGAACAGGATCAGAGGCTTTATTTCTTTTGTAAGTTCTATACAACCAACTTAATTAGCTTTCCTCCAAGAAACAGCATAAGAATTTGGACAATGAGTTAACAGAAACATATGTGCAAGCACAGCCAGCTTATAAAAATATAGAGTGAACAAGAGCTGCAAATGTATCAAGTGCCAACTTATGGAAAAATGGTAAAATAACATACAAAAAACAATATTGAACCAGTAGTAGTAGGGTTACCTGATACATCTTTGGCTGTGTGAAGGAGGGTTCATCGATTTCGTTATGCCCGAAACGGCGGTAGCAAATCAGATCGACCACCACATCAGAGTGAAAAGTCTGGCGCCACTCAGCTGCAAGCTCACAAACACGAACAACAGCCTCTAAATCGTCGCCGTTTACATGGAATATAGGAACATTCAGGGCTTTGGCGACATCTGTGCAGTACTGGGAGGACCTGCCAGCTCTTGGATCAGTCGTGAAGGCAACTTGGTTGTTGACAACAATATGAATGGTTCCACCAGTAGTGTAGTTTGGGAGGGCACTTAGATGGAGCGTCTCATAGACGACACCCTGGCCAGCAAAGCTTCCATCTCCATGGATCAGAATACCCATGTTCTTTGTCCTGTCAGCATCATTGGAGTAGAACTGCTTAGCGCGTGTCTTGCCAATGACAACAGGATCAACGGCTTCCAGATGGCTGGGATTGGCGACCAAGGACAAGTGGATCCTGTTGCCGCCTCGAGTTGGGCGATCATAGGAGGTACCCAGGTGGTACTTGACATCACCGGTTCCGGTGTAGAGACCGTCCTCACCTTCAACAGGCCTTGTGCCGCCAGTGAACTCGCTGAATATCTGAGACAGTGGTTTGCGAACAACATTACCAAGGACATTGAGCCTTCCCCTATGCGGCATGCCGATGACAATGTTCTCAACGCCGAGGTCAGCAGCCCTATCGAACATCTCCTTCATGCCAGGAATGAGTGTCTCGCCACCCTCAAGGCCAAACCTCTTGGCGGTGGCCCACTTGGTGGCTAGGAAGTTCTCGAACTGGGTGCTCCAGATAAGCCTGTCAAGCATGACAAGGCGGCGGTCCTTGTTGTATTCCTTGAGCTTGGCGGTCTCGATCTTTTCCCTGAGCCAGTTGCACTTGTCCCTGTCGGGGATGTGCATGTACTCGTAGCCGATGGGTCCACAGTATGCCTGCTGGAGCTTGCTGAGGATCTCACGGAGGGTGAGGACGGGGCGGTTCTCGGAGAGGAAACCGGACATCCTCCAGACGCCGAGGAAGAACTCCCTGTCGAGGTCAGCGTCTGTGAAGCCGTAGAGGCCGAGGTGGAGGTCTTCGGGGACGGCTCTGTCGTCGAGGCCGAGGGGGTCGAGCTTGGCCATCATGTGGCCGTTGACTTGGTAGGCCCTGACGAGGAGGAGGAGCTGCATGCTCTCCTGGATGGTCTGGCCGGAGACGCCGGCGGAGGGAGAGGCCTGGGCGACGAAGTTGCGGAAGAAGTTGTCCCATGACTCGTCGACGGAGGAAGGGTCGGCCTCCCAGGCCCGCTGGAGCTCCTCGAGGTAGACGCTGCTGGTGCCGTCGAGGAAGCTGTCAGAGAGGCGCGAGAGCGGGACGGCCCGGGGCACGGGGGCGGCGGAGCGGGGCCGCAGGGCGGTGGAGTGGAAGCCGCGGCCGCATCGGGTGGCGGCTGGCGACGCGCGGCTGGCGAGGCTGCGGCGGAGGGCGAGACGGGCGGCGCCCGAGGCGGCGCGGAACCACGTCATCCCCCTCCCTCTTTCCTTGCCTTGAGGAGAAGAAGGCCGACGTGACGAAGGTGGCGCCCGAGGAGAAGACGGCGAGGACACCGGATAGATCCGGAGCGCGACCGGTCGGAGCCCGAGCTGCAGCGGCGGGAACGGCGGGATGGCGACTTATGTTAGGGAGGGAATGTAAATTACCTTGGATCGGATCCGCGGCAAACCTAACAGGAGGAGGGAAACGGATTCCTCGCCGCCGCCGCCGCCGCCGGCGACTTATGTTAGGGAAAGGGACAGGTGCAGGGACGAGGATGAACAGGGGGAAACAAGAACTGAACGGAATACGACTTTTTATTCGATCGATTTGGTTTGGTTTGATGAGAAAGAAAGAAAAAAAGTGAGATGAGAGAATACGATGGACGGCCGGCCGGAAGCCCTCGGTCGCCTTCCTTCCCCTTCTCTTTCCATTTGGGTTTATTTATTATTAGTATTTTTTGAGGGAAATTTATTAATAGTTTATTATATTATTATTAACTACTCTTTATTTGACTTTTATATGGGGTGGGTCTCAAGCCCTCGCCCTATCTTCCTTAGCCGTCTCTATCCTACCTTATTTTTGGGACTGACTCCGTATGTCAGGGAAGGTTTTGTTGCTCGTTGTCTTTCACATTTTCAACCATGATACAAACCAAGGCAGTGTAGCAGAGGAAGAAAGACGACGAGGACCAAAGCAAAAGCAAGACCAAACTTGAAATTCACCCAGATCAGAAGCAAAAGAACAAGATGCAACGCAGGTAAACAATCAAAGCAGTCCACCCCAAAAGCACCTTCATCTGAAATTTGTTTTTTTTTGCATAGATCAACATCTAATTTGGTACAAATCACTAATAGAACAAAAACATTACAATTTTGAAAACACAGGCATCAACATATGCAGGTTCATTGCATCCAATTGGGTCACCACGAAGGGATCCAAACACAGGCATCAACGTTACAAAAGCCAGGAGAAAATCATCAAAGCAAGGTAAAAAAAAATCCTAGCTCACCCTTATATACAGATATGCAGATTCACCGAAACCTAGAACACAGTATCTAAAAATGTGCATAAAAAGATCCAAATCAATACATGAAAAATATAGCATCTCCTTGTGTTATATGAAAATCTCATAAAGGCAATGTAGGATCTAGCTAGTAACAACAAAGGAAATATCGTTTTACCACTGCTCTTATGAGTTGTAAGACCTGAACACACACAAAAAACACTCACTCATATTCTTCACTGAATCTATTTGTCTCACATATCTGAAAAAATAAGTATGAGGTTCAAATTTCTAATAAACATTCAATTTGCCAAGCAGTCGCAGGTCAAAGAAATAACAAGATAGGACTATTGTTTCAGAAAAGTAACATCGTTACTAAAATGAAAAAGGTCCGTAAATTAAAAAAATAAACTTTGAAACTGTGAAACCATTTTAAACCTACCTGCTGCAAAATTATCTACACAATGCCGCCGTTCGGCTGTGCTGATAAGCGGGCTGAAAAACACTGTTGGCTGATTTGTTGTGAGAGAAAAATACTGTTCCGACTGAAAAACAAGCTGAAAAAGACGGATTATAAGCCGAATGAACAGGGCCAGTAAAAAGTGAACACCATATGGGAACTGCCCATCACAGTGGTAGTTTCCATTTGAATAGGTAATTGAACTCCTCTACTTTGATCAGTAAGCACTGTGATATAACTCAAACCTAGTGGCTAGAAGAACACCTATCAGACTACTGTAATTGTTGTACCAAGGAGCAAAACTGTAGAAAACTAGATAGGACTATTGTTTCATTGCCTGAACATATGGACAACAAATTTGTTTTGTTGGCATATCAAGCCATCGAGGTATAAAGGTAGAGCAAGAGATTTGTGGACAGTTAGCAAGGACTCAGAGCTCTTAAATTTGCACTAGCAATGTGCTTAGCTCGAATCACAACGTGTGCAAAGGGTCAACGAAGTATAAGTGGACGCTGAATTCTTTTGTCTCCCCTGCAAATGAGTGAAAAAAAGGCAAACACAAAGCGAACCAAATACATGTTAAGGAGAGTGAAACCCGTATCAAGGTTTCATTGACCATCACGAGCATACACATGACTAAGTTACTAATATGCTGAAGGAAAAAGGCATGGGAATATGGGTGGATAACTTCACCTGCACAAGCAGAATGCACAGGTCCAGGAATAGAGGGTCATCATAATATGAATAACAAGAACTGAAAGGCACCTAGACGAGTGAAGAAACAAATAATTCGCATAAGTGTAGGTAACTGAGAATTGATAAACTGCCAAAGCACCCAAAGTAGAATGGCCTTTGCTCCAACGTGTACTGTGGACATGTCCAATCCAAACATCAAAATTTCAAAACCATTGCTAGGAAGGATATAATATCCAAGTGAATTTTCAAAAAAATAATATCCAAGTGGACTGTTCGTCAGAGTTAATGAACCATGTGTCTTCCCCCTATCCAGGATTTGACAAGGAAAAAAAGTGAATGTCAAAAGGTAACTGAAGCTAAGAATTTGTTATCAAAGAAGCATCCAGTTATATCAAAGTGACTAGAATCTTGATAACATAAGGTCTAGACCCAAAGAAAGGCATACAATTGTAATGGGCAACACCTGAAAAAGAAAAACTAGAGGCCCAGCATTATCTGCCACTCCATTTTTGCCATGCGGAATATGCTGAAGAGATAAAGAAAGCAATCATCCATTTCAAACTGCACAGAAGGCTAAGTTAATATTCTTATAAAAAAGAGCAGCAAACAAGCTCAACAACATTAAATTACAAGAATTATTGCGATCATGTTCATGTTGCATGCTACCGCAAGCTTAAGCTATGGAAAGAACCTCAAGAGGGGCGTGTCTCTCGAGGGGGGCGGCCAGAGCTCGCGTGTGCACGCCCCACAAAGAGACGTGGTGATAGGACGCGACAGGCGCGTGGATCGAGGCAGGCGGTTTGCCTCCCGTTCCATGCCTCCCTATGAAACTGAGGGTTAGCCCTTCCTATCTGATACGTTCAACCGCAATATTACCTTCTTAGTCTTCGTTGCCACTGCTGCTAGCGTTAGGGTTCCTTGCCTCCACATTCCCGCCACCGGCGAACTCGTGTTCCTCCACCCCCACCTTCTATGGAGGCATGGTGCAACTCCGATGTGATGCACCAACGCATGGAGGGTCTCGCCCAACGCGGTCTCCTCCGTGCGAGGACCGCGACCATGGAGTGGATTGTGCCTGACGACGAGGAGATGCCGTCGCCGCCCGATGATTACATCATCTCCTTCGTGCACTTCCACGAGCACGAGCTCGCGACCCCCGCTCATCGATTCCTTCAGGGGTTGTTGCATTACTACAAGATTGAGCTGTAGCATCTCAACCCCAACGGAATCTAGCACATGGCGGCCTTCATCTCGCTGTGTGAAGGATTCCTGGGGATCGAACCCCACTTCGACCTGTGGAGGTACTTTTTCACCGTTAGTCTACAGAAGAAGAGGGAGAGGGGCTGGTTGGACCTGCACATGCCGATGGGGTGCTCCAGCATTCATCTCCGGAGCAACCGGGCTGGGGAGTACATGTCCCTGTGGCTGTCGTCATCCAACAAAGGGTGGCAAAAGCAGTGGTTCTATTTGAAGAACAACACCGCCGCCCCCTTGCTGGTATTCTCTGGACGCCTAATCGAAGAGACACCAGAATAGTGGGGTGGGGAGTAAGGACAAGAAGAAGATTGGCAATCACCGCGCTGCCACCGCGTTCCTAAAGGAACATGGCCTCAGGGGGTCAGGCGTCATCGGCGCGTATCACGTGAGGAGGGTGGCGCCTTTGTAAGGTCCTAAATGGCTAGAAGGGGTGAATAGCCTTTTCAAAATTCTACAAGCTTCACTAAATCAAGATGTTAGTAAAACAAATAGCGAAGCTTCTCTAGCACTAGCTCAACTATACTATGCAAGATACCTAAACAATTCTAGTAGATATGAAGGCTATGATCTCTAATCCACAACAACAAAGCTATGTCACTAGGCTAATTACTCCTAGGTGATAAAGAAGCTACACAGAATAAAAGAAAACAAGAGATAGAGCACAAAGGAGATGAGCAAGAGAAAGATTCTTATACCGACATTGGAGAGTAGATACATAGCAATGAATCAATCACAGTTACAAGAGAATCCTCGGCAAGGGATGACACAAGATTTTTAATGAGGTTCACTTGCTTCCTAGCAAGCTAGTCCTCGTTGTGGCGATACACCCACTTGATGGATCACGAGTTAATTGGCATTCCAAAGCCAAACCCTCAGCGGGTGCCACACATCCAACACAAGATGGGGATCCTCCAAGCCACGAGCAATCCACTAGAGTAGCCAATTGCGATCTCCCGCGGGAAAGGCTCAAGAACCCCTCACAAATCCACCGGTGAGGCTCGAAACAATCTTCAATCATGAGCTTAACACCATTGTTGCTCCAAACCGTCTAGGGCGTCAGGAAACACCCAAGAGTAACAAGCAATCTGCAGCCAACTCAATAGATCAAGTGCCACTAGATGCAACTCTAAAAGCAATGCACTTGAATCTCACTCAATCTCACTAGGATGCACAATCAAACAAGGAGATGAGTGAAAAGGATGTTCTCTTGCTTAAAGTATGTCTCAAGTGTTCAAAGAGTCAGGAGTTCTGTCCCAAGGCCGGCCAAACAAGTATTTATAGCCAGCCCTCAACAATAGAGCCGTTAGGCTCAAGAAACTGCTCTGCGCGCGCTGACCGAACGCACAGGTCTGATCGACCAGACGTGGCCACAGCGTCTGGTCGCACCTGCGTGACTTCGCCGATGCCCACCACGTGTCCCATTTTAAATTTCATTCATTCGATCTCCAACGGTCACGAAACGTTACCTTCTCAGTCATAGACCGGACGCGCCTTGGCATCTGATCAATCCTTCCCTTCGCGCTACTCCCCTAGGTGCGTGACCAGACGCGCCAGTCCCTTGGAGCCACGGACGGTCTGGTCACAAACCCTAGCACTTCGCCCCGCGCGCCTACCGGTTGAACTGACCGGACGCGCCAGCCGCGTCCGATCCGACCTTCGATCCAGCGCCCGATCACCCCAGTGACTTCCTTTCGCCTCTGGTGCAGTGGAAAATAGGCATTTCACTTTCACAAAAGCGTCGAATCCCACCGAACCTAAACCCCTCTCTACCCCTCAAACTCCACCTCCTTCGCAAATGTGCTAACACCACCAAGTGTTCACCATCTTGTGCTCCTGTGTTAGAATTTTCTCAAATATTTTTCAAGGAGTTAGCATCTTACTAGATCCTAAATGCATATGCTCAAGGATATGGACCTAGTGGCACTTGATTCATGAGATGACCGTGATTGCCCCTCTTGATAGTCGACTATCAATCCTAAACCCGGTCAATCACTTCTCTACTCATCTTTAGACCGGCAAAAGAGAATCCTATGATTATACCTTTGTCTTGATCATCTTATTCCTTGTCCATCACCTATGTGCATGTTCACCATCATCTTTATCTTCATGCACTTGTCATCTTATGGCCATCACCATCATGCTCCTTGCTCCTTCATCACATGTGTTGCTAAGCCTAACTCAATTCACTTGACACAACGACATTAGCAACTTGGTGTCATTAATTACCAAAATCAAAGTTGGGCTTTCAGCCTCTGATGATGCATGCTCCCGCTGTACCAGATGGCACCTGGTGCACCGCCCGATGGGACGGTACTCGCCAAGGGGGCGCTCCCTAATGCCGAGATTGCGTAGCGCATCAAGGAAGCGATGGAAGCTATGCGAGACACGGCGGGGGTCATCCTTGACTTCGTGTATCCGGTGCCGAGGCACCCCATGATGAGGCTGGACGCGGGCTTCGTCGAGTTTGTAAGTTTCTCTTTCTTCTGCCCCTCTCCCTAGTCAATCCATAGATCCCGCTCGTCTGACTTTGAGTGGGATGGCACTAGCCAAGGGATCTCGTCCTCACGGACCACCTAGCCCCACTGCTAAAGGGTGCGGTGGTTAGGGTAGCGAACCACACCGAGAACGAGCGCAAGAAGAAGGAGAAGGATGACAGGAAGAAGAAGTCACTGGAGAAGGCGAGGACGCGGCTGGACCGAGGGAAGTGGTGCCAAGGGTTGGAGGAGGAGGACAAGACGGACGAGGAGGAGGAGGAAGCCTACGGCTCTGCATCGCCCATCCCATGGAAGGACCTGGCAGATGAGGAGGAGGAGCCGGCAGGTGGCGATGTGCCCTTGGCGGGACCCTTCCCCCTTCACGAGAGGGAGGACGTGCCCTAGGAGAGGGTAGAGGTGGGTCACTCTACACCGTTCGAGCCCTCCGAACAGAGGGAAGGCCCGAAGCGGCCACGCACCAATGAGGCAGAGCCGGGGTCAGGTGGGCCGGCCCTAAAACGTCATCACCCAGTGGCACTGAGGTGAGTCAGAAATTTCCTCGCTCTCCTGTTTTGACTCAATATCATGACGTGCTAATTGTCATGCTCTTTGCAGTGCCAGCAGGCATGGGGCTCCCTTGTAGCTCGTGCCGCAGAAGAAGCTCGCTCGATGGCCGACGCGTTAGGAGCCGAGTGATGCGGTGCCAAAAGTGCATAGGAGCAGCACCAAGGTGGCTACGGTGTCGACCCGGGTGGTGTCACCGGTAGTAGCGATGGCATCCATAGAGCAGGCGGAGGAAATCACTTGGGAGGCACCCGCGGTGGCGTGGAGCGGCAGGGCGCGGGTGTGACGTCGCCGGCAGAGACGGCGAGGCCCGTGCCAGGAGTAGTGCGGCCAAGCATGTCCACGATGCCCCAGATAGAGGTGGAGGTGACCGCGATGGACGTGGAGCGGCTGGGCATAGCCATGACGTCACAGACAGAGATGACGCGACTGGAGACGCCGCTGACGCAGGTGGGGGTGATGCCGATGGAGCCACCTCTCATGTAGGCGAACGTGTTTGTGGCGGGATAGACAGAAGTGGGCGCGTCCAAGGTGTCCATGGAGAACATGGTGACGGGCATCGTGCCCGTGCCATCCACCCTTGTTGCCACCGAGAGGATTGCTCTGAAGGAGGCACTACTGCAAGAGGGGTCGGCATCGCTTGGTGTTGGTGCAGGTTGTCCCAGGCCTTGGTTCGGGCGGGCGGTGACTTGCAAGCACTTAGAGACCCTGTGCTCTAGTGGGCAAACTGACATGACCCGACGTCAACTCTCTTCACCTTGATGATGCCATCGAGGAGATGGAGCAGGAAAGCATCGACGTGGGGGTCGCGTCCACGCTTGAGGCCTTGAACAATGCGACGGGCGTGCTGTGTGATGTCGTCACCCCAGCTAGCAGGGTACTATGTGACCCTGCTCCTTAGGTTTCTTCCCTCACTTTTCATGTCTCTAACTCGCTTTTTCCCTGCAGTCCCTTATGGCCCATAGCCGAGGAAAGTCTCGGTTTCTCCACCAGTAGAAGGACGTCTAGGACCGCTTCGTCGAGGAGGCGCGGCTATGCAGGGGGTGGCCGCGCAGCTTGTCGCTGCCCAATAGAGGGTGGCCAAGCTAACTCTCCTCATAGATGAGGCGGCCAACCTTCGGACTCGAGAGGCAGAGGCCTGTCGACATGTTGATGAGGCCAGAGAGAAGGTCATGGCTCTGTTGGGGAGGTCATGCAAGGACGAGGAGGTCACCGTGGTGGTTAGGAAGGAGCGGGATGAGCTGCTTTAGAGGGATGCTGAAGCCAGCTAGCGGATCCTCGATCTACTAGGCGAGGTTGAGAAGGAGAGGGAGCTGAAGCTGGCGGTCGAGGGGAGGCTCGCGGCCTCAGAGACGAGGATGCACCAAGATGCCATGATGATCGAGCGGTTGCACAAGGAACGAGATGGGTTGCTCCTGACCGTGGAGAGGCTCCGCTTGGAGCACAGCACGGCTTGCGAAGAGTGTGACACAGCCTGTTGGGAGCATAATGATGCTTAGTAGTGGGTCAGCTCCCTCGAAGCCGAGCTCGAAAGGGAGAAGACCCAGAAACTAGAATCCGAGAACATCTCTATCGGGCTTGCCGTAGACCTGTGTCGGGGTAGGGCGGAGATGCAGGGCCTAGAGGCGGTGGAGAGTGATGAGCACGACATGTTGTGTGCTGCCATCGGGGTCGTTTGTGATGACCTCGAGGTGGCACAGGCGGAGGGGACCAGTTCACTGGCGGCTCGCGTCGTCGAGGTCACAGCTCGGGCACGCACGCTCAAGAGGAACACTCTTCATACCAGTGTTCTTCGGTCCTTTGTGATTGTTCACTCCCACTATGGGGACAACATTGACCTAGATATGATGAGCCTCGGCTACGTGCCTGGCTACGATGATAGGGAGCTGGAGGAGATAGAGACGGCGGTGGCCCCCCTTGCGTAGGACTTGTTAAACATGATAGAAGATGTAGTTCTCCCCTGGAGGGGTTAGCTTAGTTCTTGATCATGGAGTTGGGCCGCAGTGCCTAGAAACTTGTAAAGAACAAGTAGTTTCTTTTATGTAGTTTGGTCGAGCAAACTTTTATCATTTAAACAGTTGCCTTAGTCGAATTAAGACTATTAGCGTTTTTATAGGCAAGTTGATGTGTTTCGACCCCTTTTTTTGTTATTAAGAACGGAAAGCATGTGGTGGGTGAGAAAACTTTGATTACACGGGTGAGCAAGATCACCGTAGCTATGGGGGCATAGGCTTTATGTAGTTTGACCCGTTTTTCCTCAAAGTTGTCTTCTGAGACCATTTGCTTTTTGTTCTTATCATCAAGAGAGATGTCAGATGCAAAGAGTGTGAGTATTAAATACTCATATTGGCCCCCGCGTGAGGCCCGACCCTTGGCCATTGCTAGGGTCGGTAAAAACTGACTCTAAGATTGCAAGGTTTGAGGTGCGGGCAAAAAAGACTCTGATCACGTTGGAGAGCAAAAGCGCCGTAGCCACTGAGGCGTGGGTTTTTTTGTAGTCCACCCAGTTTTACTCAGTGTCTATTTTTCGCAACCTCTTGCCTTGAGCCCTTAAGTAAGAAAGGGTCGGATGCAAAGTGTGTTAATGAAAATGTATATACCCCTGTCACCCCCTAAGTGAGGCCCGACCCCGCCACTGTAGGGGTTGGGTGTCACTTAAAAAGAGAGGAAGTGACGTCGGAACCGCTAAGAGAAAGCACTTTTCATTTCAGAAACACTATTTTCCATAAGTACATTGGTGACTTAGAAAAACTAGGGGTAGAAACGACGTAGCTGCTCAATGTTCCACGCATTGGTGAAGACTTCGCCATCAGTGGTCTTGAGCTTGTAGGTGCCAAGCTTGAGGACTTCCACGAAGATGTATGGTCCTTTCCATGGTAGCAATATCTTGTGGCGATCCTTGTTGCTCTGGACAAGGTGGAGGACCAAGTCCCCGATGTTGAAAGCGCTACTCCGGACCCGACGGCTGTGGTACCGGCGCAAGGCCTGCTAGTACTTGGCGAAGTGGAGGAGAGCGACGTCACGGGCTTCGTCGGGTTGGTCCAAGGCGTCCTCTAGGAACTCCTGGGCCTCCAGCTCCTTGTACATCATGACCCTCGGTGCCCCATAGTTGAGATCAGTTGGGAGGACCGCTTCGGTGCCGTAGACCATGAAGAAAGGTGTGTGGCCGGTTGCCCGGCTTTGGGTCATCCTTTGGCTCCATAGCACCACAGAAAGCTTTGCAACCCGTCGCCTCCAAACTTGTTGAGCTTGTTGAAGATCCTAGGCTTGATCCCTTGCAAGACCATGCCATTTGCGTGCTTAACCTGCCCGCTCATGCGGGGGTGTGCCACGGCAGCCCAGTTGACGCGGATGTGGTACTCGTCACAGAACGTGAAGAAATTTTCCCCATGAACTATGTGCCGTTGTTAGTGATGATGGAGTTTGAGACCCCAAACCAGTGGATGATGTCATGAAAGAAGAGCATGCTTGCTCGGATTTGATCTTGGTGATCGGTCACGCTTCTATCCACGTTTTGAACTTGTTTAACAATGACATGGAGATGCGTGTAACCCCCGGGTGCCTTCTTGAGGGGCCCAACCAGATCAAGCCCCTAGACCACGAATGGCCACATGATGGGGATCATCTGGAGCGCTTTGGGCTGGCAAATGGGTTTGTCGAGCATAGTACTGGCACCCTTCGTAGGTGCATACGATCTTCTCAGCGTTGGCTACGGTAGTTGGCCAGTAGAAGCCTTGCCAGAACACGTTTCTGACGAGAGTTCTTGGCCTGATGTGGTGTCCATAGGTCCCACCGTGGATGTCTTTCAGCAACCACCTCCCTTGTTCGGTAGGGATGCAGTGCTACAGGAGCTTGGTGTGACTCTTTTTGTAGAGTTCTCCCTCAATGACGATGAAGGACTTAGTATGGCGGGCGAGCCGTCGGACCTCTGTCTTGTTCATCAGGAGCACTTCATGGATGAGGCAATCGAAGTAAGGGATCCTCCAGTCAGGCGAGGGGTCAGACCCTACCGCTGGGTCATCGTCGGACTTTCTAGCTAGATCCCCATCGATCTCCATGACCTCAGGGCCAGATAGAGACGATGGGGAGCTAGCCCTCGAGTTTGGGATGGGTAGCGCGTTGCCAGCCCCGGCCCTCGAGCCTAAGGTGGGTGGCTTGTTGCCAGCCTACCATGGCTCTTCGTAGCGAACCGAGGGCTTGTGCTGATTACTGGCAAAGACACCAACTGGGACTGGCTCTTGGACAAATGCCATCTTTGCTAGCTCGTCAGCCGCCTCGTTGAGGCATCGGGGGATATGGTTGAGCTTGAGGCCATCGAACTTGTCCTCCAACTTGCGGACTTCCTGGCAATACATAGCCATCTTGGGGTTGTGGCAGATTAACTCCTTCATGACTTGGTTGATGACAAGCTGTGAGTCACCCCTGATGTCGAGCGACCGGATCCCTAGCTTGATGGTGATGTGCAATCCATTGATGAGCACCTCATACTCAGCTACATTGTTAGAGGCCAGGAAATGAAGGCAAACCATGTACTTCATGCACACTCCATGGGGAAGGCCAAGACTAGTCCCACACCAGCTCCTTTCTTCATTAGCGACTTGTCAAAGTACATCGTCCAGTACTCCAGGTCGACGGGTGCCAACGACATTTAGACCTCGGTCCATTCTGTGATGAAATTGGCTAGTACCTAGGACTTGATGGCGTTCCGTGGGGCGTATGTAATGCCCTCGCCCATCAGCTCGAGCGCCCACTTTGCTATCCTCCCCGTTGCGTCCCGACTCTGGATGACCTCACCAAGGGGGAATGACTGAAAGGTCCTTGTTTGGTTTTGGTAATTAAGTGATAGCCTTAGGTGAACTAATTGTGTTTATGTGAGATACACAGGTGATTAGTCCACAGGTACATGTGTGTGAGCAACATATGCCATGGAGGTGGAAATGGCTTGGAGATGTTGCAAAGCTTGCACATGTGATGATGGAGGAGCTTATTGCACATGAGACATGACATGGAGTCATGTGACCAAGGTGGAGAAGATCAAGATGAGGCTTGGCTCGATGGACCGGTTGCAAGTGTGAAGGGCAAGTCAGAGGCTTTGAAGCGAGGGACCACGTGTGACGGTGAAGCTTGAGCAAGACTTGGCACCGATGGACCAATGCAACGGTGAAGAGTAAGTGAGGTCAAGATAGATGGATTAATACAATCACGTGATGATATAAAGTGGATCATATGATTTAGTGATTGGTTGGTGCATGTATTGCATCAACATCAAAGGAGATGGAATGGAATGCGCAAGGCAAAGGTATAATCTAGGGCATTTCATTTCACTGGTCAAAGGTTGTGTAGAGAAGTGCATGACTGGGTTTGAGAATAGATGGCCGTACTATCAAGAGGGGCAAACTTATTTGCATATCGGTCATCTAGTGCCACTTGAGTGATCTAACTTTGCATCATTTCTAGAATCGAGTGGCATGGCAAGTTGAGTGGCTAACTCCTTTGAAGAAAATGATTGTGAAAATGCTAATACACATGCACATGGTGATGTACACTTGGTGGTGTTAGCACATTTACGAAAGAGGTGTAGTTTAAGCGGTAGAGTTAGGTTTGGGACCCAAGGCGAGATTCAGCGCTTTCGTGGAAGTGCAATGCATATTTTTCACTACACCGGAGGCAGAGAATTTCTCTAAGTCTTCGTGGATAGAAATAGAGGCGAACGGAGGTCACTGGTAGTGACCGGAGGCGGTCTCGGCATGACCAGACACGTCTGGTCAGTGGCAGCAGTAGTCGAGCACGGGATGTTAGGGCTTTGCACCGGTGCGTCCTGTCGGTCACGGGACCGGCGCGTCCGGTCAAGCCCCAGAGAAGCTATGAAGCATGCGAGGTCGATCGGACGCGGTGGCGTGTCCGGTCACGATCGATCGAACGTGTTAGGTTGTGAGTGGGTGCTTACTAGAAACAACCAGATGCTGGCACTGTGGTGTCCAGTTTGTCAAGCGTGCACGTCCAGTCGAGGTTTCACGCGTGGGCTGTGCGTGACCTGTGCGTCTGGTCTCGGTTGAGCGGCGCGTTCAGTCGCTTGGTGATCATTGGTGTGTGATGACCGTTGGAAGATCAAGCAGCCGCGGTTGAATCTAGGGGGACACGTGGATGGCCACGGGTGACTGGATGCAGTGCAGCGCGTTCGGTCATATCGACCGACACGTCCGGTCGCTGTGAAAAACGCCTAGTGAAGGGGTAACGACTATATTTAACCATGGGGTTATAAATAGGAGTGGTGGCTGGCCTTGGCTAGTGCTGAGCTCCTTGGGAATGTGTTGCCCTTGTGTGTGCATGGTTTGAGAGGCCTCCAACTCACTTGTGCTTGCTAGATTGCGAATCAATAAGCGAGTGAGTGATTCTAGTGTGATTGCATCGTGAGGTTGCATCGAGTGGCACTAGGTGTTCGTGTTGCAAGCTGGTGGTGCTTATTACTCTTGGAGGTTGCAACCTCCTAGATGGCTTGGTGGCTTGTGGCTCTGTCGAAGCTCGTAAAAAGATTGTGCGAGGCTCCGGAGAAGCTTTGTGAGGGGTTCTTGAGCCTTTCCTACGGGAGATCACAATTGGCTACTCTAGTGGATTGCTCGTGGCTTGGAGGATCCCCATCTTGTGTTGGATGTGCAGCACCTGCTGAGGGTTTGGCTTTAAATGCTAATTAGCTCGTGATCCATCAAGTGGGTGTATTACCACATTGCTCGTGGCTTGGAGGATCCCCATCTTGTGTTAGATGTGCGGCACCCGCTAAGGGTTTGGCTTTGGAATGCCAATTAGCTTGTGATCCATCAAGTGGGTATCGCCACAATAAGGACTAGCTTGGTGGCAACCAAGTGAACCTTAGTGAAAAATCATCGTGTCAACATTGTGTATTTCTTCACGGTGGTTTGCATCCTCTCTATGCAAGCTTGTATTTACTTTATATATATAGTGCTTGTGTAGTTGCTCTTGTAACTAGTTTGCTTGTGTAGAGTATCCCCTTTGAGTGGCTAATTTGGTTTGTGTAACCTTGTTAGTCACATTGCTTAGTTGTAGCTAAGTAGTTTGTGCTCTCTAATTTAGCTTGTGTAGCCTTGTTATTGAGCATTGCTAGTGAGCCTAGGAGCTTTGTGCTTTTGCTCCACTAGTTGTGTAGGAGCTCCCTCGGTTGTCAAAGTACTAGTGCATAGGTTTGTGTGACCTTGCTCTAGAATTGTTTAGGTGAGCTCTTGCTTTGCTTGGCACCTTAGTTGCTTAATTAGGATCTTTTGTAAGGTGCTAAAGTTATAGATAGAGGGGTGTAGTCTTGGCTAGACCGATAGTTTTAATTCCGCATTTATTTCGGTTAGCCAGCATGATTAATTTCTAGAAAGGACCATTCACCCTCCTCTAGTCCGCCATCTCGACCCTACAGCGATGACATGACTGTCACCAGATGTGACCCGAAGTAGTGGCATAGCTTCCTCTTAGTGATGAGGATGGCGTACAGGAGCTTCTGGATCTGAGGGTAGCGAGTCTTAGTGATGGACAAGACCTCGCTAATGAAGTAAACGGGGCGCTGCACATTGAGCGCATGCCTCTCTTCCTCCCACTCCACCACTAGGGTAGCGCTGACCGCCTGCATGGTGGCCACGATGTAGAGTAGGAGCGGTTCCTTCTCGGCCAGTGGGGTAAAAATCGGGGCTTTTGTCAGGAGGTCCTTGAGCTTGTCGAGTGCCTCCTGAGCCTTAGCCGTCCACATGAATTGGTCTGTCTTCCTCAAAAGCCGGTAAAGGGGGAGGCCTCGTTTGCTGAGGCGTGAGATGAAGTGGCTGAGTGCTATGAGGCAACACCTAATCCGCTGCACTCCCTTTATGTTCTGAATCAGGCCCATCCTCATGATGGCTGAGATATTCTCCGGGTTGGCTTCGATGCCATGCTCGGAGATGATGAACCTAAGCAACATACCCCTCGGGACCTCAAAAATGTATTTCTCGGGGTTGAGTTTGATGTCATTCACTCTAAGCTTCGTGAAAGTTTTTTGAGGTTGGCCACGAGTTGGTCAGCCTTTTTGAACTTGACTACGATGTCGTCCATGTAAGCCTCAATGGTTTCACCGATAGGGTCTCTGAAGCATTTGAGCATACATCATTGGTATGTAGCCCCTGCATTTTTTGGACCAAACGGCATTGTGACATAGCAAAATGATCTAAATAGGGTGACAAAAGAGGTCACGAGCTGGTTAAACTCTTTCATCATGATTTGATGGTACCTGGAGTACGCATCAAGGAAACAGAGGGTTTCTCACCCCGAGGTTGAGTCGACTATTTGGTCTATATGTGGCAAAGGAAATGGATCCTTGGGACATGCCTTATTGAGACTCGTATAATCAACATACATTCTCCATTTTCCACTCTTTATTTATTCAAGAACAGGATTGGCTAACCACTCAGGTTGATACACTTCCTTGATGAACCCGGTCACCAAAAGCTTCACAATCTCCTCGCCGATGGCCCTACACTTCTCCTCATTGAAGCGATGCAGGTGCTGCTTAACTGGCTTGGAGCCTGGCCTAATCTTTAAGGCATGCTCGGTGACTTCCCTCAGGATGCCCGGCATATCCGAGGGTTTCCATACAAATATGTCTTTGTTTGTGTGGAGGAAGTTGATGAGCACGCTTTCCTATTTGGGGGAGAGCGAGGCGCCGATGCGCACCACCTTGCCCTCAGGGCTGCTGGGGTTTATGAGTACCTCCTTAGTGCCCTCTGTGGACTCGAAGGAGCCGTCCGACTGCTTGGAGTCGGGTGCTTCCTCGGTGGTCTCCTCCCTGATGACTGCAAGTTCCTTGGAGGCGATGGTTTCCATAGAAAGCTCGCAGCACTCCACCTCGCACTCGTAAGCACGTTGGAAGGAGGTGCCAACGGTGATGACCCTGCACGGGCCTGCATCTTAAGCTTGAGGTACGTGTAATTAGGGACGACCATGAACTTCACGTAGCATGGGTGTCCCAGGATGGCGTGGTAGGTTCCATGGAACCCAACCACCTTGAAGGTGAGGGTTTCTGTCCTAAAGTTGGACGAATCCCCAAAGGTGACGGGCAGGTCAATCTGCCCGAGGGGTTTGTCCTACTTCCCTAGGACGACATTGTGGAAAGGCGCCCCAGTCGGTCAGATACGCGACCGGTTGATGCCCATGGCGTCAAGCATCTCGACATATAGGATGTTGAGGCCAATGCCTCCGTCCATCAGCACCTTGGTGAGCCACTTCGTGCTGACTATCGGGTCTACCATGAGCGGATACCTACCTGGATGTGGGATGCTGTCTAGGTGGTCAATCTGGTCAAAGGTGATAGGGATCTCGACCATCAAAGGAAGGCGGGCGTGGCCGGCTCGACCGCGTAGACTTCGCGGCGCGTGAGCTTTTGGTAGCGCTTGGAGTCATAAGCCATCATTCCTCTGAAGATCATGAGGCAGCCCATCGTCTCTGGGAAGGCACCATCCTTCTTCTCAGCGTCGTCTGCCGAGGGGTCGGGCTTCTTCTTCTGATTCCCCCTGTTGGAACCCCAGATAGGAACTGCTTCATAAGGGAGCAGTCCTTGTATGCATGCTTGATAGGGTAAGCGTGGTTCGAGCAAGGCCCCTTGAGCAGCTTCTCAAAGTGATCTGGGGCACCCTCGGTAGGCGCCTTTTTGGCCTTGCGCTCGGCAGCGACCACGAGGGAATCCCCACGCCGCTGCTTGCCCTTCCTTTTCTTAGAGCGATTGGAGGTGCCTTCACTGGCATCCTCGTCCCGCTTTGCCTTGCATCGGGAGCGGTCAAAAATCGCTCTGACCGCCTCGTCACCCGAGGCATGGCTGGTGGTGATGTCGAGGAGCTCCTTGGTTGTCCTCGGACGCTTGTGCCCTAGCTTGTGGATCAGGGACTCACAGGTGGTCCCTAATAGGAAAGCCTCGATGACATCGACGTCGATGACGTCGGGTAGCTCGTTGCACTGCCTGGAGAACCAATGAATGTACTCACAGAGAGTTTTGCCCAACTTCTTTTTTAGATCCTAGGGGTTCCTAGGGCACGCGTAGGTGCCCTAGAAGTTACCCACAAAGACCTTTGCCTATTGCACCGCTGTGCGCTCGAGCAGCGTGCGGATCTCTCATTGAGCTCGGCGCTCATCGAGTGTTGTGGGCTCTAGAAGCCCTCTGAGCAGTGCTGCTGTGGCAGTAATGTTTTGGCTTGCCCGGGCGAAGTGCGGGAGACTGTGTCCTCATCCTCAACTATCCTTCAGTGCACGTCACGGGCCATGGCACGCGTGTGTCGCCTTCTTTGCGGCATGCGATCTCGTGCTCGAGTTCCGCATGCTCTGCCTCGTGCTGGAGGCACGCGTCCTCGAGCTCCTATTGCCACGCCCGTAGCTGCTCTAGCCGCAGGTTAGGTGGGACCCTCTCGTCTGCCCTGGCTTCATCGTCGGGGTCAAGTGGAGGGGTAACTTCCCCACTATGGATGCTCTCGACGTGCCCCTCAGTGGTTTCCTCGCGGTGGGAGCCATCCGCCATGAAGCATTCGCGTGAGGGGTGATGGCTTCCCCTGCTAGAGCTAGAGTCAAAGACTTCCTCTGAATCCTCCACGAGGAGATAACAGAAGGATTCTGCAATGTAGTCCATCACGTGCACGAACTCGCTGTCCATGGGAGGTAGTTACATGCGCCGTGCGACGAAGTGACCAATGGTCCTTGCAGCGTTATGTAGGCCAAACAAAAACGCTGTTGGGATGCTCTGGGCAAAGACTGCCAGGGAGAGTGGTTCTCTGCCAACAAGCTGCGTCCTGAGAGACGAACGAAAAGGCGAGGCTATGCAAATCCTCCTGAGATGGCTGGGGTCCTAGGAAGACGCTGAGCTGACACTCTAGCCTCTCATAGTTGAAATCGGCACCGGACGCCCCCGGCGGCGTGGACCTCCGGGACATGCAGCCGCAGCTCCTCGAGGGCTTCGACAATGGTGTCGACGTCGATGGAATGGGGAGATTGAATGGGGGCGGGAGCCCGCGTCAGCTCCCCCTCCGAGGTGATGAAGAAGTTCAGGTTCCCGAAATACACGTGTGTGCCTGGGACCCAGCTGACGCTGCGGCTAGCCATCCATGGCCTGATGAAAGTGATGAAACGCGCAAAGGCCCCTATCTGGCGCGCCAACTGTCAGCATTTTGTACCGCCGATGAGTGAATTTGTATTGCACATTTGGCCCAGATGGTGTGCTAAGAGGACACAAGGATGTATGCTGGTTCGGGCAGAATGTTCCTACATCCAGTCGCTGCTACTGCTTGTGTTACTAGCACTGAGGTTTGCAGTAGGGGTTACAAATGAGCGAGAGAGGAAAGAAGTCCCAAGTCTCTAGTGAAGGTGAAGTGGAGTTGAAGTGCTTCAGAACTTTCCCAGATGGGGCGTCCAACCTTCCCTTTTATAGGCCAAGGGAAGGATTTGGGGTACATCAGAGAGAGAGAATAGAGGAACAGAGGAAAGAGAAAAACTAAGAGGAAGGGAGCCCTGGGGCTACGCCATCCTCCTCCTCTACGGGTGGGTCCTTTTGGTCCTATAGACGACAATGAAGGTGTACGCACATCGTGACATCATCCGTCTCTGGTGCTACAGACAGGTGCAGCCATCTTGGTCGTGGCCCTCCTATCCATCACTGTCACTACAGGCAGGCGCCGCTGCTCGGTCGCGGCGCCTCGCCCCGCCCTGGCACGTGGCATGGTCAACAGATCCCTTTGTCTGGAGCCGCACGAGGATCGAATAGCATAGTGCTGGTCTACCTGGCACTGTTGGGGACGTGGGTGCCTAGGATAGCCTGTGGCGGCTGCTGGTCACATCGAGACACGTCCGCCCCCTCCCTAGCATTAGGGGCATGGTCCCGGGCCCACACCCTGCGTATCGTAGCAGTTGGGGGCGGCGGGGGCCCTCGCGGAAGCCCGTGCCCCCTCTCCCCGAGGCCGACTCCGCAACCCCCGGGTCGGGCGAGGCAGAATCCTCTCCAGGGGATCGGGCGGGACGGATCCTGTGCCTCTAGGGTAAGACGAGGCGGAGCCTTCCCCCCGAGGGTCGGACATGGCCGGGCCTATACCCAAGAGGTCGAGCGAGGCAGAGCTCCGGCCCAAGGGGTCGGGCGAGATAGAGCCTGCGCCCTCGGGTCGGGAGCTGCGCTTCGGGGGTCGGATGAAGCCGTGGTTACCCCTCTGATCGTTTGGGCGTGTTTTATTGTTGATAATCATTAGCTCTTTTTCTCCGGGTACCCCAGTATTGGTACCCGACACCTTGCCTAGGTTTGGCTATGGCTAGCAATGGTGACGCCTTAGCCATCATTCCCCTCGTTGGAGGCATTGTAGTGAGGCCTCGGTCCCTTGAGGAGTTTGGGTTGAAAAACCGTGGTTCTCCGAATGGCATTTGCGACACCTATGGGTGTTGTTTCCCTCCTTGGAGGACTCACTGTGGAACCTCCTCCCTCATTTTCCTACTACGAAGCTTGTTTCTTGTGGTGTCTCAGGGTGGCTTTGGCGGTTGTTGCTTTGGTGGTTTCGTCAGTGTTTGTTTTATTTTGGTGGTGGTCTTGTTGTCTCCTTCGTGAGTGTAGAGGTTTTCTTTTCTTTTCTTTTCTTTTCTTTTGATTGTACTTGGTTCCTTCTCAATCAATACATGCCCGACATGCTCTTGTCAATGGCTTTTCAAAAAAAAGGAATAATTAAAATTTTTTAAGGCATCACAAAAGCAGAGCGAAAAGATGAGCTATTGCTAACACAAGCTACGATGAGCCTACAACAGTCTGTTTCTCATAGAATTAATGTCGGCAAGAAACTGCAGGAACTGAACCGCAGGCTTAGGCAAATTACAGGTAAAGACATCTGCAACCAAACTGCAACCAGCGCACTAATGCTGCAGAGATTATAACTAAATAACTAATTCCATGTCAGAGATTGATTCACTGGGGCGTTGCACATATCTGAAGATCAATAAGTCGATGCTCTGTTGCTTACCTGCGTGAGACGATAATAATCTGCAGCTAGAGCTATTATGTTCCCACTTCCCAGCAAGAAACAGAGACAGAGAGAGCAAGCAGAAACAAGCTGCTGCTACTGCTGCTGGCTAACACATGCATGGACGGCTTGCTGTTGCTCCAGGAATTGAAAAGGTTGAGAACCTGAAACAATTGGCTACTGCTCAGAAGTCGGGAGCGAGGAAGCTGCTGCTGGGTTAACAAACCTGAAAGTCTAAAAAATGTGAGCTTAGCTGTCGCTGGAGATAGAACAGAGAAAAATTGCTGCTGGCAGCCGACCTTGCAAGGAAATTTGACAAAAACAACCAAAACAAATTTGATTGGCACGACATCCGAATCACAGCTTTTACCACACATCATGTGCAGTCTATTCTTAAAATATTTAGCCTTTAACTCCAATTCTATAAATTTCAGAAAGCCCTAGAAAGGAGAAAAATTTGAAGAACTTCAAATTCGTGGTGCTCAAACGACCGATTCATCAGGGGATCATCCTAGCTTTACTAACAAACATCGTAGCGCTAATTGAAATTTCAGACAAATTGCAGCCAAATCCAATAAACGAAAACTCCCAAAATAGCTCCAAAAATCACAAAAAGAAATTTAAGATCTTATGAGTAACCCAATGTTACATGTCTTCTTGCACTGTCTATGTCAATGATGCGGATCGCCCATGGCTCCTCTGTATGGATGGTCCCTTCGGCGCCAACCCTCAACTCGTCCTTCATCACTGCATGATCCATAGGTGCAAAGGCTCTTGCTTGCCATACACCAATGCATGGTTCGCCCTCGGTCACTGGCCACCATGTCGCATCCATGCAGCTACACATCATGAGCCAAGGGACATGTTCCTCTAATATACCTTCTGCTCCTCCAAGAGGGCGGCAATGAGGGAACTCTTCCCTGCTGCAGGGGTGCGGGCTCGAGCCATGGCTCGGTCCATCTTCGACTAGGATCACCGCTCTTTTTGGTCGCACATTTAGTTTCTTAGTTAGATAAACCAGTTTGCGTTCCACCACCCGGCGGTGCCTTTTTTGTGTTCAACCCCATCACTAATGCCATCTCGCTGTGATGTTATGTTGGGCATGTATGATTCTTATAACTTCTTCTTAATGAAACACGTGCTATACATGTTCTCAAAAAAAAACTATGCACATATGCAAACATGATATGCAACACTGACAGTTACAAATCTCTCAACATATATGTCAAATCATTTATCGCACATATAGCAGAACCAGGCACATCTCTACTCGGTTTCTGACATATATAGGTGTTTCCTTTCTTGTAGCATATTTTGTACTATAGATACAACAGCTTAGTCAATGTTTTTTTATGCCAATAAGTGTGTAATTTGATCAAGAAGGAGCTTTATGTTTAGTCAACCAAAAATTGCAGATCCAGACTTGCAAATCGAACAGAGGCTTCCAGAGATCCAAATTCCTTTGGCCCGCTTGAGATCCTACACTGCATCCTGGACCTCCGCGACCCAACAGTTACTCTCTTCTCTGAATGCCCTTCGAGTGATATCCAGTTTTGCCACAATCAAAACGAATTGCTCCTCAACCTTCATGTTGACATGCAAGCGCGTGCAGGACGCTAAGATTCTGAACGATACAAAATGATACACATACGAGTATATGGTAGGTATGATAATGGAATTTGGAACCCAAAATATACCGTTGTCATCGCAGTCAATAACCAGTTTTGAAAGCCAAGCCGAGAGAAAAAATATACATTTTGGTGGAGCCCAAAACTATAAGAACAGCCAAGGACAGCGAGGCCTCACCGCCTCAGGCCTGTCTCCTTTCACCAAGTGCTCTTAACATGCAGCAGCCCTGGCCAGGTGAAACGTGATCACGCACGCTGCGCTTGGGCGGTTGGTCCGACAGACGCCCAGGAAACCGCAGATTTCTCCGTGTTCCAACCAGTCTCCAGGCTACAGGATTCTCACTCAGCTCAGATAGAGTATGTATTTGCCACTGGTACTGGAGCGCCTGCCTGCCCCTGCTGCTAACCTACGACGGCACCTCAAATTTGCCGTGCTGCACTTTTAACCAACTTTAGGGTGGATCATCACTACGGTACATGATTGAATTATACATTACATAGCTCGTCATCATGACGCTTCATGCTTCTGTGCACTGTAATGATGATTAGCGTAGACAAAAGCACAGCGGATAGTTCTGGCCGAAGTTTTGTACAATTTTTGCACATACACCAAAATGTCCAAAAAAATCTCTGGCACACCACCAGCTCAATAATCTCAACCTGCCACTACTGTCTTTGCCACCTGAGCAAAATTCAACTACTCATGTAGTTGGTTTGCACACAGGTCACCAAACACTTGTAGAAACATGTTAAAACCAAGTAGGACCCAAAATTTCTCTTTTTAACCATCAATTACAACTCATGTCTGAGCTTTAACCATATTGCCCATATATTCGAGACCACATAAGAAATCCTTCACACTTCAGCTAACTGATGACGCCCTCTTCATGGCGGAGGTGCTTTTGAAACTTGTCTCTAATTGCTTGCAACTCTTTTAGAGCATCTCCAAATGATGGGCGATTCGTTGGCGTCTGGTCTAAACAGTAAATCCCAACCTCCAGAATTGAAGCGATGCATGCATTTCTTGCGCCTCTAATACTACTGGTGTTTGAGGTGCTTGGTTCATCATCTTCTGTCTCTGTTAATAGTTGTTGGTCCATAATAGTGCTCATTCTGTCTGGCAGTGCCATTTGAACATAGTGTCGGAGCTCAATGGCTTCTCCAAATTCATTGCCCGTTGGTCTTTTTCCGGTCAACATCTCTAGTAACAGTATGCCAAAGCTGTACACATCACCATGAGTAGAAATTTATTGCCAAGTCCATACTTTGAAACCAGACAATATGAATTTCTTTGTAAGAAAGTTGTTTGTGGAGAATTTTGATATATATTCATACAGTAATGCTAGTAGAAAGTTCATTTCCAAAACACTAAGTTTACCTATTCAGGGCTCCTTTGGAACGTAGGATTGGTAAAATACAGGAATAGAAAAAATATAGGAATAAGATAGGATTACATGTGGAAAACAAAGGATTCATAACCATAGGAAACTTTGGGTGATTGTTGTTTGGATGGGCACAGGAAATTCGTAGGAAGCGAAAACTTAGGAAACTTAAATCACCTATCATATTACTTTAGCCAACAGCATATTTGTTTGCTAATGTCGTTAGAAGTCACTTACAAGTGGGCCACCACAGAACGTATCTGCTGCTCCATAACCGAGCTAGCTGTGAGATGGCCACCTAACATCTGCCTCAGCACAGCTCGATCTTATCCCCTCCCCCCATCTTTTTAATCCACTCATTTCATTGAAGCCCTCTCTCAGCGCCGTGGTGCCACCAGCTGACAGACGCGGTATGAGGCGTTCGAGCTACGGTGTGGCAAGCAGCTCGAGCGGCAAGCACAGTGCAACAACCTTCATCAAATCAGCTTGAAGCTGAGTGACTGCGAGAAGACTTCGTTCATCACTCCCTTCGGCGCTTTCTACGCTTTCTGCTACATCACCATGCCTTTTGGGCTGAAGAACGCGGGAGCCACCTATCAGAGATCTATCCAGTGGTGTCTTCACAATCAACTTGGACACAATGTTGAAGCTTACATCAATGACGTTGTCGTCAAGTCTAGGCTCAAGGACGATCTCATTGCCGACTTGGAAGAGACGTTCGCCAGTCTGCGCATGTTCAAGATGAAGTTCAACCCCAAGAAGTGTGTCTTCGGTGTCCCGTCAGGAAAATTACTCGGCTTTATAGTCAGTAACCGCGGCCTCAAAGCCAACCCAGAGAAGATTCAAGCCATCATGTGTATGGAGCCCCTCGAGTGGCCTAAGGGACGTCCATAAGCTTACTGGTTGCATGGCAACACTTTGCCGCTTTATCTCCCGACTCGGTGAGCGCGGTATGCCTTTCTTCAAGCTGCTCAAAAAGCAAGATAACTTCGCATGGACTCCTGAAGCCTAGACGATGTTCGAAGATCTCAAAAAATTCTTGACTTCGCTGCCGGTTCTTGTATCGCCATTGCTAGAAGAGCCGCTGATGTTATACATTGTGGCAACCACTCATGTGGTCAGCACGGCCATTGCCGTCGAACATCAAGAGGAAGGCCAAGTCCAGAAGGTGCAGTGTCCAGTTTACTTCATCAGCAAGGTGTTGGGCGAGTCCAAGGTTCAGCACCCTCAAGTTCAGAAGCTGCTGTATGCTGTGCTGATTACTTCTCGCAAGTTGGTGCACTACTTTCAACAACACAAAATCGAGGTTATCACTTCGTTCCCGATTGAAGATATTCTTCATAATCGGGAGGCTACCAGAAGAATCGCCAAATGGTCAATTGAATTTGGAGCGTTCGACATCTAGTTCAAGCCCTGTACAGCTATCAAGTCGAAGGCCCTGGTTGACTTTGTCGCCGAGTGGACAGAACTACAAGTGGCGCAGTTGGCAGAAAAGCTTGAGTACTGGATCATGTACTTTGATGGCTCTCTCATGCTCAACAGCGCGGAGGCTGGGGTACTCTTCATATCACCACACGACGAGAAGCTAAAATATGTGCTTCAATTGCATTTTTCGGCATCCAACAACCTTACAGAGTATGAAGCTCTCCTTCACGGGCTACGCATCGCCGTATCACTCGGCATCTAAAGACTGCTGGTTCGAGGCGACTCCCAGCTGGTTATTAATCAGGTGATGAAAGACTGGTCGTGTGCTAACGAAAAGATGGACACGTACTGTCAATAAATTGGGAAGTTAGAAAGCAAGTTCGATGGGCTAGAGCTTTCACATGTTTTGAGGCATGACAACGAGGCAGCAGATGAACTCGCAAAGATGGGTTCCACTCAGGCTAAAATACCACCTGGTGTGTTCCTTCATCAGCTCTTCAAGCCGTCCATCGATCTGCCGACTGAAGAAAAATCCGAAGACAAGCCCGAAGCTGTCCCCGAAACCGTCCCTGAGGCTGTCATGGTAATCCATCCTGACTGGACAACGCCCATCTTGGAATATCTATGGCACGACAGGCTCCCTGAAGACCGAGCAGAAGCTGAGCGCGTTCAACGCAGGGGTTGGAGCTATGTCGTAGTTGGCGATGAGCTGTACCGAAAAGGAGGACATGGCATCCTGATAAAGTGCGTGCAACCTAATGAGGGCAAGCGTCTACTCAAAAGAAATCCACGTGGGAATCTATGGGAGCCACGCGGCTTCCCGTACCCTCGTTGGCAAAGTCTATCTACTGGGTTTCTATTGGCCGACTACTCTAGCTGATGCCGAGCCAGTGGTCCAAGTCTGCAAGGGCTGTCAATTCTACACATGACAAACTAATTTGCCTGCTGAGGAACTTCAGATGATTCTCAGCTCATGGCCGTTTGCACTATGGGGGCTCGATATGGTCGGTCCGCTCAAAACAGCACCAGGTGGGTTCACCCATATTCTGGTAGCAATCGACAAGTTTACCAAGTGGATAGAAGCAAAGCCGATCGCCACTCTCAAGTCTGCCCAAGCTGTTGACTTTATGTAGAGCATTGTGGTAAGGTTTGGTGTGCCCAATAGAATCATTACCGATCTTGGGTCACAGTTTACCGGTGCCGAGTTCAAGGACTGGGCTGAAGACTTAGGCATCAGGGTTTGCTATGCGTCGGTGGCTCATCCGAGAAGCAATGGGCGGGTAGAATGAGCCAATGGTATGGTATTACAAGGACTGAAGCCTCGACTGCTTGAAAGCCTCAAGCTGCATCCAGGACGATGGCTAAAAGAGTTGCCCTCAGTCCTCTGGACTTTGGGAACTTCACCGAGTCATGCGACAGGTTAGACACCGTTCTTCCTCGTCTATGGAGCTGAAGCAGTTATGCCGACGGAGCTGGAGCTTGGGTCTCCCCAAGTTTGCAACTATCAAGAAGACAAGTCTGAAGACGCCCGAGTGGATGATCTGCACTCACTTGAAGAAGCAGCGCTATTCGGACGGCAAGGTACCACCAAGGCTTATGTCGCTACCACAATCAAAATATACAACATCATGTCTTTGCTGTAGGCGACCTGGTTCTACGCCGGGTTCAGTCCAGCAAAGACAGACACAAGTTGTCTCCTATGTGGGAAGGCCCGTACAAAGTGGTTGAAGTGACTCGCCCGGGGACTTACCGAGTCAAGACTCAAGATGGCGTCGAAGTCCCGAATTCTTGGAACATCGAGCATCTATGTCATTTTTATGTTTGATCTATGATCATATAAACGTGTACCTCATTCTTTGATTAATAAAGTTGGTATCGTTGGATCCAATTGGTTTCCCTTTGAGGTTTTGGTACTCTGAGTCTTTGAATCTGAAGCTTGGGGGCTGAGCCGAGTTATTTATTGCCTTGCTATTTATGATTCGTCTGAAGCACTCCTATTTGGACTTACTGCCGAGTCATTTTACGATCACACCAGTAAGTCAGGGGCTACACCGAATCGGTGCACAATTCATTTGATTTTTGATGCTGAATCATTTTTTCTCAAAGTAGTCAGGGATCTGAGTAATATTGGGTTTAGGCTTTTGGTCGAGTCAGATTTCCCGATGGTCGAGTTGTTTCTAGCTATTGGCTTTCTCTCGCCTACTTGGGATTATGATAAGGTCAGTCTTAAATCCCAGTTTGCAATATGAAACTTGATTATTTGGGAAAATTCTGACTGATTTTCTGCTCTCATGTACCCTCTGCCGAGTTGCTTTGCTGCTTCACCAGAGAGTCGAGGGCTATACTTGATACCCGCTCTTTTGTGGACTACTTTTTTTTCTGAGTCGTTAGAATTCTTTTTTTAGAATTACACAATATAACGCAAACGTCCACAATATGCATGTACCCTCACCCCTCTATGAACACACGTACGCAAACCCTACTCCTATGAGCACCTCCGAAGGATTGAACCGGTAGTTCTCGAGAAGGACTGAGCCAGCAGTTCTCGAGATTCACGAAGTCACCACAGGTGCCTCGTCGTCGATGGAGACGCCGTCTACCACGGAAAGCATAATGCTATTAAATCCTAGAATAAATCTAGAAAAATACGAGCACCCGTGTCAAGTCTAGGACTTGAACCTGGGTGGGAAGGTTCCACCACAAGAAACCTAGCCAACTGATTAGATTCTGAGCGGTGAAGATTATCAAATTTGGTGATGGTTTTTAGTCGCCTGAGGCTAAGTGTAATTGGCATTGTCATCTCTTAGCACTTGGGTAGCTTATCAAAGCTGGTTTGGTGGTCGGATCTGCAAAACGAAAACTAGTTTCTTAGAAAGGGTTTAGTTCCAGAAGTTGATTTATTCCCTTTGTGGTGTTTAAGTTCTCATGGACTCTCTACCAAGTCGTGTTGTTGACTCGCTAGAGTCGTGGGCTACACCTAATAGGTGCACTATTCGCGCACCTATTTTTTCTTTGATTCTTCATGATCTTATTTAAGTGTTTAAGTCTTCATGGACTCTCTACCAAGTTGCTTTGCTGACTCGCTAGAGAGTTGGGGGATACACCTAATAGGTGCACTATTCGCGCACCTATTTTTCAACTAGGTTTTTCAAAGGCTCTCGTCGCAGCAATTTGAGAAGTTTTTGGGAAACAGAAAGTTGCATTATATTAACACTTTTTTTACAATCAGAGTCCACCCTACTCCGTAAATAGGTCACTAGCAATGACCTTGGCTGTTGGCCTATAGGAATCTACCAGCAACTCTGCCTCCTCATTGGTGATCATTCTCGGAAGCCCATCCTTGAACATCTCTAGGTCCACCCCTAAGTAGAACGCCTTCACGTGCGCCAGGGTGTGGGCACTGAAGGACTCGGCATAGCTTCATCGGTCGGCCTCCAAGAGCTTGGCACCCTCCTGAAGAATGTGGACTCGCTCTTTGTGGCGCCTCTCTAGTCGGATCTCTTGCTGGTGCTTTGGCGCGATCTCGCCATGAAGACTCTGGAGAAGTGGATCGATCCCCATTTCCAGTGAAGAGATGTATTCATCCTTCAGCTAGATTTGGGAGTTGAACACTTCAAATTGTGCCAAAGCATTCAGCCGGTGCGTTGTGAATAACAAGATCACAAAGCCACAAGGGGAAAGGTAGAAGCTTTCGAGAGGGATGAGTACTTACTCTCCATATCGGCTTGCCTCTTCTCCAACTCATCCTTCTTCTTCAGGACCTGGGCCACTTCTTGGCTCTCCTTGAGCTGCTACTGGATGATGGCCTCAGCCGCACCCTTCTCGCCTTCAAGCTTTTCCATAGAAGCCTCCCGACGAGCGAGCTCAGTGTCCTTGGCTGCGGCAGAGTGGTTAGAACTACGACAAGAAGAAGAAGAACTGGGCTTGTGCAGTACCACTTACCAGCAATGGCTTGCTCGACAGCCTCCTTAGCCTCCTGCAGAGCCTGGGACTCGGTCTCCCGCGACTTGGCAGCCTGAAGCCAGTCCTGAAGGACCTTCACCCACTTCTCTGGATGCTCGGTCTCTTCCATGCGGGGAAGCATCATCTTTAGGAACTTGGTCTTCTGGCGGTTCCACAAGGAGATGCTCTGAGAAGACAAGATAAAGAAGAAATAAAAAAGCTCTAATGACTTGGCCTAAAATAATGGGTAGTCAGAGTGCAAAGGTGATCACCATGAAAAGAGATTGTCCTTCAGAGTCAAGTGGTCTATCTCCTCGGTTCCAGTGTTGAAACCTTGGTAGACGCCACTTGGACTCACCCATCATGTCTGGATCGACTCCTTGGTGTAGTCGAAGTGGGGCACAGTGTTGGCCCCCGTGATCTCTTCATCGTACTCTGGCCACGGGCGCTCCTCTTCCTCGGAGTCTTCCATGTCGGCAGCGGCGGGGCCCTTTGGGTTAGGTGTCGACTGGTTCAGCACTGAGGACTAGGGGCCCATCACTAGAGCTGAAGGAGCCACCTCAGGAGTAGGCGGGGCAGGTGTAGCAGCAGCAGCACTCAGAGCCATTTGGGTTGATGGAGCAGTCGGAGCAGGGCTCGGGACACGCTCCTCATTCATCGCAGTGCCGGTGTCCGTTTGGTCGGCGGCCAGCGATGTCAAAGGAGTCGTTTCCCTTGCTGTGGCCAACTACACCTCGCCTGATGGGCCGCCAGTGGTGATAGGAGCTGAGTTGGCGGCTGGCACGGCACTCGCATCGCCTGATGTGGCGCCTGGACTGCCGGTGAGATCAACAATCGGCGCCCTGCGTCAACAAGAAAAGGATGGCACTGAAGCATAAAAATTAAGACTTCAAGGTTAAGTAGGAGAGAGCTCTACTTACTTGTCGAAGTGGCACTGGAAGGTGGGGGACACCACTCGGAGCGCTAGCCTTGAGCTTTGCGCTGGCAGAGCGGCTCAGAGTGGTATTGCTGCCACCGGTGCGTGCAGACTCGTCCCGAAGGTCACCGGTGGGATAACCGGTTGCGTCACCTCCATGGCCTGCGGGAGAGGCCTCACCGTGGCTATGGTTACACACCGAGAAGCTGAGTCCAAGTTAGAGTCAATGATTGAACAACAAAAGGAAGAAAATTTTAAGGAACAAGGCTAACCCGGTAGTGGAGTGCCTCATCCAGCTAGGATGGCGTGCCTACCTGAGGGTTGGACTCGGCTGATGGGTGGGTCCGAGCCTATGTGAAGGGGCCCCAGAGCGGATGGAGTACTAGGTCCCCTTTGGGAGCTTCTCGCGCTGTCGCTCGGTGAGCTCCTCGGTCAGCGTCTTAGCGGCACACTTGTCACCAACCTGGGGAAGTACGGGAGTGTTGGGGGGAGAGAGACATACTTCTCATGAACCTGTCACAGCAAATTTGGAGAAATCAAGAAATCAAGACTCGAATGAAGCAAATACAGAGATTAACCACTCAGATCTTATCTTTGAACAGGGTTGGCGGAGGTTGTACATGCCAAGGCCGTTCTTGTACTCAGCCACTAGCTCTACAGGGATCTGACTGGCCTCAAAGAATTCATCGACCAGTCTCTCCAACTCTGCTTCCAGGAGGTTCTCTGTGGACTCCCTCGTTGGGTCTTCAACTCCCGCAAAGTCAAACTCTGGATGCACTCGGCTCTTGATGGGAGCGATGCGTGGATCAGGCAACTCACTAAAATGCTCGTAGGCGTGAGTCCTGCCTTCTTCTCCTTCAGGATCTTGATGAGATTTGGCACTTGGGCCGACTCGACAGTAGAAGGAAGAAGGGTCCAGTAACCGTGAGGAGTTGGAGACTGGCTAGAAAAGGGGGAGGGAACCGTCAATGTTCTTGACGTAAAACCACTCAGTGTTCTAGCTTTTGTTCGAGGTCTTCCAAATAAGTGCTTTTTTAACCTCTCACGGAGCTGGAAGCCAGCTCCCCCCACAAGATTGGGGCTCACCCGAGTGGGGTGGGGCTTAAGGGTGAAAAGAAATTGAAAGAAAGCCAAGTGTGGCGGAATGCCCAAGAACGCTTCGCAAATGTGGATAAAAGCACAAATGTGCGAAATGGAGTTTGGGTTGAGGTGATGAGCCTCGAGCCCATAGTAATCAAGAAGGCCACGAAAGAAGGGAGAGATTGGGATCTCAAATCCACGTGGGCAAAAGGACTCGAGGTGTAGTACCTCGTTTGTGTCTGGCGTGGGGACAACCTCTGCTTCCGCGGGCCGCCAGTTAACAACCTCCTTCACCGGCAAATGGTCATGCTCGACCAATGTCCTGAGTCTCCCATCGGAGCTCACAGACATCGGCCATGTCCTGTCCTCCTCGGATGTCGCCTTCGAAGCCTTCACCACCTTCTTGCTGCGACCCATGGTCCGATTGGTGGAGGTGGTTGAATGGGGCGGAGAGGGTTTTGGTTCAAGAGAGAGAAAGAGAGAAGATCACAAGAGCTCAAGAGGCGTGGGCGCAAGGAGGAAGACAAGAGCAAATGGCTGATATGCTGGCGTAATGGACAGAAGGGGGCCATTTGGGGGGATATAAAGGCGTGACTACACGCCCCCTCAGCTCCCCCGTCGCCGTTAATGACGGAGTATGCCAACCGATCGTTCACATTAGGGTTTTAGCCTTAGTGGGCTTTGATGGAACGCCACCTCGACATAATGAGGCGTGTGAATCGGGGCGTGGCTATAGTATTTACTGACATTTATCAGATCCTAGTTGTCCCAATATCCGAGAAAAAGATTTTTGTCTTACTCGAGAAGGAACCGAAGACTGCCAGCTTTTTATAAGCATTCGGGTGACCACGACTCAGCCCGGTGGCACGCCTTTTGAGGTTGAGGTACATGCCACTACCACTAGTAGGATGATGGTGCCACTCGGGAACCTCTCAATTGGGAAGCTGGTATGCTCTCGGGAGCCAAATCACTCGCTTGATAGGTGTGACTCGGATACCTTACGAACAACTCGGCTAGAGGGTACGTACGATGTGCTGATGACTCGGTTCTTTAATAAAAGACGAGGTGCCCTCTAAAGCCTTTTATGGGTCGGATTGTGAGTCCTTCCCAATCACTCTGCCGACATTAAAATTGACCATGCGAGATTTTTTAGCCTACGAGAGCACTCGGCTGGTAAGATGGGTTAGCAACATCGGGATTGCGAAGGACTCAGGGGCTGCTGATGATGACACATAACCCGGGTATCTACTAGATGGGCTTAGGCCACCACTCGGATAGGGGGTGGGCCGGGCCGCCAGGTCAAGACCAGCTGCTATACGACTCGGAATAACACTGCCATGTGCCCCAAGGTGTCGGAAGTCCAAGATTAGCTAGGCTTTCTATAAACCTGTTGTAATACGATATGAAAGATAGGTGCCGACTTGGCTCAGGACTCCGATTGTAATCCTGCCTCTTAGACTATATAACTAGGGGCAGGGTACCCCCTTCAAACATTCAATCTCGTCTCCAGCATAAGAAAACAATAGCCACCAAAGCAGGACATAGGGTATTACGACATTGGCGGCCTGAACCTGTCTAAATCGTGTCTCTATGATTTTCCTCGACAACCCTACATATAAATCTACTCGTCTGCACAAAGCTATGACAACTATATATTGTAAAATTACTTTCATGAAGCCCCAAGTAACATAAACTTTGTATTGTCAATGTATGTAACTATTTATATATCGATGATATTCACATGTAACTAATTTTATGGTCAATGTTAAAAAAAATTGAATCAGTAAACAACTTATATTTCAGATTGGATGGAGTATGAAACAGTGGTTGAAAATATCTCAAGCACTGATTGAAGCATGTACGACAAAGCTTCCGATTGCAATAATGAGAACATATAGGTGGCATCTCGGCTTTCTACGTGGACTAATGACAAAGAGAAGATGCACATCATGCCGCATATAATTCAATGGACTAATGATGGTTTATCGGCTCAAGCATTAACAATAGACATCAGTGGATTGGGAAGGCAGACCCAGCATCTTCTTTCATGAGATATAACACGCAATGGTGACCCAAAGTAAGTATATTCTCTCTCGATTTCTTCCTTTCATTCCAGGTCCAACCAAATCATGATGTTGTAGGATGATGTGTTACACCATCAGAACAAGAAGATCTTTCTTTTTTTTTTCTCGAGCGAGGTTAGAGCACATACAAGGTATAATATCAGCTGCCTGTAAGAGTTGCCACGTAGGATTTCTAGCGATGCAAAGAGGTTATAATGAGGAGAGAGATTGTTGTCTCTTGACGAAATGACTATCTATAATATAAGAAAAGAGTCGAGATGTGTCTTGTAGGATATCTACTATGAGGCAACAACAATAGATTGTGGGTTATACAAGCTGTCATTTGAATTGTCTAAAAATGACATGTACAGTGTATAGACAGCAGCCATTTCAACTGTTGTATGTATCCTTACAGAATGATAGAAGTAAAACTCTCATGCAACAAATGCTTGACAAGGGCTCTAGAGTTTACGCGGTGTGCATGCCTAGAATCAACTCATAAGCTACCCTATTTGGTCTTGCCATGTAAATTAAATACGGTAATTATTATCTTGGGATACATGTCAGAATATGATGTAATTATTACTTGTTCAAAAGAATATCTTCAATTTGGCATTGTCTTTTTCGTTCGAACTAACTCTGACTGTTAATGACTATCAATACATACTGACAGGATGTACCTATCTTTCTTGATCGGAAGACATGGACAGTTAACCTTGAATATATTTGGACGACACATACATTGCATTATTCTTTTTGACGGCTGGGAGAAGCCGTACCATACCGAATAGCCATGAAATATGTTAGGTTCCTAGCACGGTTTTAAAATTCTAATGTCGTTTTGGCTGTCCCTCAATAAACCCAGCTACTCGGTGATAATCTGAAAGCGTTACATTGACGCATGAATAAGACAGCACACCACATTGCATTATTCTTTTTGACGGCTGGGAGAAGCCATACCGTACCGAATAGCCATGAAATATGTCAGATTCGTAGCACGGTTTTAAAATTCTAATATTGTTTTGGCTGTCCCTCAATAAACCCAGCTACTCGGTGACATTCTGAAAGCATTACATTGACACATGAATGAGACAGCACACCACATTGCATTATTCTTTTTGACGGCTGGGAGAAGCCATACCATACCGAATAGCCATGAAATATGTTAGATTCCTAGCACGGTTTTAAAATTCTAATACTCACTCTGTTCATTTATCTCCATCATTTTAGCCTTCGGCGTAGTGACCAAGGAGCAGAATAAAACCACTCAGTTTGCATTTAATCATCACGTGCTGAGCGCATACGAGGAGTCACAGGTTAGGAACAACCAATGAGCAGTAAAGAGACAATAAATACAAATGGGTGGTAGCCAATGAGCAGCAAACCGAAAATAAATGCGGGCAAGTCCCAAGCTAATATGAAGGAGATTTTTGAATAAAAATTTTTTTCTTAGATGAAGGAGATAAATGAATGGAGGGAGTATCGTTTTAGCTGTCCCTCAGTAAACCCAACTACTATCCGAAAGCGTTATATTGACACATGACTGAGACAGCACACCATCCTCTTTCCCCTATCGCTTGGCTCCATCTCCATCACTTCCCAGGGGCCAGGGGCCAAATAGGAGCGGGCAAATAATGGACAAAAATTACTTCTTTAATCGAATGCCCACCCTGCCAAATTCCAAGGATTCCTTCCTCCAGATATAAGAGTCATCGTCCATGGGTTTCTTGGCCGCAGCTCCTTCAGTTGGCTCTTGGTCGGCTTCTTGCCCATTGCTGCTCTTCCTGAGAGAACCTCGAATTCCGCAAGAATTTAACTCGCTGTTGCAGGGATCGTTGAGCTCACGTGCAGGGGTGAAACATGTCGGGAGCTGCTCTTGTTGCAATAGTAGCTTCGATCGGCAATCTGCTTCAGGGGTGGGACAATGCCACCATCTCAGGTAAATCCTGTGGGCTAGGTAGATTCGTTTTTATCAGGCATGCGGATGATGTGATGCCGTTTCATTTTTATTTGACAAATATTATCCAACCACGAAGTAACTAGACTTAAAAGATTTGTCTCACAAAAACCAAACAAACTTAGCAATTAATTATTTTTTTTACCTATATTTAATACTCCATGTATGCGTCTAAATATTTGATGTGATGAGTGAAAGAGGAAATATTTTGAGTTTGCATGGGAAGTGAACGAGCCTGATGTAAGTGGTCGTTGTTCTATCAGATGATTCCTAGGGCCCTTGGGATCATCTTTGTTCACTGCAAGTTGTGGTCCCCAGGAACACGTGTAGTGGTCTCCTCAAAGTACAGGATAGCACTTTAGAGAATTCGATCAGTTGGTAGTCCTTTGATGCTGACAAAACATGGAAGTTTCATAGTCTCAGGATTATAATGACAATTTATATAAGCTGTTGAAATAAGAACTGCTCAATTCCTTATGTGGTGTCAAATTATTAGCATTTGCTATGCTTTTGTTATCAACATGTTGGAAATATTATGGAAAAAGTCTACATAACCCCTCAACTATTCAAAGGTGCATTACTTCACCTCCAAACTATAAAACCAGATTTTTTACCCCCTGAACTTTCTAAAACCGGTCAAATATCCTCCTAGGCGGTTTTGGACGGTGGTTTTGCTACAGTGACGATGGTTTTATCTTTTTTTTTAATTTATTTTAGCTGAATCTTTGAAAAATCATAGTAAATCACAGAAAAATCATAAAATGAAAAATCTAATTTTGTTGGACTCCACGTGAGTAGATCTATACAGTGAACATATAATATGGTATACTTTAGTACAAAGTTTTTGCTGTAGCTTTAGATTATGCTTTTCTGTAATTAATTGAAATAATTCATGACTGCAGCTTCTATGGTCCAATTATGGTGAAATTTTTATGGTGAGCTAATTATTGTATGCTTGAACTGTAGGAAAAATTTCATACTTATTGGATCATGTATAACTTAGTTATAGATTTATTTAGGTTTATGCTTGTTAAATCTATGGTTTATCTATAACTAAGTTATACATGATCCAATGAGTATGAAATTTTTACTATAGTTCAAACATACAGTAATTAGCCCACCATAAAAATTTCACCTAATTGGACCATAGAAGCTGCAGCTATGAATTATTCTAATTAATTACAGAAAAGCATAGATTTAAAGGTACAACAAAAACTTTGTACTAAAGAATACTATATTATATATTCACTGTGTAGACCTACTCATGTGGAGTCCAACAAAATTGGATTTTTCGTTTTATGATTTTTTGTGATTTAGCGGAAAGAAATAAAAAATAAAAAGACAAAACCACCGTCTAAAACCGCCCGGGGGCAGGTGGGGTGGGTTTATTTGACCGGTTTTGGAAAGTTTAGAGATAGAAAATCTGGTTTTATAGTTTAGGAGGTGAAATAGTCCACCTTGAATAGTTGAGGGGGTTATGTAGACTTTTTCCGAAATATTATCTTGTTTAAGATGAGCTGGGGTAAATATTGACAAGATAATTTTCTTCTCTAGCTGCTCTATTATATATAAAGAAGGAATTCAAACTAGAAAGTGAGCCTACTGTGGAGGGGCTGATTGTGGCCATGTCACTAATTGGAGCAACTATCATTACAACATTCTCTGGACCAGTATCAGACTGGATTGGCCGGCTCCCTATGCTCATCCTCTCTTCAGTTCTGTACTTTGTTAGCAGCCTCATTATGCTATGGTCCCCGAATGTCTATGTACTACTGCTGGCACGTCTTATAAATGGATTCGGTGTCGGCTTGGCTGTCACTCTTGTTCCTCTGTACATTTCAGAAACAGCTCCTCCAGAGATAAGAGGTTTGCTGAATACACTGCCACAGTTCAGTGGGTCAGGGGGGATGTTTTTGTCGTACTGCATGGTGTTCGGGATGTCACTGCTGCCATCACCTGATTGGAGGATTATGCTTGGGGTTCTCGCGTTACCTTCATTGTTTTTCTTTGGTTTGACAATATTTTATCTGCCTGAATCACCAAGATGGCTTGTCAGCAAAGGGCGAATGGCAGAGGCAAAGAAGGTGTTGCAAAGATTACGTGGGAAGGATGACGTCACAGGTCTGTATGACAAAAACTTTGATGCTCATTTCATCTAGGGTTCTATCTGACTGGTTTCTACTGATTACTCCCGAGGCATATTGAATTTGGCAATTGATTTCTTAAGTATCATGTTTCTGGTTAACTATTGAATGATGTAGAGTTCTAGAAGATATTACTTAGTCCGGATTGCATAGAAGTTGATAAGAAATGCTTGGCAAATAGCTATTTTACAGTGACATTCACACACTAAAATATGCTAAAAAAACAATTATAAATATGCTTACCGGCTTGTTTCGCTTTTTCAATAAATAAGCACACTGAAAACTACCACTAATTGATGCAACTAAATTTCTTCACATTGCATGGTCTGTTGATTTTTGCAAGGTATCCAATTTGATTATAATTACATTTTTAATGATAAAAGGTTCATGTTTGACCCAAAAGAATAAATAAAATTGACACCTCATTGCATGGTTAGAGACATAGGGAATCAGAATGTGATTTCACTATGATTGACCTGGTTAATAATCGAAGTGTTAGCCGATAGCCAGAGACGATTACTATTTGGTGCCACTGATATTTCAGTTTCTGGTTTGCACGTAGTTTTTTTGTTAATCAGTGACACCCGCAAAAAGATCATGCAATAATCCCAATTATGCAATTGCACAGGCGAAATGGCTCTTCTTGTTGAAGGGTTGGAGGTCGGAGGGGATACCTTCATTGAAGAGTACATCATTGGTCCTGCTATCGAACCAGCTGATGACCACGTCGCTGATGGTGATAGAGAACAAATAATACTATTTGGGCCTGGAGAGGGCCAATCATGGATAGCTCGACCTTCCAAAGGGCCCAGCATGCTTGGAAGTGTGCTTTCTATCGGATCTCGTCATGGCAGCATGGTGAACCAAAATGTACCCCTTACGGATCCTATTGTCACGCTTTTTGGGAGTGTCCATGAGAACATCTCTCTCGCTGGAGGAAGTATGAGGAGAATAGTGCCTTCTAAATTTGGCAGTATGATCAGTATCACAGATCAGCACCCCAAGACCGAGCAGTGGGATGAGGAGAACCTCCATAGGGATGATGAGGAGTATGCAACTGATGGTGCTGCAAGTGACTATGAAAACAATGTACACAGCCCTCTGCTGTCCCGACAGAATACAAGTGCCGAAGGGAAGGGCATTGCACATCACGGGCACCGTGGAAGTGCTTTGGGTTTGAGAAGAAGCCTGTCCGATGAGGGTGGGGAGGCAGCAACCAGCACTGGCATTGGTGGCGGATGGCAGCTCGCCTGGAAATGGTCAGAGCGAGAAGGTGAGGACGGTAAGAAGGAAGGGAGTTTCAAAAGAATCTACTTACACCAAGAGGGAGTTGCTGGCTCAAGAAGGGGATCTGTTTGTTAGGTTTTGATCTCCTGCCATTAGGCCCAACGGCCTTTTGGGCCTTGTTCTCGCGCCCTGATCGGGGGCGCCCAACCCAATATGGTTGGTGGGTCCCCGTCGCACAGCGCTATAAATAGGAGGTGGGGGCCGGGGCTCGAGGTACGAGGTTGACCGCGCAGCCAGTTCCCCACCGACATTCCTAACCCTAATCCCGATCGTGAGAGGGGCGCTGCCAGCGACGGGAAGCACCACCGAACCCATGGCGCCGGCGAACGACCCCAACACCGGCGCTTCCTCCGGATCGGCTACTCCCGCTCCCAGTGACGGTTTGCGCTTTCCACTGTTCTCTTTTCCTCTTACTAGTAGTTGTGGTAGTAGTTGTTTTAGGCCTTGTACACCTACTGTAAATCGAGATCTTGCTATTCCTACTGTGATTCGTACCCGATCTAACGAACTGATGAACTTCGAATAATAACATTGGTATCAAAGCCACGGTATATGAACGAAGAACCTAGATCGGGTAAACCGATTTCAAATCGGAGAAGAAATAATGAAATGAAAAACAACCCGATTTTAGATCGGGCAAAGAAACCTTCATCCAAACCCTAACTAACCCTAGATCGGGGTAACAGAACAAGAGAAGGACAAGAACTACGCGCACCACCGTTGTGCGGCACGGTCGCCGAGACGTGCGTGTGTGCGAACACCGGGAACAGGGCACCGCAGCGAAGCCGCTCGATGGCGGCGCGTTCTCTCACCGGGGAACGCGCGCGCCGGCGAGAGGGCCCGCGGCGGCGCCGAACTTCCTTCCCCAAGTCCGGCCGCCATAGGTGGCCACTAGATGCTGCTGCTCTGTGTGTGGCTAACGGGAAAGGGGGGGGAAGCAAGAAGAAATGAAGAAAGAAGAATCCCGGCCGCCACCCACCGAGCCGTCCCTAGCCGGTGGCCGCCGGCGGCCGCCAGCCGCCGTGGAGCGCTGGTCCGGCTGCGGCTGAGAGGAAAGAAAAATGGGGAGAAAAGAAAAGCCGGTGGCCATGCAGGAAGATGAAGGGAGCAGCTCCGGCCAGACGCCCCCCATGGCGGCCGCCACCCGCCGAGCCCGCTACGGCCGCCGGTGAAATCGCCTGTGCGGCTGTGGCTGGAGCTGAGGAAATGGAGGAAAGAAGAACCCTAGGGTTTGGGAGGCCGGCGGAGGAGGTTTTGATCTTGCGACTTTCGCTCGTGGCCGTCGGATGATGATGGATGGTTGGGATCATCCGGCGCCGATGTGGGCTGAATTCAACCCAGGCGGGCGGAAAGAATGTCGGCCCAGGCCCAGGTTACGGCCTGGGCGCGACAGTGTCCAGCCTGGGCCGCCGTTTCGGCAGAGCTGGGCCGGGCGCCTCAGGCCGAGCCGCGCGTGGGCCGGCTCCGCTGGCTGGGCCGCGGGGGGGGGGGGGAAGGATGGCCTGCGGGCCAAAATTGAAGAAAAAGAAGAGATTTTCAATTTTCTTTTTTCAGAAGCAATATTTATATGAATTCGATGAATATTTGAATGAATTTGAATGAAATTTTGATAGGAATCTTCGTGCAAATTTGTCCAACGACATTTTGCTCAGAAATAATGAAATTTTTTTTAGTGCTTCTGGAAAACAACATTATGAGAATTTTATTATTGTTTCCGCTGCGTACTTGATATAATTATTTTCATTATCAAATTCGAACCAACGGGGGAATTTGGTTTTGAAAAATGAATAATAATTGAAGATGAATTGTAGTATTGTTATTTTCTGACCAACGTTGTTAATAACAATATTATAATCTTGATTCATGAAAATTGTGCATTAATTTTATTTCTACCCAACGGTGATGTAAAATTATTGCATAGATGAATTATTGTTTCAATTTGACCAACGTTGAGTTAAAGCATATGATTTCATGTATAAATATTTCTCACTTACTCTGATGTGATTTCAGGAGGCAAATGCATTGTGAACATCTCGAACATCCCGACACTCAACGGGACAAATTACCGTGTGTGGCGAGAAAAATATGAACTTGAACTTGCATTGGGAGAGGTCGATTATGCCATCATCTCACCGTATCCCACTGAACCTGTGGATCCGGTGAGAGAAGACAATGAATCTGACGCTGATTTCACTGCTCGAAAGCGTGATCATGCTGAGATAAGAATGAAATATGATCTTGAACACAGGCAATGGACCCTCTCTAACCGCAAGTGCTTATTGGTAGCTAAGGCCACCATAGAAGAACAGATAAGGGGCTCAATCCCTAAATGTGCTACTGCCACAGAATATCTTGATAAAATCAAGAGTCAGTTTACTGGGTCTACCAAGGCCACAGCAAGTTCACTGATAAAGAAGCTTGTGAATGAAAAATATACTGGTGGTAGCATTAGAGAGCATATCTTGAAGATGAACACTACGGCATCTAAGCTGAAAGAAATGAATTTGAAGGAAGATGATTTCCTGATTCATTTGATTTTTGCTTCCCTGCCAAAAGAATATGATACTTTCATTGTGAACTACAATATGCAGCCTGAAAGATGGGGCATAGAAAGACTTATCTCAATGTGTGCTCAAGAAGAGGAGAGGATAAAATCCTCACAGAGTGAGTCTGCTCATTTTGTGAAGGATAATAAAAGAAAGAACTTTAATAGCAAGAATTCTAAACCACAAGGGAAACCCAAGTGGGACAAGGCCTCTTCCTCAAACTCACAGGGAAAGAAACCTCAGGAACCTGAAAATCAGCAGAGCAACTCCTATGGTGGAGCTGAAAAGGATCAATACAAGCACTGCTTTAAGAAGGGACACTACAAGAGAGACTGTCCAGACTTCCTGAAATCTCTACTGAAAAGAGGTGATGAATTTATTACATTTGTAGATGAATCCCTGTATTTATGTTATGCTAAATCCACTTGGTGGGTTGATTCAGGAGCAACTACTCATGTTGCAAATTCTTTACAGGGGTTAAGTGGGACGAGAACCTTGCAAAGAGGAGAAAGAACGATTAAAGTTGCAAATGGAGTACAAGCCGATGTTGAAGCGATTGGAGATTTATCTTTAGAATTGAACAACGGCTTTGTACTTAGACTTAAAGAAGTACTTTATGTTCCCTCTTTGCATAGAAATTTGATAAGTGTTTCGAAACTTGATGATGACAGAATTGATTGCCATTTTGGTAATGGCAAATGTAAGATACTTGTTAACAATAAATGTGTTGGTCTTGCCTTCCGACAAGACAAGCTTTATTTGTTATCCCTTGATGAAAATGCGAACAATGTATGCGATGAGAATATGAATGATTCCCCATCTGCGAATGTAACTAAGAAGCGGAAGCGAATTGATGATGCCTCTTCGAAATTATGGCACTGTCGCTTGGGCCATATTTCGAGGGGGAGAATGGAACGGCTAATTAAAGAATCAATTCTTCCGCACTTAGAATTTTCAGATTTAGAACAATGCGTTGATTGCATCAAAGGAAAGTATGTCAAGAAAATTAAGAAAAATGCCAAACGAAGCACAGGAACTTTAGAAATTATCCACACTGATATATGTGGTCCATTTCCTGTGAAAAGCGTGGATGGTTATGATTCGTTTATAACATTCACAGACGACTACTCTCGTTATGGCTATATTTATCCAATTAAAGAAAGATCGGAAGCATTGGATAAATTCAAAATATTTAAAGCTGATGTTGAAAATCAGCATGATAAGAAAATAAAGATAGTACGATCAGATCGAGGTGGAGAGTACTATGGGCGACATACCCCATATGGCCAAATTCCTGGACCGTTTGCAAAGTTTCTACAGGAAAATGGCATAGTTACTCAGTACTCCACACCGGGGGAGCCTCAGCAGAATGGAGTGGCTGAAAGACGTAACCGTACCTTAATGGATATGGTAAGAAGCATGATAAGTTACTCCACTTTACCGATTAGTTTATGGATGGAGACACTGAAAACCGCCATTCACATACTTAATCGAGTACCAAGCAAATCGGTGCCTAAAACACCGTATGAATTATGGACAGGAAGGGAACCCTCACTTAACCATTTGCGTGTGTGGGGCTATCCAGCTGAGGCAAAAGTGTTTAACCCAAATATAGGAAAGTTAGACTCCAAGACAGTCAGCTGCCATTTTATTGGCTATCCAGAAAGATCGAAAGGATATCGATTCTATTGTCCTGACAGACATACGAAAATTGTAGAAACAAGACACGTTGTGTTCTTGAAGGATAACATGATCAGGGGGAGCATGGTAGCACGAGAAATAAGCCTACAGGAGAAACGGATACATGTACCCACTCCGATGGTTGAAGAACCATTCTTTACGCTACCTGTTGCTGTTGAGCCGACAGTGCAGGACACTGTAGAGCCAACACCTGTTGCAAGTTCTCCCGTGGCGACAATAAATGAACATGAGGAACCTGTCCTTGAGGAGGCTGTCCTTGAGGAACCCATAGAACCAAACGTCGTACATGAGGAAGAACAACAACAGCCCAATGTGGAACAAGTGCCAGAGACCCCTAGAAGGTCTCAAAGAATAAGAAGGTCAGCTATTTCTAATGACTATGAAGTTTATGAAACAGAAGAATTTCAAATGGGGGATAATCCCACCTCATTTGAAGATGCCATGAGAAGCGACCACTCATCGAAGTGGCTTAAAGCCATGGAAGATGAAATGAAATCAATGAGTACCAACAAAGTTTGGGACTTGGAAATTATTCCTAAGGGAGCCAAAACAGTAGGTTGTAAATGGATCTAAAAAACAAAATATGACTCCCAAGGGAACATAGAAAGATTTAAAGCGCGACTTGTGGCGAAAGGCTTTACGCAAAGAGAAGGGATTGATTACAATGAGACGTTTTCTCCAGTCTCATGTAAAGATTCCTTCAGAATTATAATGGCACTTGTGGCCCACTATGATTTGGAGTTACATCAAATGGATGTAAGAACGGCGTTCCTTAACGGGGATTTGGAAGAAAATGTTTATATGGCACAACCGAAAGGTTTTGTTGTAAAAGGAAAGGAAAATATGGGATGCCGCCTAAAGAAATCAATCTACGGATTGAAACAAGCCTCAAGACAGTGGTATTTGAAATTTGATAGAACGATAAAAGGTTTTGGGTTTAAGGAGAATGTTGAGGACAATTGCGTTTATGCAAAATTCAAGAATAGAAAGTATATATTCCTAATCTTGTATGTGGATGATATCCTGCTTGCTAGCAGTGATGTCAGTCTACTAATAGAAACGAAGAAATTCTTATCCTCAAACTTCGATATGAAAGATCTCGGTGAGGCCTCGTTTGTTTTGGGAATAGAGATTCACCGAGATAGAAGAAAGGGGGTACTGGGACTGTCGCAAAAGGCATACATAGAAAAGGTTTTGAAGAAATTTAGTATGCATGCGTGCAGTGCTTCACCTGCTCCTATTGTCAAGGGCGATAGATTTGGGGAACATCAATGTCCCAAGAATGAATATGAGATTAATCGAATGAAAGCGGTACCATATGCTTTAGCAGTTGGAAGTTTATAATATGCTCAAGTGTGTACACGCCCTGACTTGGCTTTTGTCACCGGGTTATTTGGCAGATATAAAAAGAATCCAGGAATAGAACATTGGAAATTAGTGAAGAAAGTCCTGCGTTATTTGCAGGGTACGAAAGGCCTCATGCTAACATATAGAAGATCTGATTCTCTGCAGATAGAGGGGTATTCAGATTCCGATTATGCGGGAGAAGAAAGAAAATCCACGTCAGGATATGTATTTACTCTTGCAGGAGGGGCTATATCGTGGAAAAGCTCCAAATAAACCGTAACTACATCCTCGACAATGTATGCCGAGTTTGTAGCATGCTATGAGGCAACGGGGCAGGTGAATTGGCTAAAGGAATTCATACCCGGATTGAAAGTGATTGATGATATAAATAAACCGATGAGGTTGTATTGTGATAACAACCCAGCGGTACAATATGCTTACAACAATAGGTCAAGTGGTGCTGCCAAACACATTGACATAAAGTACTATGTTGTAAAAGATAAAGTTCGGGATCATATTATAAATCTTGAGCATATAAGTACAGAGAAAATGCTCGCGGATCCGCTCACTAAGGGCTTACCACCCAACATGTTCAGAGAACACGTAGCCGGCATGGGTTTAAGGGAAAGCCTATGATTCCCGAACATACGAAGGGCCCAAAAGAAACTTAATTCCAAACAGAGAAATGCGTTGTTGCTGTTAGTCTAACGGCACTAATTGCTGTGACGATGAAACAGTTCAATGCACTAATCTGCAATGGAATAGGATAGAAATAAGAAAAATATGAATCGAAGGATTGAGTATGAAACTAAAGAACAAAGAAAATGATGAGAGATCAAGGGGGAGAATGTTAGGTTTTGATCTCCTGCCATTAGGCCCAACGGCCTTTTGGGCCTTGTTCTCGCGCCCTGATCGGGGGCGCCCAACCCAATATGGTTGGTGGGCCCCCGTCGCACAGCGCTATAAATAGGAGGTGGGGGCCGGGGCTCGAGGTACGAGGTTGACCGCGCAGCCAGTTCCCCACCGACATTCCTAACCCTAATCCCGATCGTGAGAGGGGCGCTGCCAGCGACGGGAAGCACCACCGAACCCATGGCGCCGGCGAACGACCCCAACACCGGCGCTTCCTCCGGATCGGCTACTCCCGCTCCCAGTGACGGTTTGCGCTTTCCACTGTTCTCTTTTCCTCTTACTAGCAGTTGTGGTAGTAGTTGTTTTAGGCCTTGTACACCTACTGTAAATCGAGATCTTGCTATTCCTACTGTGATTCGTACCCGATCTAACGAACTGATGAACTTCGAATAATAACACTGTTGTCTCACTTCCTGGTGGAGGTGATGCCTCTGAAGGTGGTAAGTTCATACATGCTGCTGCTCTGGTCAGCCAGTCAGCTCTTTACCCGAGGGATATTACAGAACAGCGCATGGCCGGTCCAGCTACAATGCACCCATCAGAGGCAGCTGCCAAAGTTCCAAGCTGGAGAGACCTGTTTGAACCTGGTGTGAGACGTGCCCTGTTGGTTGGTATTGGAATTCAGATCCTTCAACAGGTAGATATATACCATACACAGTCGATCAGTTTATTGCACGGAAGTGCGTTCGCATTGCTCCTCTATGCTTGATATTTGGAAAAATGGAAACAAATTTAACATTCAAATAGCTAAATGAACCATAATTGATTTTCAAAAAGCAACTCACACACTTCTTTAAGTTCCTATGAAATTTGTAGCTTCAAAGATAAGATTCTTAACTGCATCCTCTCATGAGTTCACTAACTTGATTTCCTTTCCCTCGTATAGTTCGCGGGAATAAATGGGGTTCTCTACTACACTCCGCAAATTATGGAGCAAGCTGGTGTGGCAGTTCTTATTTCCAATCTTGGTCTCAGTTCGGCATCAGCATCCATCCTAATTAGTTCTGTCACTGCCCTACTTATGCTCCCTAGCATTGGTTTAGCCATGAGACTTATGGACGTATCTGGAAGAAGGTAACTTGTTTGTTTTTCATCTTAGTACTACCACTTACCCGAAATATGCAAAATCCGCCTAAAGTACCATTATATAATTCATCGCCTCTCTTTCTTCAGGTTTCTGCTGCTAAGCACAATTCCAGTCTTGATAGCATCTTTAATTGTCCTGGTTGTGTCTAATGTTATCGAGTTGGGTACAGTGGTCCATGCTGTGCTCTCCACAATTAGTGTCATCACCTACTTATGCTGCTTCAAAATGGGCTTTGGCCCCATTCCCAACATTCTATGTGCAGAGTTTTTTCCAACCAGGGTTCGTGGCATCTGCATTGCCATCTGTGCCTTGATATTTTGGGTTGGAGACATTATTGTCACATACAGTCTTCCTGTGATGCTGAATGCTATTGGTCTAGCAGGCGTGTTTGGCATATACGCAGTTGCCTGTGCCATTGCCTTTGTGTTTGTCTATCTTAAGGTTCCGGAGACAAAGGGCATGCCCCTTGAGGTCATCACTGAGTTCTTTGCAGTTGGTGCAAAGCAAGCGGTTGCAAAGGCCTAGTTCCTTCGGCAACTTTGCTTGCAACTTTTGCACCATGCAACTTGAAGGAATCTCACCAACAGGTTTGGGAGGTTTTTGATCTGTAAATGAGAGGAACGCAGACATGTGCCCATTCTCCTTAAGCGACACTGATCAATGGCAAAGAACAGCTTTTGGGTAGCGAAATTCCGTGTCATTTACCATCAGTTATTGCTTATTTGTACTTATTTGTACTGTATTAGGTATGTTGCTGTTAATAACTGCTTTGTGGTGGAGATGTTTTAAGTTCTGATCTGATTTTGAGGTACCATATGAAGTCTAAATAAAGAAAGTTTTTCATGTTGGTTGCAAAGCTTCTGCATTGTTCCTCAGTTCAGAAAGAAGTTATGATTAGTCACACGGTGTAATTATCTGCATAATGAAGTAGTTCTGTTGGGCATATTTCTAGAAACGAGATGCCTATGATGGCAGGCACTATTCAATTCAAGAGATTACTGTTATATGCCACCTTATATCTCCTTGATAATGATAACGCCTCTTTAAATGTGAAAGCACCAAAAAGGGTTCATGTTTTGAAAGTCAACTGTTTTGTGTGGAAAGGCAGCTCCATTTTGCTACAACAGAATCGGCTGGAGAGTCATCGTTACTTTATCATTGACGTTCAGATTATCCTAAAGAATATAGTCCATCAGTACTGCTATGTTTCTTGTAGGGCAATGCTAAGGTACAAACTTTACCTCCGAGGAGGTAATATTACAAATCAATTTGAGCCACTGATTTTTCACATTTTATGAATTACTTAATAAATTAAAAATTCCAGGAAAACAAAATAAAACCTTGGCATCCCCCTAATGACGGGAGGGAAATTCCTTTGAAGACATGCATGCCAATTCTCCACATGCATGCTATCCGAATAAATGGTGCTATCCGAAATTAGCAAGCCATTCTTTCTCTCTCCGTAATGAATTTGAATTAAAATCAAATAAATGGTGCTATCCGAATTTGAACTATAGATTTTCGTATGAATTCAAACTATGAATTTAATAATTTTCGTATGTGAATTAAGATCAAATAAATTCAAACTTGATCAAATTTATACTTATGACGTTGAGTAAGTATCATGAGAATAACTATAAAATATGTTTTTATATTAAATCTATTTCAACATATAATTATTCATATTATTTTGTATAAACTTGATCAAATTCATACATATGCTAACCACTCATCTAACATGCATGCATAGACACACTCATCACACACACGCTAACTAGCTTAACCATGTACACACGCTAACCAGGCTAACCAGGCTAGCCGCGTACACACACGACATGCTAATCATGTATACATGCAAATCCTAACACATGCAAAATCAAGTGTATAAAGTTACGTACAAAATAATTTGGTAATCAAAATATATCAACTATAAAGTTATAAAATTAAAAAGATTTACCATATCAGTCAGAGATCACGCATGCATCAATCAAATCCAGAAAAAAATATTTTTTTATATCTAAAACTTTCCTTATTTATCCTATTTTATAAAATAATAAATAAATAAATAAATATTTCATCTATTATCTCCTAGGAGGTAATAGTTCGTCGTGACTGTTTGATTGAAATAAATGAATGGCCCATAGTCATTTGGAGGTACCGCAGCAAAGCCCTTATTGTAGCAGACTATACTCTGTAAAGATCTTAAAAACTAATATCGTAAATGGCCAGTCATATTCTCGTATATGTAGCAGATAAAATGTTGTAAACAACAACATGAATATTACATCGTCACATGGACAAGATACTCACATGGCCGCTAGTCTTCTCCGCACCATCACCGACGATGCACAGCATCGGACCCCATTTCTGGAATCCACTGTGCTTACCGTATCAGTCCCTAGATCAGTAGCTGATATGCACAATTACATAGTAGCATCATAGTCATACCACAGTTACATTACATTAAAGGTCCTTACATCACAGAGTCTTACACAAAAGGCCTATTGGCTAACACATACATTACACAGCGGAAACTAAACATAGATAGCCTAAGCCACAGGCTGAACTTGGGAGCAGGCAAAACCCTAATCTATGCATCGTCTTTGGCATCAAAGTCGTACTCCTGCTCTTCTGCTGAAAATAAAGAGAGAGGCATGAGTACATAAGGTACTCAGCAAGCCCTACCACTACTGCAAAGTATTTTAGATGCATAGGGTAGGAACAAGGAAAGGCTTAGGGTTTTATAATTTGTAGAAAGCAAGGTTTAAATGCAGGTGGTATTTTTAGTGTGACTGTTTTAAAGAAAAGAAAAGGGAAGATAGAGGGCATCCTGGTCAAGTATAAAGAGGGTTGTGGGCCTTGGGGGAGATACATCAATCCCGCCAGTTCCCGTACACACGAGGCTTGACACGCCTCAAAAATAATTTATAGGTTATTGAGAATCCAAACACATTGAATCTCCTTTATCCAGTAAAACCACACAGCTACACATAGCCTCACACAGCTCCACACAACAAAATAAATTATAGTTTTCTCAAAGCACGCATGCAAAAGAACTCACGCCAAAAGTGTAATCATTGAGACCACACCATAGCAATGCCATTGACTGCAGGCACGGCTATCCAGATAGATTTACACTCTGTAAAAGTTGTACACTTTACCCACACATTATACCTAAGTTGAATCAGGCATGACGAGATCCCATACCCACTTTGCAAATCGCTACTACCAGGGGCCCATTCATGCACACAGATAGATAAAATGGATCCATAGATGAGAAGTCCAGAACTAGACATGGTACGCCACACAGGTTCTATGTCGGGCCAGACCACGGTACGCCACACAGGTCCCGTGTCGAGCCAGACCACGGTACGCCACATAGGTCCCGTGTCTGCTCCTAGTGCCTGCTGCACCCTGCCTCCAGGTGAATTGCGGCTCTAAGCTAGTGGGGTGTGAGACCAAGTCCGTCCCATACCGGGCGTGTGGTTGCACTATAAACGCTAGGTGAGACGTAACAATGAACAGGTCCTCAATCGGCCAGGGCAAGCTCTCCTTAGCACATGTACAAAGTAGGCACACGGCCATTGCTCACCCCCGCACTAAAATATTTTTACCCATTTTAACCCATTCACACCACTAAGGATCACGCAGCTTCACACAGTTCTAAACATTTGGAAAGACATGGTTAAAAGAAGTGCAGCACTAAAGTTGAGTATTCAACAGCATAAATATTTTTATCCTAAGAGTGCTACTATTCAAGGCATATCATATATATATATATATATTCATCATTATTAAGATTAATGATGAATAACCCTAGGTTAAACAAGGAACAGGTTAAGCAGTTATCACGGCATGGCTTAATTAAATTTTAGGTATAACTACACAACAAAATTAATATATTTTATAAACAAAATAGCATGCAACATTTATTTTAAAAGGGCAAGTTTTAAGTTGGTCAAATTTTAATTATTGCAAATATGGGATCAACATGATCAAGGACGGTAGGACTTGCCTTCGTCGAGGTCGTTGCCGGGTCCTGCCTTGTAGTTGGGATCCTCTGGGTCGTCTCCGAAGACATCTTTGTCTACACCTAGGCGAAGGACCAATGCAACACATCACTAACGGCGTGACCAAAATAAATCAAACAATCACACATAAAATCAAATAAAATAAAAAATAATCAAATTAGGTATGGTTGGATAGATCTCGAATTTAGATGAATTTAGGTGCAAAAATCACCCAAATTGGAGTTAAAATGATGGAGTTATGAGCTTCCAAAGATTAAATTAGGAAAAGATGAAAAGGGGGAATATTCCGAGAATATGCTCTTTCTGATTTTTGAATAAATAAAACAGAGGGGGTTATTTTTGTAAAAACTAAGGGTAGAACATAAATAAGAGTTTTTGAAGGGTTTTTGTGCAAAAGGTGCGGGGTTTGTGGTTGATAGATGGGCCTTGACCCCACTCGTCAGTTGACTTGGTCAACGGGGACAGCGGGGCGCTGTGCGGTGGACTCGGTCAACGGGCCGGTGGATCGGAGAGGGCTCGGGTCTGTGGTCCACGGTGGACCACACCCACAGTGCCTGAGAAATAGAGGTGCGTGCGGCGGGGGCTTGCCGGAATCTTCGCCGGACGGCGCGGTGGCTCGCTGCGAGCGATGGGATGCAGATGCTTAGGCTTGGGATGGTATGGCGAGTCATTGTAACACCCCTGGTGTTATAGTAACTAAAGACCTGCCATGTCATCATTTGCACTGCAAATCATCCATGATTAGGTTAACAATGTTATGCATCAACTAAAATGAGTTTGAATTCTTAGGTTGGATGTGTTTCTCGTTGTGTGGTTCGAAATCTGAAAACCCTAATTTCGACTATCACCGCAAATACTTAGTTTATGCCCTGCGTAATTTGAGGTGTATGACGGTGTTATACACTAGTGCCAAGTGTAGGGTATAAGCTCAAGTCCAACTTATAAAATAAAGCTTCAAGTTTGAGTTAGGGTTTGGAATCCAAAGCTTGTTACAAGTTTTTCCGATTCGAATTCGAATTCAAATTTGAGTAATTACTAAAAGAATTTCTTAAGTCAAACTGGTCAACCTAGGGAGCCATTTGGTCAACCATGTGAGGCTTGACTCAATGATATCCTAGGGTGAGGGTGTGATCCCTAAGTAACCCCAAGTTAAGAAAGAATCAAGTTTCAATTCAAAACCTTTCCGAAAACCCTAAAAAACGAAACCCTAGTTTTACCCCTTTTGGTATAGATCAAAATCTAAGCAAAATTTGGGAAAAAGTGTAAAACCAAGTTTGTAGATCTTTTCAAGGGCTACAAGTTTGATGTTTTGAGTTTTCAAAGTTTCAGTGTAAAATTTGAAGTAATTTTGAAAAGATTCAAATCTCAAAATTGTCCCCTTTTCATTTTCCCTATCCAATTTCAAAATGGAGGCATAATTTGAAAATATTTTGAATAGCAAAGTTGTAGGTCTGCCCTAGATGTACAACTTTGGTATTTTGAATTTTTGAAGTTTCAATACAAAATTCAAAGTAATTTTGGTTTTTTAGAATTCTAGAAAATGTCCCTTTTTGAATTCAAATTCAAATTTCAAAAACTAAGCCGAATTGGAAAATGTTCATATTAAGAAAGTTGTAGATCTTTGAAAATGGAACAACTTTTGTATTTACAGATTTTTCAACTTCTATTGAAGATTTGAAAGTAATTTGAAATTTTCTTCTAGTGGCAATTCGGTAATTTATTTGAAATCCTCGTCAATCACCGCACGCCACCTCCCGACGACGCCGGCGACCTTCGCTCCGCTTCCAGGCGCGCCCGCGGTGTCCCGTGACCGCCTCGTCACGGTCGGCTTGCTCCGCGTGTCGCCACAGCACCGCCTGGCCTCTTCTATAAATACCATCGTCGTCGCCCAAGCCGTTTTCCCTTCCTCCTCCGCTTCTCGCCGCGACCGGCCACCGCCCGCCGCTGCCCAAATTCACCGCCGTTGTTGCTTCACCGCCCAGCAGCTCTCGCTTCCAGCTCCGCAGCGTGTGCGCGCAGCTCCTGGAGCACTTAATTGCGCCTCAACTCCTCTACACTAGCCCGCAAGCCATCTTCTTCCTCGCGGCCGGCAGCGATGCCACCGTGACCGCCTCACCGTGGACCAGCCACTCCAGTGCCTCTGCGTCGCCCCCAAGTTGCTCAACGCACTCACTGTGAGCCCCTGCACGTGATGCTCCCCTTACTTTAACCGCTACCGCTTTGTAGTCGCGTTTTGCTCGTCGTGTCGCCGTTCGGGTCGCCGCCGAGACCGCCATGGCCGCGGTAGGGTCCTCTCCGTGCGGTAGAAGGTCCAAGTTGTGTCGCAGTTAAGTTCGCGGTGTTCGGGTGGTGGTGTTGGGATGGTTGGCACGGGTCCGATTCACCGGAGACTCGCCGACGGTGAGCTCACCGTCCGTGGTCACCGCGGTGTCGCGTCCGCGCGCGCGGGAGAGAAGGAGAAGAGAGGGAGCGGGGGATGACAGGCGGGACCCGGGAGTCAGAGAGAGAGCGGGAGCGGGCGCGCGAGCAGGCCGGGCCGCGCCAACGGGCCGCGCGCGAGCGGTTGGGCCGGGCCGAGAGGAGAGAAAGGAGAAGAAGCAGCCCGCGTTGATAGTTTTTGTTTTTCCTTTTTTTAAAATGTAAAATGATTTTTAGTTTTGTTATTTATGTTATAAATTATTTATAATTCCAAAAATTGTGAAAAATTTTGAGTAACCCTTTTACACTGTGTACTATTTAAGAAAAATAATAAATATCAATTTTAAGTACTTTTTATAGGTTAATTAATTAGTCCATTTAATTCTTAAGTGGTACTTAATTAATTTTTCTAGGCTTATTTATCTATCCAAAAATCATGGAAATTGTTTTATCATCTAATTATAATATAAGCTTCTTAAATTAAAAATTTTAGCTTAATTAGATTAAGTTAATTTTTATTCTTAAGCTTATGCTTTGATTAATTAATTGATTAATCAGGTAATTAGGGCATAATAATTAATGTTGCTTGACTTTATGATTGAGTGTTGACTTTAGGTCATTAACCCTTAATGACCTTTAGCATTCTTAATTGGTTGCTTAAGCTTTCCTAATCATGTTGTTAATTCTTGATTACTGTTATTTCATGTGTTTAACAAAGTCCCTTAATAAGTTGCTTAGCGTAATCGGACCCTATTAGATTAGGGTTAGGTTAGAAGCTTTTGTTGTTCAACTGTATCGTGAAGGGAAGTTGTACTCAAGTTGTTAACTCTGTTAAGCATCCATCGAGCATCATGTTTATTATCTCATCATCCTAAAGCATGCATTATCATTACGTATAGTTCCCGTAAAAGAGGAAGGTACCGAAGCCGAACCCGTCCCCGCAGAAGAACCGATGTCCGTGGAAGTAGGGTTTGACATCTGCGGTACTGAACCCGAGCCTGAGTTTCCCGTCGACCAAAGCAAGCCCCGGTTACATCTAAACTTACCTTGCAATTTGAAAAGTTTACTTAACTTTTATTACAGCTCTATTGCATTAAGTGCTAGGAGTTGAGTGGTAACCTAATTACTGCATTATCATCCTTGATATTCCAATACCATCCTTGTTACTGTTTTGATTTAAAAATGCATAGTATGCTTAGCATTGCTTAATGAGAAAACTTTAAAACTTTTAAACAAAGTTTGAAGGGTTGTTGGACAATCACTTGATGAATGTTAATGCTGATAATTTGAGACCGGTCGGTAGACTTGCATCGGGAAAGGAGTCCCCCTGTAGTGTCTCCGACTGAGTCAGTTAAGGACCGTACCGTTGTTTGAATTATGTGCGTCGAGACTTTGTAACTGATTACATGCTCCGGTAAGCCTAAGACCTCGGTAACGCCAACATGTGAACGGCCAACCGCGCACTGGGAGTGGAGAGATGGCGAGAGTAGTATGTACCCTCGTAGCCAAGGGCTGGATTGGAGGTGTACTATACTCTCGGGTGGCGCTGGACCCGGTCATGTTTTGGAGGATCTGAGTGAAGGTTGATATATGTCGGTTAGAGTCCTACATATGTCGTGTGATTAGGAATCCCCAGCTGGGTTTAATCGATTCGAATCATCGCTGCTCCTCGGTTAAGGAGACTCGATTCTCTATTCAATATCGTAGATAAGAAATGGAACTTTGGTCAGAGAATCAGAAAGATATTGAAGGAGTTATATGATCTAGATTAGGATCATTTACATTCTGTTGATAAGTAATATTGAAATAAAATCGTGATCTTAAGGATTCACCATTAGTAGCTTTTATGCAAAAGAACTTGACTTCCTGCTGGAACCTCACCTTGATTCCCCTGAGCCTGCATTCCTGAGTCGTTCCACTAGTTTTGTCAGTTAAGTCTTGTTGAGTACTTTCGTACTCAGGATTTGTTAAACCCCTGTTGCAGGTGCGTCTCATGAGTAGGTGTGTTTTGGACCCTGTTGCATGACCGTCTTTGCGGTGAGCGACGACGAGTAGAGATGTTTGGCTCTTGGGCAGAGCATCACGTTTTGGTGTTGTAATAATGTTAATAATGCTACTCCACTACTATGGTTGTAACACTAAACTTAAGTTTTGTAAGTTTGGAACATCAAGTTTGTAAACTTATGTTAGGTAAGACTTCCGCTTTTGTACTTTGATGTAATTTATTATATAAACTGTTGTAATACTGTGATGCCTCTGTAATGTGATCCTGCTCGGAAGATTGTGGATGATTCGAGTTTCCCGAGGACACCCGACAAGCTTCTTAAGATCTGTGGTACACTTGTACAGTGGTTAGAATTCTTTAAGACAATAACAAGTACAGGTGGGCCATAGTAATTAGGAGGTTCTGCCACAGCTGGTATCAGAGCGATCATGGACAGAGCGATTGTAGTATTACATTTCAAAAACTTCAAAACGTTTGGGTCAAATAAATGTAACTGACTATTTTGGTCCAAATTGCTTATTACCTATCTCTATTCCTCTGGTAGATCTTTAGTCATGTTTAAAAGCTTTTGGTGGAATAGCATATTAAAAGTGCCCTATAAATAAAGTTTATGTTCTGTTACCCTTGTGCATTTAATTCAAAAATCTTTAATGATCGTTCGTATGTTAAGTCATGCATCATGCTTAATGAATCTGTTAATTTACCTTCCCCGTTACTGAGGTTTGGGTTAAGTAGTATCAATCCTATTCATGCTAACCTTCAGATCCTCCCCAGCTATCTTTACCAAATTCTACCTTTTCCCGCTACAGGATGGCCCGTACTAAGTTGACGCCCCGCAAGTCCACCGGACCAAAGGGAGTTTCTCGTCGCCAGCTTGCTCCCAGGGACGAAAGTGCTAGCGACAGCAGGACTGTCCCTCAGACGGAAATAGAGAGGCTTTCCGCCGAGTTAGCCCAGGCTACACGTGATAGAGCTACAGACGCTATCCAGGTCGGAGAGTTACAGAATCAGCTACGAAGGCTCACTGGGGCTCATCTGAGCTGTGAGCGGATGATGGGTCGCTTAGTGACGGAAAGGAATGAGGCATGGCACCGAGAGGATGTTGCCATGGAACGTGCTGAGGAGTTACAGTTCTATGTTAACGATCTGGAGGGAGATAATTAGGTTCTCCACGAGGAAGTACATCAGTTGTTCTATCAACTGCATCCTCCACCTGGTGCAGCTAAGCTAGACCCTGGTGTTATCCTCGCTGATGGTAGGGAATCTGCAGAGGAGTCAGAGGAAGAAGAAGATCTGGAGGAGATGGAGCCTGTGGACGAGAGTGACGATGAAGGAGGTCACGTTTCAGGACTGGACACTGACCGTGAGGACTGAGTTGGTCAAGTGCAGTGTGTAGATAGAAGTTTATGTTTGTTGTCAGCCTTAGTTAACCGGGAAGTCCGGCATGTGTGCGGACCTGTATAATAAATAAATGCATCTGCGTGGTGTGTTTGTAATCGCTTTTTTAAAGGTTCAATAAAAGTTTATGAATAAAGTTTGGCTTGTTATCAACAGATGGCTCATAATGATGATGGTACGGGGGCTGCACAGGGTGGGAATGGTGTCCCTAATCCACCACCCGTTCCACTAAATATGCAGAGGCTATGTTCGCCCTTGTCAATGCTACCGCAGAAAATGCTAGGTTACTAAGGGAAGTGGTTCAGAATAATCACAATGCACCACCTGGCAATCGGGGTCGGAATAACCACCGGAATGAGACCACTTATGTGGATTTCACTGATACCCGGCCCCCAGTGTTTTCCAGAGCTGATGAACCGTTAGAAGCAGATAACTGGCTCCGCACTATGGAGCAAAAGTTTGAACTCATAGAGTGTAGTGACTACCAGAAGCCGGTGTTTGCAGCCCAACAGCTTCGGGGTGCTGCCGGAGCATGGTGGGGAAATCACCTTGCTGCACAGCCAGCTGGTCATCGGGTGACCTGGGCGGAATTCCGTGCGGCTTTCCGAGCTCACTTTATTCCAGAAGGAATTATGATCAGAAAGTTGGAGGAATTTCTTGCACTGAAGCAGGGAGACCAGACAGTAATGCAATATGTGGGCAAGTTCAATCACCTATCACAGTATGCTGCTGACCAAATCAACTCTGATCGCAAGAAGTGTTGGGCATTCTTAACGTCATTACCAAAAGTAGACTTAGTTTTCTAATTCTGATAACGGCGCCAAAAATGCCGAACCTATCCCTTATGCCACTTAAGCCAAGTTGTCATCCCCAGCATGACATGAGAGACGCGGTATTGAAATATGCAACTGCTCTTCTAAATAAATAATAAATAAGATCTGCAAGCGCACAGATTAATACCTATGTAGCATTTTAACCAGGAAGTATTCCAGGTATCGTTATTTATATTTTTACCACTGGGAAGGGATTACTAACATCAATGTTGATTATGGAATGGAATATAGGAATGAGTATCAATCATTGCATGTATAAGTGAGAGCATTCATCTATCTCTTGCATACAGGGGTAAGTGTCACATAAAATATAGATAAAGTATGAATGGTGACAAAGATAATTAATCTGATCAGCTAGCCACATATAATAATGATAAGCACCTCAACAGATATTCTAGCAAGTCATTAGCATGGTATTAGGATGAACTACAAGGATATTTCCTAAGTTATTCTTAACTATAAAGTCTAGCATATCATAGTTAGTGCAAGTACACTTGGCAATCATTGCGAGAAAGGACTACGCCCATGCATAGTGATATTATCAAGGAAGATGAGAAACATAGCAATCACTCCCCCGTAATAATGTTGCTCTGCCTGCCTTACACACGGGAGGGGGACTATATAAGAACCAACGAAGCTGTCACCATCGCGGACCACCCCACGATCCGGCATATAAGGTGCAATCGCAGATAAATATGGTCTAAGCACCACGCCTACACAATATTTATCATTTACCCATGGACCCGATGGATAAACGCTATACGATCTTAAACATGTATATAATTCCAATCTAACTAAGCCAAGCGTATAACTACGATAAACTAAGAACAATATAATCGCAAACATAAACAAGTAGAGCATAGTCATAATCAATATATTGAAATAGAACAAAGTTGTATTCATAATATTGAAGAACAAAGATGAACAATGAAGAACAGTAAAGGAATTACCAAGAATCCTCTTGACAGATCCGGAAACCAATCGAAGATTGACTCCTTCTAGTTCTAATCCTATGTAGCTATGCTATACTAGAGATCTAGTTGATGTGGTGGCTCTAGGGCTTGATCAGAGACTCTCCTCCTGAGATTAGGGTTTGAAGAATTGAGAATGAGGGAGTGCCTCCTCCAGGGGCCAGGGGTCCTGCTTATATAGCCCCCTCAAGTGAACGTGGGCCGTCGGATCAAACCGACATTAATCGCACGGTTTTCCTTGATCCCTTAGGTCGGTGGAGCATAATCCGTGAGACGGAGCCTGATTGGCTCTCAGGCGAGGGCGGGCGCCCTAGGGAGCAGGGCGGGCGCCCTGCCTCCGGGCCCGTTCGGCCTCCCGTTCGATCTCGTGGCTTCTAGAGTCTTCTAGATGATAGAAAATCGGTGAACACGTTATTATCTCTATGTAAACCCGACATGTGGGCCTTTCCTCCGTATTTTCTGATAACCCCCTGCAGAAACAGACAAACACCAAAACTCGTGGAATTCTGTCAGATAAAACCCTAAGTCTAGGTGTTGGTTGCATTTGGATCCTTTTCTTTATTTATTTGATAACTATATTTGGTACTTAAGGACCGTCAACAAACTCCCCCAAGCTTACCTCTTGCTCGTCCCTGAGCAAGGATAGACTCATTATGGAGCAGAAGTTGCTGCAACGCCTTTGAACGTTGACGGTACATATGCTTTCAAATAAGGTCTCATCCCTGAGTTAGAGTAAACTGTCAAGACTTAAAACTTACTCATTTTACCTTTCACCATGGGGCTTGCAACCGTCACCTGCATCTTGAGTGGTTAAAAGATAGAACGGTCTAGTCAAACGCCATGTCTCTTATTCTTGATCAGCTATAGCTCTGGAGTTTTTTGCAAATTTTTCAAATAAAACTCAGAGATTCCTTGTATGACTTTCTCGGGTCTCTCTTTTGTGGTATTTCTGGATCCTTACCAAGGCAGTAATGGTATATGCCTTCTCTCTCAAAGTATGTGGTATTTATGGTATAAGGCGTAGTGACATTGCCTTCTCTCTCACCCTACTCTAATAAGGCTTTGATATCTGGAGCTCATAGGTGGGAGATACAGTATACATACTCATAGAACATTTATTGCATAGTCAAACCATGGATCCAGAGAAACAAGTCAATAAGTCAAATCAAGATGTGCATGTGTGGTGAATGAGTGGTGTATGGTGATGATGGTGATAACAAAAGTCTAATGCTCTTTTTGAGGGAATACATACCTTTCTTGCTTTTTAAAACTTTTGAGGGGAATGAGATGCTCTATTTTTTTCTCTCTTTTTTTTTCTCTCAGGTGGGTATCTTGTACCCCTAATTCTACTGTCGGACACTTGTCCATTTTTACCTCTCGTCTCACTTTTTCTTTCTTCGAGGTTCCGAGCACTTGCTCCTTTTTATTTCCTCGTTTTTTTAGAGCAATCTCCCTCTTTTGAAAATATAGCAAGTGGTAGTAGAAATGACTTGAGCATTAACTTCACAGGGAATAACAGGAATGGGATAATGTTTTTGGCTATTCTCTCCCGGGTCAGGAGTAGAATAATTTTGGGTGAATCTGGAGATGGAAATGAGTGGATATATGTGGATGCGTACTTCCGGAGTAGAAGCAGCATGTATGAGTGAACGTGCAAGTGAATCTTGATTTTAACCACATGACAAGTTCCTAAGGGTCTACACAGCTTGACCACACTCAATGCCCATAAGCAGTAAGTAGTAAAAGTGTGGCTCTTATTCTAACAAGCATGTATATATGGCTGTGGTAGGAATTTAAACTCTCATCATACAGGAACTCATCATGCAACATTTTAAAGATTTTCAAAGATAAAATTCTCCAGAATTCTAGCATCTCTAGGAACAGATAAACAGCAGCTCAACCTTCCCATATCATATCCGCTAACAACTTAGACTTCAGATCAAGTTCTCTTCCCACTAGTTCAGGTTTATTGCCAGTTTTAAATTATAACAGTTATGTCTAAACTAGAGAGAGAACAAATTTGAAAATTAGGCAGAGCAACTATTCATCATATCTATGCTAGAGTTTTATTTTCAAGATTCAGTTTAGCATAGCTACTTTATTTATTTATTAAACTAAGCAAATATATATAAACACAAAATATTTATTTGGGTTTTCATGATTATGCATCTTTTTATTTTAATAAAGCATAGGTATAAATGTAGATAAAAATACTTATCGGGATAAATGGGGGTGCTCTCCCCCAAGCTGGATCTTGACGTAATTTCTTCTGATGTAGCTAGCAGGTGCAGAGGTGTATTTGAATGTCGGCAGCACCCTGACAACGATTAGGATGTCCTCCATCTGCTAGTCTTCCTGAATTCTGTGGAGCTCAAATAGACAACAAAGCTTCGTGGAACTTGATTAAGCGTTAGCATAAATATCTAGCCTTTATCATGTTTGAGCTTCCTTGATAAATGTCACTCTCTATTTTTATTTTCATTTTTATAGAACAGAAAAAATATATATTATTATTATTATTTTTTTATGCCACCACAGTGAATGTACTTATGGGTTTTATGCCACTCGCATACTCACATGGGGCTTACTGTTTTCAACATTTTTTTAGACAGAATGAACATGATTAACTGAGCAATAATTAAAGGGAAAATGATAACTACCAAGTTTACCTCTTGGCACGGCGTTCGGTGTTTTTAAGTCCTCCGAACAGGACTTCTTTTCTTCTTAGTTGTCCTGGGATTTGGGTGGCGTAGACGGTGGTTCCGGCAGCGCCTCCTCTTCTTGTGTAACTGTCTTCACTTTCCATACCCGACTTGGTGCTTCGGTCTCCTGTTGTGTATCCTCGGGCCTTATGACCTCTCCTTCATAGTCTGCCCATACGTCCTTGATGGTTTGCCTCCTTTGGTTACGGTTACGTCGCCTTCTTCTTGTCCTGACCTGCTTAGAATCTTCAACTATATAGTTAGGGTCATTAAAGTAGCGGCGTACCTTCTCAGAGGGGAAATGCATATGGACTTCTCCGGTTCCAATGTAGATGATTGCTTTGACGGTGCCTAGGAACGGTCTTCCTAGGATGATGGGTGGATCGTACTCGTCGTCTCCCATGTCAATGACCTGAAAGTTTATATGGACAAAATGATCGTTAATTTTAACAGGGACATCGGTTACTATACCTTCGACCTTTCGGGATGTCTGATCTACCATCTAGAGCTGAGTGTATGTTGGTTTTAAGGGCATGGTCCCGTACAAGAGCTGATAGGTGACTGTGGCCATTATGTTGACGCCTGATCCAGTGTCGCAGAGCGCCTTCTGAAAGGAGTATCCATTGATTGAGCACTCAATGCTTGGCATACCTGGGTCGTCCTTCTTGATTAGGAACGGCGACTTGAGTCGTCGGTCTTGACCTCCTTGAACTGCAGTGACCATCTTAGCTGATTCGGTCCATCCTTGGTTGTTCTTGTTCTGTTTGTTCCTCCTGTTGGTCCTCTTCCTTGGTTCATGTTGGGGTTGCTCTGGGATTTGTGTAATCTTGTTCTTGAAGGAAAACGTCTCCTTCCTCCCCTTGATGTTGAAGTTGATCTTTGCAGCGCTGGCGTAGATGACAGCTCCCGAGGTGTTCAGGAATGGCCTTTCCAGAATAACTGGTGACCTCTCATCGGACCCGGTCTCTATCACCACGAAATCAGCTAGAGCATACGAGGTACCAACTCGGACACACATGTTCTTTAATATTCCTTTAGAAAAGCTTAGTGTCCGATCTGCAAGCTGCAAACACATAGTTGTTTCTGATAAAGGATATGTAAAGAATTTTTCATAGAGTACCTTGGGCATAATGTTGACGCTGGAGCCAAAGTCGCAGAGTGCTTCTGGGAAGTCCACCATGCCGATGGAGATCGGGATGACGGGGCGTCCTGGATCGCCTCTCTTGACTGGCAGAAGGTCATTATGTACTCCGACAGCGGGATTACTCCAATAGTTACCTGCATCAAACATGTCTACAAGATTTGCAGATTCTAATCCTTCCGGTTGTGATGGTATACCGGGGTTAGTAGCAGGAACAGCAGCAGGTATTTGATTTAACTGAGATTCAATCATTTTATTAAAGCTAATTTGGTTTTTGATGGCAGTAGAGAAATTATCCATTCTATTATTTATGTTTTCTAGTATTTTATCATTGGATGCCAATTTCTTAGACAAGTTATCCATTAGCTTTCCTTGATTAGACACTAACTCTCTCAGGGGTGGAAAATTATTATTGTTGTTGTAAGAGTTATTACCTTGATAATTACCTGAGTAGTTACCTGAGTAGTTAGGCCTCTGTTGATTCCAACCTTGATTTTGTTGAGGACGGTTGTAGTTGTTGTTGTTGTTGATGTACCTTGCATCCTCAAGCATCTCAGGGCAGTGATTGCCTGAGTGTCCAGTATCTCCACATTCCTCACAAGTCATGTGAGAGTCGTAGACGTTCATGACTTCTCTTTTGTCTCCAGCTTTGTCATCGAGCTTTTTCATGAGTAGGTCTAACTTTGCAGACAGCATGTCTACCTCCTTGAGCTGGTGCATACCTCCACCCTTCTTGCGTGTTTGAGTCCTCTCTTCGTTCCAACCTTGGTTGGACGCCATCTTCTCCACAAGGGCTGTAGCTTGTGGTATGGTGAGTGATAGAAATGCGCCTCCAGCTGCAGCATCCATGGTCTCACGAGCACTAGTGATGAGCCCATGATAGAAAGTCTGCATAAGTAGCCAGCTTTCCATTCCATGATGGGGACATTCTAGGATGTAATCTTGAAAGCGCTCCCATGCTTCTGGAACGGATTCATCATGTTGTTGGTGAAAACTTGTAATCTTCCCACGAAGAGCATTGGTCTTGCCCATGGGAAAGAACTTAGCCAGAAAGTTCGTAGAGCAGAGTGCCCATGTAGTGTTCTTATCCTTCGTCGCGTAGAACCACTGCTTCGCTCTCCCCAATAGTGAGAATGGGAAAAGGCGAAGTAGTATGGCGTCTCTGGGAACATCTAATATAGTGAATGTGCTGTAAATCTCCAGGAAGTGTTGGAGATGAGCACTTGCATCTTCGTGCGGCTTCCCACAAAACTGGTTGGCTTGTACCATGTTGATGAGCCCTGGCTTGAGCTCAAAGTTCTTGTCGATGGCCGTGGCAGGTCCAGTGCGGATGTTGTCCGTAGTGGGAGCTGAGAACTCGCGGATCGTCTTGTCCGCCATGGCTGCGAACTCTGTTGACAAATTCCGGATGAAACTTCGGCGGTCTTCTGGATTGGATGAAGTGTTGCGTCGAAGTGTTGACTTCTTGAGCTTGGCTCTTGCCCCTCTGATTAATGCTTCGGGGTTGTCAACAAAATTTTCTGGAAGATGTCCTCTATTCATACATCACCCTGCAAAACAATAAGAATGGAAAAATATAGGGGTAAATCTGTATGGGAGAATTGATGATCTCAATCACTTAATGATGCGAATGATGACTCAAATTCCGTATTCATTCCTTGTTAGTAAATCAACCTTCCCCGGCAACGGCGCCAAAAATGCTTGTTGGGCATTCTTAACGTCATTACCAAAAGTAGACTTAGTTTTCTAATTCTGATAACGGCGCCAAAAATGCCGAACCTATCCCTCATGCCACTTAAGCCAAGTTGTCATCCCCAGCATGACATGAGAGACGCGGTATTGAAATATGCAACTACTCTTCTAAATAAATAATAAATAAGATCTGCAAGCGCACAGATTAATACCTATGTAGCATTTTAACCGGGAAGTATTCTAGGTATCGTTATTTATATTTTTACCACTGGGAAGGGATTACTAACATCAATGTTGATTATGGAATGGAATATAGGAATGAGTATCAATCATTGCATGTATAAGTGAGAGCATTCATCTATCTCTTGCATACAGGGGTAAGTGTCACATAAAATATAGATAAAGTATGAATGGTGACAAAGATAATTAATCTGATCAGCTAGCCACATATAATAATGATAAGCACCTCAACAGATATTCTAGCAAGTCATTAGCATGGTATTAGGACGAACTACAAGGATATTTCCTAAGTTATTCTTAACTATAAAGTCTAGCATATCATAGTTAGTGCAAGTACACTTGGCAATCATTGCGAGAAAGGACTACGCCCATGCATAGTGATATTATCAAGGAAGATGAGAAACATAGCAATCACTCCCCCGTAATAATGTTGCTCTGCCTGCCTTACACACGGGAGGGGGACTATATAAGAACCAACGAAGCTGTCACCATCGCGGACCACCCCACGATCCGGCATATAAGGTGCAATCGCAGATAAATATGGTCTAAGCACCACGCCTACACAATATTTATCATTTACCCATGGACCCGATGGATAAACGCTATACGATCCTAAACATGTATATAATTCCAATCTAACTAAGCCAAGCGTATAACTACGATAAACTAAGAACAATATAATCGCAAACATAAACAAGTAGAGCATAGTCATAATCAATATATTGAAATAGAACAAAGTTGTATTCATAATATTGAAGAACAAAGATGAACAATGAAGAACAGTAAAGGAATTACTAAGAATCCTCTTGATAGATCCAGAAACCAATCGAAGATTGACTCCTTCTAGTTCTAATCCTATGTAGCTATGCTATACTAGAGATCTAGTTGATGTGGTGGCTCTAGGGCTTGATCAGAGACTCTCCTCCTGAGATTAGGGTTTGAAGAATTGAGAATGAGGGAGTGCCTCCTCCAGGGGCCAGGGGTCCTGCTTATATAGCCCCCTCAAGTGAACGTGGGCCGTCGGATCAAACCGACATTAATCGCACGGTTTTCCTTGATCCCTTAGGTCGGTGGAGCATAATCCGCGAGACGGAGCCTGATTGGCTCTCAGGCGAGGGCGGGCGCCCTAGGGAGCAGGGCGGGCGCCCTGCCTCCGGGCCCGTTCGGCCTCCCGTTCGATCTCGTGGCTTCTGGAGTCTTCTAGATGATAGAAAATCGGTGAACACGTTATTATATCTATGTAAACCCGACGTGTGGGCCTTTCCTCCGTATTTTCTGATAACCCCCTGTAGAAACAGACAAACACCAAAACTCGTGGAATTCTGTCAGATAAAACCCTAAGTCTAGGTGTTGGTTGCATTTGGATCCTTTTTTTTATTTATTTGATAACTATATTTGGTACTTAAGGACCGTCAACAAGAAGCAAGCTTGTTTTATGAGGGGTCTGAACTCGAAGATTCACACTATGATGACTGGTTGCCTCAATGTGACTTATCATGAGGCCGTTGATATTGCTCTTTCGTCAGAAGAAGAATACCGGAAGCATAAAGAGGCTAAGAAGAAGAAGGTGTCGTATGGACCATCTGGTGGCAATCAAAAGCGCCAGAAGATAATTTACCATCCCCAAAATCATTTCCGTCCTCCTTTTCGTCCACCACAATTCCAAGCCCGGCAACAGGCATTTGTCCGTCCTGTTGCAGCTCTATCCTATCCACGCCAGCCGAATGCTCCTGGCATTCGTCCCCCACTTCAGCAGGGCAACAATATCAATAATTATCCCTGTTATAACTGTGGAAAGACCGGGCATTTCTCAAGGGAGTGTCCATACCCGAGACAGTATAATCAGAATTATCAGAAAGCTATTGTACCCCAACAATAGAACCAGAATCAACAGAGGGGCAATAACCAGAATACTCAGAAGGGCAAGGCCGAGAAGAAAACTAGACGAGTCTTTTACACGCAGGCCGGGGCAATACCTGAAGGAGAGCCCGTCATGATGGGTATGTTTCCTGTCGCAAATCACCCTGCAGTTATGCTTTTTGATTCGGGCGCATCACATACATTCATCAATCGTACATTTGTTATGAAACATGCAATTCCAATTGGGGAAACGAAAGAGAACTTCTTTATACAGTTGCCCGGGGGTCGTCTGTGTACTAAAGAAATGGTACATCAGGTACCTATAGAATTGGGTGGGCATACTTTTCCCACGTCCATGATAATTTTGAAAGATCAGGATATAGATGTGATCCTAGGTATGAACTGGATGTATCAGCGCGGGGCTGTAATAGATACTCTGAATAGAACAGTAAGACTGAACTTACCAGATAGTAGTTCTCAACTTCTTATCCAACTTCAAACACCAAAAAGGGCAGTCGAAAGAGTCTGTGCAACTTCTGTGAAAGAAATCAGTGATATACCTGTAGTTTGCGAGTTCCCGGATGTTTTCCTAGATGATCTACCTGGATTACCTCCTGACAGAGATGTGGAATTTATAATTGAGTTGAAACCTGGCACTGCCCTAATATCTAGAAGAGCATACAGAATGCCACCGAAAGAATTAGCAGAGCTCAAGCTACAATTACAAGAGTTGCATGATAAAGGTTTTATTCAACCTAGTTCTTCACCGTGGGGATGTCCAGCCATATTTGTGAAAAAGAAGGACAAAACCTTGAGGTTGTGTGTTGATTATCGTCCGTTAAATGAAGTGACTATCAAGAATAAGTATCCTCTGCCTCGTATTGATCTACTCTTTGATCAACTTGCTGGAGCCAAAGTATTTTCTAAGATCGATCTCCGATCTGGCTACCACCAAATAAAAATTCGCCCTGAGGACATTCCAAAGACTGCTTTCACTACTAGATATGGTCTTTATGAATATCTAGTCATGTCCTTTGGTCTTACCAATGCACCCGCTCATTTCATGTATCTCATGAATTCGGTTTTCATGCCCGAGCTTGACAAGTTTGTCGTTGTCTTCATTGATGATATTTTGGTTTACTCTAAAAACAAGAAAGAACATGCGGAACATTTACGCATCGTTCTCAGTCGCCTGAGGGAACATCAGTTGTATGCTAAGTTCAGCAAATGTGAGTTTTGGCTTAATAAGGTGCCATTTCTTGGACATGTTTTGTCAGCAGAAGGTGTTGCTGTTGACCCTGGCAAAGTAAGGGATAATTAGATTGGAAGCCCCCAAGTACTGTTCATCAAGTTCGCAGTTTTCTGGGAATGGCGGGTTATTACCGTCGATTCATTCCTGATTTCTCGAAGATATCAAAACCTATCACTGAGTTGTTGAAGATTCAGGTTAAATTTGTTTGGTCATCAGAATGTGAGAAGGCTTTCCAGACATTGAAAAGGTTGTTAACCACTACTCCAGTGTTAGCTCAACCAAATATTGAAAAGCCGTTTGACGTCTACTGTGATGCTTGTGGTACTGGTATTGGATGTGTGTTAATGCAAGAAGGTCGAGTGATTTCTTATGCTTCTCGCCAACTCAAACAACATGAAGAGCACTATCCAACCCATGATTTAGAGTTAGCGGCTATTGTTCATGCCTTGAAGATATGGTGGCATTATTTGTTGGGTAATCTATGTCACATCTATACAGATCACAAGAGTTTGAAATATATTTTCACTCAGTCTGATTTGAATATGCGCCAACGAAGATGGTTAGAATTGATAAAGGACTATGACTTAGAAGTACATTATCGTCCGGGTAAGGCAAATGTGGTTGCCGATGCCCTCAGTCGAAAGACTCATTGCAACTGTTTGACAGTGAAACCGTTAGATCTATCCTTGTGCCATGAGATTGAAAAGTTAGGTATTGAAATAGTTCAGCATGGTAGTGTTGCCAACATCACAGTGGAAACAACTATAAGAGATAAGATTATTTCTGCTCAGAAGGAAAATAAGGGTATAGTTCACATAAAGGAAAAAGTCAGAAAGGGAAAAGGTTTATGTTTTAGAATTGATGACACAGATGTCCTCTAGTTCAAAGATCGTTTGGTTGTACCTAAGGTTCTGGAGTTACGTCAGTTGATTCTGGATGAAGCACATTTGACCAAATTCTCCATCCATCCTGGAAGTAATAAGATGTATCATGATCTGAAACAAAGATTCTGGTGGACCAAGATGAAGATTGAGATTGCCAGATACATAGCCAGGTGTGACACCTGTCAGAGAGTGAAAGCTGTACATCTGAAGTCAGCTGGAGTATTGCAGCCGTTACCCATTCTAGCCTGGAAATGGGAAGATATCAATATGGATTTCATTGTGGGTTTTCCCAAAACTGCAAAAGGGTTTGATTCTATCTGGGTTATTGTGGACCGCCTCACTAAGTCTGCACATTTCATTCCAGTTCAAACTATATATCCAACTATCCGGTATGCTAAGATATATTTTGACAGAATTGTCAGTCTGCATGGGATACCCAAGACAATTGTATCTGATAGAGGTACACAATTTGTTAGCAATTTCTAGAGGCACTTACATGAGTCACTGGGTACTAAACTCCTGCATAGTACCGCTTATCATCCTCAAACAGATGGTCAATTGAAAGAGTCAATCAGATTCTAGAAGATATGTTGAGGTCTTGTGTGCTCAATTACTCGGATTCTTGGGATGACTGTTTACCTTTAGTAGAATTCTCTTACAATAACAGTTATCAAGAAAGTATCAAAATGGCACCGTTTGAAGCACTGTATGGACGCCGATGCAGAACTCCACTGAATTGGTCAGAATCAGGAGAGAGATGGTTCTTCGGGGTTGATTTAGTAAAAGAAACTGAAGAGAAAGTCAGACGTATACAAAATAATATAAAGATAGCACAGTCTTGTCAAAAAAGTTATGCAGATAAGAGACGACGAGCATTGGTGTTTGACAAAGAAGATTATGTATACTTGAAAGTATCACCCATGAAAGGAGTTAACCGATTTGGGGTTAAAGGCAAATTGGCACCCAGATATATTGGACCATTTCAAATTTTGGAACGATTTGGTAAAGTGGCTTACCGTTTAAGGTTACCTGAACAGCTCTCCGCAGTGCACAATGTGTTCCATGTGTCACAACTAAAGAAGTGTCTACAAGTACCTGACCAAGTGATTGATTTCGAGGGGGTCGAGCTTGAGCCAGATCTAACATATTCAGAGCATCCTGTCAGAGTTTTGGATCAGAAAGATCGTGTCACACGGAGTAGAACAATCAAGTGGTATAAGATTCAATGGAACCAACATTCAGAAGAAGAAGCAACTTGGGAATCTGAAGATTATTTGCTGGAGAACTTTCCCGACTTCTTTGCTTCTATCTAAGTTACAATTTCCTCTCTAGATTGTAACTCGTTCTTTTTAAACCTTGTAATGTAAAATACCTACCTATTTTATGAACAAGTCTTGAACGTGTTTGTATGACACGTTTCCTTTTCCATTACCTAACCCAAGGCTTTAAATCTCGGGACGAGATTTCTTTAAGGGGGAAGGGCTGTAACACCCCTGGTGTTATAGTAACTAAAGACCTGCCATGTCATCATTTGCACTGCAAATCATCCATGATTAGGTTAACAATGTTATGCATCAACTAAAATGAGTTTGAATTCTTAGGTTGGATGTGTTTCTCGTTGTGTGGTTCGAAATCTGAAAACCCTAATTTCGACTATCACCGCAAATACTTAGTTTATGCCCTGTGTAATTTGAGGTGTATGACGGTGTTATACACTAGTGCCAAGTGTAGGGTATAAGCTCAAGTCCAACTTATAAAATAAAGCTTCAAGTTTGAGTTAGGGTTTGGAATCCAAAGCTTGTTACAAGTTTTTTCGATTCGAATTCGAATTCAAATTTGAGTAATTACTAAAAGAATTTCTTAAGTCAAACTGGTCAACCTAGGGAGCCATTTGGTCAACCATGTGAGGCTTGACTCAATGATATCCTAGGGTGAGGGTGTGATCCCTAAGTAACCCCAAGTTAAGAAAGAATCAAGTTTCAATTCAAAACCTTTCCGAAAACCCTGAAAAACGAAACCCTAGTTTTACCCCTTTTGGTATAGATCAAAATCTAAGCAAAATTTGGGAAAAAGTGTAAAACCAAGTTTGTAGATCTTTTCAAGGGCTACAAGTTTGATGTTTTGAGTTTTCAAAGTTTCAGTGTAAAATTTGAAGTAATTTTGAAAAGATTCAAATCTCAAAATTGTCCCCTTTTCATTTTCCCTATCCAATTTCAAAATGGAGGCATAATTTGAAAATATTTTGAATAGCAAAGTTGTAGGTCTACCCTAGATGTACAACTTTGGCATTTTGAATTTTTGAAGTTTCAATACAAAATTCAAAGTAATTTTGGTTTTTCAGAATTCCAGAAAATGTCCCTTTTTGAATTCAAATTCAAATTTCAAAAACTAAGCCGAATTGGAAAATGTTCATATTAAGAAAGTTGTAGATCTTTGAAAATGGAACAACTTTTGTATTTACAGATTTTCAACTTCTATTGAAGATTTGAAAGTAATTTGAAATTTTCTTCCAGTGGCAATTCAGTAATTTATTTGAAATCCTCGTCAATCACTGCACGCCACCTCCCGACGACGCCGGCGACCTTCGCTCCGCTTCCAGGCGCGCCCACGGCGTCCCGCGACCGCCTCGTCATGGTCGGCTTGCTCCGCGTGTCGCCACAGCACCGCCTGGCCTCTTCTATAAATACCATCGTCGTCGCCCAAGCCGTTTTCCTTTCCTTCTCCGCTTCTCGCCGCGACCGGCCACCGCCCTCTGCCGCCCAAATTCACCGCCGTTGTTGCTTCACCGCCCAGCAGCTCTCGCTTCCAGCTCCGCAGCGTGTGCGCGCAGCTCCTGGAGCACTTAATTGCGCCTCAACTCCTCTACACTAGCCTGCAAGCCATCTTCTTCCTCGCGGCCGGCAGCGACGCCACCGTGACCGCCTCACCGTGGACCGGCCACTCCAGTGCCTCTCCATCGCCCCCAAGTTGCTCAACGCACTCACTGTGAGCCCCTGCACGTGATGCTCCCCTTACTTTAACCGCTACCGCTTTGTAGTCGTGTTTTGCTCGTCATGTCGCCGTTCGGGTCGCCGCCGAGACCGCCATGGCCGCGGTAGGGCCCTCTCCGTGCGGTAGAAGGTCCAAGTTGTGTCGCAGTTAGGTTCGCGGTGTTTGGGTGGTGGTGTTGGGATGGTTGGCACGGGTCCGATTCACCGGAGACTCGCCGACGGTGAGCTCACCGTCGGTGGTCACCGCGGTGTCGCGTCCGCACGCGCGGGAGAGAAGGAGAAGAGAGGGAACGGGGGATGACAGGCGGGACCCGGGAGTCAGAGAGAGAGCGGGAGCGGGCGTGCGAGCAGGCCGGGCCGCGCCAACGGGCCACGCGCGAGCGGTTGGGCCGGGCCGAGAGGAGGGAAAGGAGAAGAAGCAGCCCGCGTTGATAGTTTTTGTTTTTCCTTTTTCAAAAATGTAAAATGATTTTTAGTTTTGTTATTTATGTTATAAATTATTTATAATTCCAAAAATTGTGAAAAATTTTGAGTAACCCTTTTACACTGTGTACTATTTAAGAAAAATAATAAATATCAATTTTAAGTACTTTTTATAGGTTAATTAATTAGTCCATTTAATTCTTAAGTGGTACTTAATTAATTTTTCTAGGCTTATTTATCTATCCAAAAATCATGGAAATTGTTTTATCATCTAATTATAATATAAGCTTCTTAAATTAAAAATTTTAGCTTAATTAGATTAAGTTAATTTTTATTCTTAAGCTTATGCTTTGATTAATTAATTGATTAATCAGGTAATTAGGGCATAATAATTAATGTTGCTTGACTTTATGATTGAGTGTTGACTTTAGGTCATTAACCCTTAATGACCTTTAGCATTCTTAATTGGTTGCTTAAGCTTTCCTAATCATGTTGTTAATTCTTGATTACTGTTATTTCATGTGTTTAACAAAGTCCCTTAATAAGTTGCTTAGCGTAATCGGACCCTAGATTAGGATTAGGTTAGAAGCTTTTGTTGTTCAACTGTATCGTGAAGGGATGTTGTACTCAAGTTGTTAACTCTGTTAAGCATCCATCGAGCATCATGTTTATTATCTCATCATCCTAAAGCATGCATTATCATTACGTATAGTTCTCGTAAAAGAGGAGGGTACCGAAGCCGAACCCGTCCCCACAGAAGAACCGACGTCCGTGGAAGTAGGGTTTGACATCTACGGTACTGAACCCGAGCCTGAGTTTCCCGTCGACCAAGGCAAGCCCCGGTTACATCTAAACTTACCTTGCAATTTAAAAAGTTTACTTAACTTTTATTACAGCTCTATTGCATTAAGTGCTAGGAGTTGAGTGGTAACCTAATTACTGCATTATCATCCTTGATATTCCAATACCATCCTTGTTACTGTTTTGATTTAAAAATGCATAGTATGCTTAGCATTGCTTAATGAGAAAACTTTAAAACTTTTAAACAAAGTTTGAAGGGTTGTTGGACAATCACTTGATGAATGTTAATGCTGATAATTTGGGACCGGTCGGTAGACTTGCATTGGGAAAGGAGTCCCCCTGTAGTGTCTCTGACTGAGTCAGTTAAGGACCGTACCGTTGTTTAAATTATGTGTGTCGAGACTTTGTAACTGATCACATGCTCCGGTAAGCCTAAGACCTCGGTAACGTCAACATGTGAACGACCAACCGCGCACTAGGAGTGGAGAGATGGCGAGAGTAATGTGTACCCTCGTAGCCAAGGGCTGGATTGGAGGTGTACTATACTCTCGGGTGGCACTGGACCCGGTCATATTTTGAAGGATCCGAGTGAAGGTTGATAGAGTCCTACATATGTCGTGTGATTAGGAATCCCCAGCTGGGTTTAATCGATTCGAATCGTCGCTGCTCCTCGGTTAAGGAGACTTGATTCTCTGTTCAACATCGTAGATAAGAAATGGAACTTTGGTCGGAGAATCAGAAAGATATTGAATGAGTTATATGATCTAGATTAGGATCATTTACATTCTGTTGATAAGTAATATTGAAATAAAATCGTGATCTTAAGGATTCACCATTAGTAGCTTTTATGCAAATGAACTTGACTTCCTGCTGGAACCTCACCTTGATTCCCCTGAGCCTGCATTCCTGAGTCGTTCCACTAGTTTTGTCGGTTAAGTCTTGTTGAATACTTTCGTACTCAGGGTTTGTTAAACCCCTGTTGCAGGTGCGTCTCATGAGCAGGTGTGTTTTGGACCCTGTTGCATGACCGTCTTTGCGGTGAGCGACGACGAGTAGAGATGTTTGGCTCTTGGGCAGAGCATCGCGTTTTGGTGTTGTAATAATGTTAATAATGCTACTCCACTACTATGGTTGTAACACTAAACTTAAGTTTTGTAAGTTTGGAACATCAAGTTTGTAAACTTATGTTAGGTAAGACTTCCGCTTTTGTACTCTGATGTAATTTATTATATAAACTGTTGTAATACTGTGATGCCTCTGTAATGTGATCCTGCTCGGAAGATTGTGGATGATTCAGGTTTCCCGAGGACACCCGACAGGCTTCTTAAGATCTGTGGTACACTTGTACAGTGGTTAGAAGTCTTTAAGACAATAACAAGTACAGGTGGGCCATAGTAATTAGGAGGTTCTGCCACAGTCGTCCCATGGTATCGCCCTCACCGGCGCATCATCAGAGAGGCAGCGCGAGGTGGGCGAAAGTGGTGGCGGCGCGAGCGTGCAAAGAAAGTGGCGTGGAAGAGGTTTTCAGAGGGGTTTGGTAGGTGCGTGTGGAATGTGTGTGTGGAAGCTGCTTGGCCGGAGCGGCCTCGATGGCGGCGAACGGCGCGCGCCAAGGGCGGCGGCGCGTGGCGCGCCGGAGCGGGGAGGTGCGGAGAGAAAGAGGGGACAGTCGAGGAAGTGTGCGAGAATAATGAGGGAGTGCTCACAGAGGGCTCGGGTAAGGGAGAGCAGTGGTGAGTGGCGCAAATCTCTGGCAATGGCGTGACGGCGGTGGAGAGGGAAGCACGGCGTGCGCGTGGTAATTGTGGGCGGTGGTGTGGCAGTCGAGCTCGGTTTGGTGCGGGAAAGAGAGCACGGCTAGGGTCGGGGGCCTTTTATAGGCGCGCGATGTCGGTTCCCCGGGCGTAGCTCGGGAAATATCCTGGTGCCATGATGGCGAACACGCAGCGGCCGAGGACTGGTGTGCGCGTTCGCACGGTGCGGCACGGCGTGGTGCGCGTGGCAGAGCGTGGGTGGGACATGTCAGGGCCGGCTGCGCGGTGCGGCAAAGCTTCGCACGCCCTCGATGGCATACGGCGGAGGGGGCGACGCGATGGCATACGGCGGAGGGGGCGATGCAACGAGTCGGTGTATAGGCTAGGGCTGGATGGGAAGCTTGGCCTCTGCTTAGGGCTATGATGGTGAGGCTCGGGTATGCGGCAACATGAGAAAGCGGACAGGAGCAAGCGACAAGCGACAGCGGTGGCGATGGCGCACGGGAGGCGGAAGCTAGAGGAGGAAGAAAGGGGGCGGCGTTGGCGTAATCCGCTAAATGCGCTTTCGCGCAGGGAAAACAAAAAGAGGGTGAAGGGAGGCGGTTGCGGCGCGGGCTGGGCTGCGTGCGCGAGGGGAGAGAGAGGGAGTGGGCCGGGGCGCGGCCTGAGTGGAGGGGGAGAGGAAACGGGCTGCGGCCCGAGAGGGAAGGAAAAGGGGAGGGAGACTGGGTCGGAGGGAAGAAATGGAAAATGAACGGCCTAGAAGGAAGGAAAAGTATGATAATTTCAAGGAAAGGATTTGAGTTGAATTTCAAAAGGAATTTGAAAGAGGCACAACAGGAGCAAAAATAAATCTTATAAAACCAAACAACACTTAAATAATCAACAAGATTTATTTGTGTAATTTAATGTTTTGAAAAATTTTTAAATTCAAGAGAAGTTTATACCTAATTAGCTCTAATTAATTCAAATTTTAGTTGTAAAATCAAAAGTTCAATTTTTTTTGTGATTTTTAGAAAATAGTTAAAATTTAGGGTGTGACACACTGGGAGCAAGATACATAGTTATTTGATGCTTAGCGTTAGGATGCCAAGGTCAAAAACTAGCTCATGTTAGGATGGCGTTTCCGTTGTACTATCAAACAGATGAAGATCACCATGTTCCACTATCGATCAGATAACATTGAAGCCGGAGAATTTGAACACGAAACTGTTTGCAATTACGAGAATCTCAGGTCGTGGATAGACGAGAGCAACAGCAGTGCCAAAATTACTAGGCGACAATAAACAAGAATGCTAAATAAACGCATGAACGCGCATGGCGCTCGGCTCGCTCGTTCGGGTCGTGACGCATTGAAAGCTGCGGGTATAGGGGGCCTGCAGCGTTTGGCCCTAGTCAGCCGGATGACCTGGGCACAGAATAGCCAATTCATGTTTAATCATTTGTTTTATTAAGTTTGAAAGTCAAATGGTGGAAAAAGAATCGCAATAACTTTCTATTGGAAATAATTCAGCACTTGAGCATCTCTAAGAGTTTGTTAAAATTCACTTGGCAAATATCGTGATTTGGTAACTTGCTAAAATATATGGCAAGTGAAAAAATAGACTCTCTCCAAAAGTTTGCCATTTGGACTTGGTAAAATAAGAAGAGGCCCGCTAAGCGAACGAAGAGCTCCGCTAAGCGAACGAAGAGCCCCGCTAAGAAACGAAGAGCCCCGCTTAAATATGCACGCGAAGCCGGATGCGCGAGCGATACGTGCTCGCGCTCAGCGCGCAAATATGCGCGTGGAGAGGGGAGATTTGCCAAGTTGCTAAAATTTGCCAAGTTAGATGCCAAACTGTTGGAGCATAATTTTTTCTGTTTTATCAAAAATAGAGGGATACCAAGTTGATTTGGCAAGATGTAACTTTTCCCGGCATAGCTAGCCAACCGTGCAAAATTGCGCGGGCAAATATGCTAGTTAGCTTTAACAATGGTACGTTGTGAAAGTTAGCAATTATAAAATGGATTCTTTCTTTTAAGACTGTTGCAGTTACATAAAAATAAACCGTTTTTACATGTGTGCGAAGGAATCCATACCATTGTAGAGCACGTGTATTACGCCAAAGGTAATAAACCGTTTTTACCAAATGTAGAGCACGTGTATTACACGTGCTTGAGTCAAATGTTTCTTTGGAAAAAAACTTGCATTTCAGACTATGGTTGAATCCTTACTGAGATATGCTGCATGCTGTCATATCAAGTTCATGGCATCTGTTTTCAGGAAGAACGAGAAACAAAACAAGGATTTTGTTCTAGCAATTGCATTGCCCATAGTTGCTGCGGTGATAGCCGTCACTATGACATACAGTTGTAATTTAGAAGGTTAACATGTGTGCGAAGAAATGGATTCTCTGTGCCTCACCTTTGAAGCCGGACATGGAGTGATGGCAATACATAAATAACGAATACGGTGAACATGAAAAAAAGAAAATTATCACTAGAAATTAGGCTCTATATCATGGCAAAAGTAGTTGGCGTAATACACGTGCTCTCAGAGACGGACCAGCGATTCTGACTGGGGGGCCAAACAAATATGATTATATTTTTTTAGTATGCTAAAATATACGTAATTATATGATTCAACAACTTTTTAAATATTTTACACTATTTATAACCAAAATCATAATATTTGAATAAAAAATAGGTGAAAATTGATATTTTTTTAGCTGTAAATTCATATATTTATATAGGTATTAAAGGAAACTTACTGTGCTTGGGGGGGCACGGCCCCTGCTAGCCCCTCTGGTTCCGTCTCTGCGTGCTCTACATTTGGCATACTTTTGGTTCTTGGTAACTTTATGCATAATAATTTTGAGTTCACTTAGGTTAATTAATCAACGTTGGGGAGGGGGGAGTCTAGGAATTTCTGAAAGCCATTTCACTACCAGACCGGAGAAAACTCCTGTCGGCTGCTAAATCCCGTCAGGAAATGTTCTCGTATTCCTGTCGGTTGTCGAATAACCCTCAGGAATCTCCAAAACCGTCAGGAGACGCCCGTTTGTTCTTGTCGGTTGCTGATAGCCGATAGGAACCCAGATCCCCGTGACCGCAATCCCGAAAACTCAGCGCGCCAAAATGTTTTCTGCCTCCCGCGTTTTACTGTATAATTGTGGGACCCACACAAAGGCATATATATACCAAACCCTAGTTTTTCCCCAATTCTCCACCCCGCCGCCGCCCAGCACAAACGGGTCGCCTATAGCCTGACCCAAGCACCGTCACACCCACCTCCCATCCGCACGCCGCAGCCCCCTCACATCCTTGCGACGCCGCCCACCTCGCATCCGCGCGCCACCGCCCCCCTCAATCCTCACGCCGCTGCCCCCTCAATCCTCGCGCTGCCGCCCCTTGGTGCTCCACCCAGCGCCGTTGTCCTCTGCAACCCCAACAGACGCAACAACGCCGCCATCCCTAGAGTCCGCGACCCTAGAGTTCCTTCCGTCGCCTCACTTCGTACTAGGATTGATCAAGTAATAATGGTTGTATAATTTGTTGAACTAGTAATCTTTGGGGAAGCTTAGGTTCAGCAATCACTCGTCGTCTGAATTCTAGAACTTGATCTAGTGGGTTTGCAGGTCGATTTGCCCACCCCTATAGGTTCCATGCTTCTTCCTGGTCTTCTCGTGCCTAAACCCCATGCAGCAAGGAGGGGATTCCAGAAGGGGCGAAAGGAGATCCACAAGTGGAGGAGGGGATCCGCTTCCACAACAATTGTAGGTGATATTAATTTCTCCTTATAAGTTTTTGAGCTGCAATCTTTGTTTATCTGTGATGAACTCGAATCGGATTAGAAAATAGAGGTAGAGATAACTGAGAACACAATAGAATTTGATAGCGCTAGTAAAAAAGAAAGCTAGAAGAATGTCCAGCGTGGGCAATATGTTTTCCGTTTATCTTTGTCCTCTTTTAGCTTCTATCACGGAGCGCCAAAGTAGTCTAGTCACTAATGTGATGATAGCTAAAAGAAAATGTATCCAAAAATAGATTGGAGTTGTCCAACTTAGTCTTTTTTGCCTAATTGTAGCCTTTTGTCTATGTTAATAGAAAAAACTAAGTTATGGCAGAACGAGATTGGATGTATAGTGGTTGGAAGCATGGTAGACCAACATGTGATTGGGTTCAGCATACAAATCAATTCCTGGATTTTGCATTCTCTAACCAGTCTGTAGTACAAGAGGGTACCATAAAATGCCCTTGTGCTGTGTGTAGGAATTATTTTCTGCACAAAAGGGGCAAGGTAGAGCTGCATCTATGTCAAAATGGGTTTAAGTCCAACTATAAAACTTGGACTGCACATGGTGAGAGGCGCTTTCAGCAGCCAGGAATTGAGGGTTTTGGTGAGATGGATAGAATGGATGAGGGTTTTGGTAAGACAGATAGAATGGATGATATGTTGGCAGACTTAGCTGCAGCTGCACCATCACTAGGTAACGAGGAACCAACATAATATGCTCAAGTTTTCTATAGGATGATTGATAGTGCAGAACAATTAGTTCATGACAAAAGAACACACTCAACATTGTCAGTCACTGCTAGGTTGGTATCCATAAAGTCACAACATAACCTCTCTATTTCGTGTTATGATGACATTGTGGCACTCATCCATGAACTCCTACCAGCTGATAGTAACTTGTCTAAGGATTTCTACCATTCAAAAAAATTGCTAAAGGGTCTGGGCATGACATATGAAAAAATTCATGTATGTTACAATAACTACATGCTTTATTACAATGATAACAAGCATAAAGAGAAATGTGACTTTTGTGATACCCCTCGCTATGTGGATGGCTCAACTAAAGGTCCCGCGCAAGGTCTTGCGCTATATGCCAATAACAGATAGGTTACAACGGCTCTATGCACATGAGGCAACAACGAAAATGATGTGATGGCACAAAGAATCTCCTCACTCCATATCTAGTAGAATGGACCACCCACATGATGGTGAAGCTTGGCAACAATTTGATGTTGATTTTCTAGAGTTTGCACTAGAGCCCAGGAACGTGCGGCTAGGCATTACAGCCGATGGTTTCACACCATATGGCCCCATGGCTGCTTTGTATTCTTGCTGGCCGGTGTTTGTTTTTCCATATAATCTTCCACATGGTGTTGCCATGAGGCCAGAATACATCTTTCTTTCCCTTGTTATCCCTGGTCCAGAACATCTTGGAAATAATTTTAGTGTCTTCATGCAACCTTTAGTAGATGAACTACAAACTCTGAACGATGGAGTTGAAACATGGGATGCATCGATGAAGGAAAGGTTCACCATGAAAGCAGCATATCTATGGTCAATACATGATTTTCCTACCCTCGGGATGTTTGCTGGTTGGAGCACCTATGGGTTGTTGGCATGCCATCGTTGTTTGTAAATTACTCACCTAAGGACATGGGGATTGGTGGTCAAGTCACAGCTCTGCTAAAGCATGAATATCCTTCTATGATTGAAGAGACTCGTTCAAAGAAGTATTTTGCAAAGACATGGGCTCACTTTAATATTATTGAAGATGGAGATGGGATGACTGCTGCTGATCGTTTTAAAGAAGAATTCTGGGTAATTCAATAAGTGCAAAATGTCATTGTTTTTAAATTTCTAAATATGATTTGCCTGCTACTAACGTCAGATTTGGTTTGTCTAAATATGAAAGATGATATGCCTCTGTATTGTCAATGTAGAGCATCTACTCAGTGGAAGATGATTTAATGCCACATGCAGAATATGTTCTTGAGAGGCTTGCAGCTAAACAGTGTAGCAATATGATGTATAAGCTTCGTGTGGATGCTATGAAGGCATACTATGACAAGTTCCTTCAGCAGAGGATAAAGGATGCAGAGGCTTGCAAGAAATTACTTTGTCAAGCCCATTTTGCAAAGGTTAAGCCAGACTGGATTTCTGAGGTTGCATGGCGTGCCATTTGTGCTTACTGGTGGTCACCAGAATATTTAAAGAAGCGCCGCCTTGCTCAAGAGTCACGCAACCAAGTGGATTTTGCTCAAAACAGGGGCAGGTCTCGACCATATGGTCAAACCAAACAATATCTAGTAAGTTGTGATGAGTTGAACTCTACATGTCCATATATTAATGCTATGTTGTACCACTTTCTAATTAGATCTCCAAATCACAGGAAAAGACTTATGGTCCACATGCAGCCACTGACATGAATACATTTTGCTCCATGAAGTTGAGTGTCAAAAATTGTGATAGCAATAGAAATAGTAGCCCAATTTCAAGCCAAAAGGCCCAACAGCGTGTTGTATGTTCCACCTCATTTTTAAATATCTAAGGTTCTACAACATGATATGAAGGGTAACATGAACTTTTTTTGTTTCATAGTATGATTACTTTGCTGCTCTTGAGGCTGAACATCCAGATGATTGTGAGTAGCGCAGAAGTGATGCACAACTTGATCCTATTGTGCTATACAAAAGTAGTGGTCGTGGCTTAGTTCATGGCCGTGTGCCAATAGCAAATGGTGGTATAAGGAAAACTGAGATGAAAGGATTTGGTAGGAGGACAAACACAACAAGCCAAGCAAATTCAAGGTCTTATCAATATCTTCTGAGGAGGAATGCGCAGTTGGAGCAGAACGCTCAAAACAACAATAGGACTTGTACTAACCAAACATATGAAGGTATTTGAGCTAATTTGACATATTGTATGTACCTAATCAGTTGCTTCAAAATGTTCTCTAATCATCTTGTGTTTTAGGATACTTTTGACAAGCTGAACATGGAATTACCAGCAGAAATTACAGACATCCTGCAGGCAGTCAATGCAATTGCAAATGCAAATGCTTCTATGCCACCAATTGAACAGGTCTATATCTTACCATGCATTTATAAGATTCATTGGGGCTATTGAGTTCCTAGCTAGCTCTCCATTTTTAGCATTGTGCATCTCACATCACATAAGATAAGGTCTTGTTGTAACCATGTGTTCAGTTGTCATGTGTTGTCTGTACTGTTAGTCACTCATCAATTTAAGTTCCATCACTTTGTAGGGTACAGAGTCATCACATGCATGAGACGCTGGTTTTGGTGGTCAAGAGAGCAATGGCATCGAAGAGAATGAAGGCAATGCTAACATAGACTGAAATAGTGTCTAGATAGCGTAAGCCTCTTTTGTGCAATTGGAGTGTATATGGTGTAGCTCCAAGTTCACTTGCTTCTATTGAAGTAAGTTGACCTCTTTTGTGCAGTCTTATACCTAGTATGTAGATGTCAGAGAGTGAAAAGGCCTCTCTGCTATTTACTTGGCATGTAAACAGCTAGACTTGCTGAAGCCTTTTGCCTCTTGAACTGTTACTTAGTTGGCATGTAAGTAGCTAAGACTTAGTCAAGTCTTGCCTCTTGAACTTACTTAGTTGGCCTGTAAGACTTGCTAAAGTCTTACTCTAGAGAAATGTGGTGAATTTGGACTTGTGAACCACTTTGAAATGTAATGTGCAATTTGGATTTAGAATGTGTGTGTAAATTTGTCTCTGTGACGCCAAATGCAAGTGGTAGAATAATATATTTTTATGTTTTTCTAGAATCAAAATGGATGGTTATGTACCTGATCTTATTCATGTGACTTCTCCTGTCAGGAACTGGAAAAGGATTCCTGTCATTTATTTTCCTGACTGCTGGATGACAGGAAATTAAATGTAATCCTGTTGCTAGTTTTCTTTCTCCTGACGGCTGCAATGACAGAAATTAAGTGCTGATTCCTGTTAGTTTAGAGTTCCTGACGGGAATTCCTGTTGGCCAGGCTGACACTATATAGGGCTCGTTGGTGGGATTAGAACCATCAGGAATTTTGTCGGCTTGCTGTCAGGAATATTCTACCTTTCCTGTCACCCTATTCCTGATGGCAATTTCCTGACGGCTGCCCGTCAAGAATATATTTCCTGATGGTTTTGTGCACATTCCTGACGTTTTTTGGCCAATAGGAATTTTAGCTGCTCTGGTAGTAAATTTAGGCTTATGTGTAAGTATTATAGGATAAAATAAAGTATGTATAATGCATATTCTTCTGGGTGTGCAACTCAAATTGTACTTATCATCTTTTTATTTATATATACTAATAATTATGACACTGTGTAGGAGGTTCCTATTTATCCTGAGGTGTAATACGACAAAATTAATATAAATAATAGGAAAAATTAAAAATAATAATAAACATACATGTTAAAATGGGAAAATACATATTGTTTCTAACCATTGAATCGTATCCCACCCTAAATAATAGTCGTTACAATATATATGATGCTTTCTGTATGTTGGCCTATATTAGTTTTTTATATCTATATTTTTACATATATTAATATTTCACAAACTAAGTTTATGGACTAGTGATACAAATGCTAGGGCCACCAAGTTCATAGATATAATAGCAATCCAATTGCCCTGACAAGTGGCAGCAATCAACTGCTTCATGATTCATCTTGGTTCCAGTTCTGTAATTGACACTTCATTTGGTGACATTGCTCTGGCTGACCTGCGGGGTGGGAAGTTGTAGGATATGATTCCGAATAGATATGTGGGTACGAACCGTTCTTGAAAGTAAAAAATACTGGCTTCGATGGAGCTGGGAGAGAGAACGAAAGTACTACTGCTAAGCATAACGTTTACCATTGACGCCTATGATCTCCACAATTGTTCCCGTGGTCCAGTGCTCCCACACCTGCATCGAATTCAGACTATTGTAACATTTTTGCAGCATGATGATTGTGTAGAGTTTGGGAAAGTATGGTGCCATACTAGACCTAAGAGGTCAACAGATTCATCGATGTTAAAGGAACCACTGCTTCTCCCTGTCAAGATTTCTAAAATCAAGACGCCAAAGCTGAATACATCTGACTTTAAAGAATAGTAGCCGCGCATGGCATATTCTGGTGCCATATATCCACTGCAAGGAAAAGAAAGTCTATTATTAGTATGCCATGGTGTCTCTCATCAGGATACTTTGGACCATTAGCAACTAGCGAAGTGCCCCCCGTGTTGCTGTGGTGCAACAGAACAAAAGAATAATTTATACATACACAGTTCATGTGAGAACTAAGGTATATGTAATAGCAGGGGAGGTAAAAAATAGGCAAAAACATAGGGACGGAATGGTGGTCATGGCAGACACTCTTATCACCACTAACATGAATGTTTTAAGTAGTAGAGATGCTTACTATGTTCCGACAACACGATTTGTGACCTCGCGTGAGTGGTCCCCTCCAGATAGCCTAGCCAAGCCGAAGCCTGAAATCTTAGGAGTATAAGCAGAGTCTAATAGGACGTTGCTTGCTTTCAAGTCTCGGTGGATAATCTTCAACTGCGAATCTTCACGGAGATACTGTAATCCTTCCATTTATTATCTTGAATCTGTTTTCCCAATCCAGCTCTTTGCTTATCTCAGGGTCTGCAATTGAACAAGAAACCTCATGTCAGCAAACATAAATTTTTGTAGTATATATGCTACTGAAAACAGATAATTATTACAGAATAGTACCAAAAAGAATGGTGTCAATGCTTCTGTTGGGCATGTATTCATACACAAGTAACTTCTCATGTTCTTGTGAGCAAACACCAAAAAGCCTAACAAGATTCTTGTGTCGAAGATTGGCAACCAAAACAAGCTCATTTTTCAGCTCTTGTATCCCTTGCCCTGAACTATGTGATAGCCTCTTCAATGCTATTTCTTGACCATCGGGAAGTACCCCCTGCATAACTCAAAACCTTCAGTTGTTAAAACTGAAAACGCTTTGTTAAGTGGAATAACAAGAGTGGCACTGGCACCTTATAAACTGTACCGAAACCTCCTTCACCAAGCCTATTTCTCTCAGCGAAGTTGTCAGTCACAGCACGTAGTGTTGATATGTCAATAAGAATCAAGTCAAAGCTTTCGATGTTTTCAGGATTAGTTGAAACTGTACAAGAAAATAATAAAAAGAGCAAGCATATAGTGAATTAGTGACAAAGCCACAAAGGCAAGGAGCAATTTCTTAATATAAAATCCTTTTCGATTTGAGAGACGAAACGTAATATAGACAAAATAAATCAAGTATATGAAGAGAGTGCTGTTCAATATTTATCCTGTTAGTAAGTCAAATAGCCTATATGTTCATTCATTCTTTTGCTATCTGTTCACAATTCAAATTTGTCAAGGCAACTTACAGGAGTTCGTAGGCTCTTTTGGTGAACTTCTCCTCTTCGAAAGACACAAACAAATCATAGTGACAGCTATCACTACAGCAACTATGGGCAATGCAATTGCTAGAACAATCCTTGTTTTGTTTCTCGTTCTTCCTGAAAACAGATGCCATGAACTTGATATGACAGTATGCAGCATATCTCAGTAAGGATTCAACCATAGTCTGAATGCAAGTTCTTTTCAAAAGAAACATTTGACTTAAGCACTTTAGGATTCCGATTAGCAAATCTTAGAAGAAACATGAGTTGGTCTAAATATTTTACATCTGTTAACCCTACTAGTTTCTACCCCCTCTGCCCGAATAAGAAAGTCGTTTTAGTTTTGTCCTAAGTCAAACTATTTTAAGTTGACCAAGTTTATAGAGAAGAGCATAAACACTTATGATACCAAATAGATATACTAAGAAAATATATTTTATGACAAACCAGACGGTACTTATTTGACATCATAAATATTTGTGCTTTTTTGTATGAATTTGGTCAAACTTAAAATTATTTGACTTAGGACAAAGCTAAAACAACATTCTTTTTGGAAGGAGGGAGTACTGGAAATGGAAATAACCACATTCCTTTCTAAACTAGTATGTCTGACTTGACCATGCTAAAATAGTGATCACAGGCGCTGCAGCATGTGTACGTCGAAAACTTTAATGGAAAGTGAGTAAATTTTGTTATATAATTTGTACAAGAGCAATTTACAAGGAATGGAGGCCTTGCCGACGTACAAAGGTTGTGTTAATCTGTGTATATTCTGATACCATTCACAGGGTGCCTAGATTAATGTTTGTTTATTCAGAACCAATGAACTAATGTATTTTTAGCGGAAGCACCTTTAGTGTGGTGGTAGAGTCTTGGATGCGACTATATATATATATTATAAGATGTTTGTGAGGCTTAATGGTTGTGTGCATCCCTAGCTGGTGTAGAGGCCCGAAAGTAATATTTCCTTCTTCTAAAAAATGAACTCGATCCTGTGCATGTATCTTACCTGGTGGAGTCGCCGCAGCGTCGGGTTTCCGGAGAAGAAAGGATACACCTCATACCTGAAATTGCACCGGATCCCGATAATCCTCCCGCCCTGCGTTGCGTTGAGGAACTGAGTCCTGGAAGAAATTATACTGCCAAGGCAGCTTCGGCAGTCGGCTGGCGACAAGTCCGGCGTGTGTTAGAATATTAGGCAATTTCCATGTTATTTTAATTCTATAAATTAACGTTATGATGATAACATATAAAAGATTATTAACCATTGAAATCATGATATCAAACATATCCATAACAATATGGAACATGTGATCAATCATCATGTGAAGCATGTGATTATTTAAAACATAAAAGCAAGATATATGAAGTATAACAGTAAGGCAAAACATATATCATAACAGCAATAAACATGTGACAACATGTGAAACGATATGACAGAACTACTGAAACATACAGACAACAATGTATGAAACAACTTGACTGAACCAACGAAACAAGCAGACATGACATATATCTTATAGCAGAAACAGACACAGAATATAAACAGAAACGATATAACTGAACAAACGAAACATACTCATAGCAGCGTTTGAAACAATATGGATATACCACTGAAACAAGTATGATATGGAAAACGTAAAACAACAGGGAGATGAACCAATCATACCCTCCCATGCGCTCCGAGGATCCTGATTCTTGTCCAACCTCCCCCGTCATGTCATAGGAGATGATGAAGGGAAGAAGATGAAGAACTCGAGGAAGAAGACGACAAACGGTGGTGACTTGGGCAGTCACGTAGACGCTCCCCAAAAACCTAATTGCCGATTCCTCGTGCAAGGTCTCGAACGGCAAGGGCTTTGGAGGCACCTGCCCTCTCCCTTCTCCGTGCGCGCGGATTGAGGAGATGGAGAAACCTTCGTTGCGGCTGAAATGCGGTTCTGTCTTCTCTCTCGTGTACCGAAGAGACAGGGCTCTCTCTTTTATCTATGCGGCTAGAAGAGGAAGGAGGAGGGGGCGGGCATGTGAAGAGTTCAACTCCCAGTTGAAACTCCCGCGGTTAGTAAGGCATGTGAAGAGTTCAACTCTCAGTCGAAACTCCCGCGGTTAGTGAGTGCTAAAAATTAACACAACCACACCACGCCTCGCCCGCTACCTGCCTGCCTGCCACGTCCATGCCCACGGCGGCGGCGGCGTGCGCGCGTGTGTGGCACGCCTTTGTCCGTTTCTTAACTTCTCAATTTAAGCAGAATAACTTCCACCATATAAGTCAAGTCAAGGACCCTTAGAATTCCAATCCGATACAACTCATATTGTTCATAATTACACACCATAGAGTTTATTGATTTATTAAACTTAAATGGGTCTGGCCCATAATAAATCCAACAATCCCCACCAAACTCTAGGGTTTGTAACGATGAAGTATTAGAATCACAATTCTTTGATATACCAGTGTTTCGATAGAGACTGTTAAGTTGAACATCCATCTAGAACAAGAGTTTCACTCAGCCACAACTGAACAATAGACTATGTCTTGAATTGACAGTTTTATGTGAGAAGAGATTCACTCAAGTTCTTAGCTGATACTAGGCTGCAAAAGGCATCCCCGCTGTTTTGAAGCATATAAGTCACACTTCTGTGCCTTTCAAGAGTATTTAGGGATTACCCAAGTCCCATAGACTGTGACCAGCAGTCTGACTCATATAGGTGTACTCCTCAAAAGATGTTCTGTAGGACAACATCTCACCTTTATAAAACTCTTGGAATACATTAAAGTAAATACCATCCTGCCTTACAGATAGGAAAGATGTGCATTAGAAATGAGTCAAGAAAGGGATCTTTTCTCTCAATCTACTCCTAGCTTGTTTCACCACTCTACTTCACGGGATCTCCGATCACATAGAGCAGGTTACCACTATAGTAGATTTCATGTGGGTCTCATACCTATTTCTCTCGATGCACTTTCTATCACATTGCGTGACAGACCCTTAGTGAATTGATCTGCCAGATTATTCGATGTGTGGACATAATCCACCGTTATAACTCTAGAGGTTTTCATCTTTTTGACAGATTTTAATCTTCGCTTAACATGCCTTGTAGACTTCATGTTATTCCTAGAACTGTTGACTTTTGTAATCACAGTCTGGTTGTCACAATTCATGGAAATAGCCGGTATCGGTTTTTCAACTACCAGTAAATCCATTAGGAGTTCACGAAGCCACTCGGCCTCAGCCCCAACAATGTCTAATGCTGCAAGTTCTACTTCCATTGTAGACTTCGTTATGATAGTCTGCTTGCAAGACTTCCAGGAAACAGCGCCACCTCCAAGTAAGAACACATATCCGCTTGTGGCATGAAGCTCATCAGCATCAGAAATCCAGTTGGCATCACAATAGCCTTCTAGTACTCTTGGGTTTCTAGTATAATGAATACCATATGTCATAGTACCTTTCAGATAGCGCAACACTCTCTCAAGTGCACGCCAGTGCTCATCTCCTAGTTTTGAAACAAACTGGCTCAGCTTGCACACAACATAAGAGATATCAGGTCTTGTTGCACTCACAAGATACATGAGCGAGCCAATGATTTGAGAGTATGTCAATTGATCCCTTGTAATTCTTTGATTTTTCCTTAATATCATGCTAGGGTCATAAGGTGTAGGAGCAGGATTACTGTCGGCGTCTGGTCCCGCAAGGATCCTAAGTCAACGAGTGAATCAGTGCTACGTGTCCCTAATCTGGATGGTGATGCAAGGAGAGTACACAAGGATTTATCCTGGTTCGGGCAAAAGAAGGCCCTACGTCCAGCGGGGAGGGGAGAGTATTGTATTTCCTTGCACCTAAGTGCTTGCGTAGGGGTTACAAGTTGTGAGAGAGGGGGCCGATCCTAGGTCTTAGAAAGAAAAAGTGAGAGTACAAATGAGATTGCTTAGGATGTTGATCTTCTACGGTGGGATGGTGACTGGCTTATTGCTTGTCCATCGTTCGCCCCCATCGTAGAGTCCCCTGCCTGCCCTTTTATAGGGTCAAGAGGAGGCAGGGACGCCGGGGTGTCTTAGAAGTGAAGTTTTATTGAGCGCTGTGGAGGCCACTGTAGCAACGTGCCCCGAGGATGGCCGGCCATCCCCGGACACTGGTGACGTAGAGGATGAGACGATGAAAAGACTCTGGGTCCTGTGAGCCTTGCTTCCTTATTTGACCGGCGGTTGGTCGAGGTCGGGTCGAGGTGAGTCGATGGTGAATGGATAAGGCCGAGTCCTAGGAATTTCGGGGTATGATACACATCGTATCCTCTCTCGAGGGTGATCAGTGGCGGAATAGTGCTCGGTATGGTGCGTACAGTGATAGGTTTTCACCGCCCATCCCGGGATGGGCAGTAAAAAGTGAGATTTGACATAGGTACTGCTTCCATGCTGATTACCGTTGTAGCCATGGGGGTAGGAAGTGGTAGGCGGTTTCATTAAATGCTTTGACTTTTGTCTCAGAGTTGGTGAGTGAGGTGGGTCGACCAGCTCGACCCAGGGTCGTGCGAGTCAGAGATTTCTCGGTGGTCAAGGCATTTCATCGAGCAAGCCTCGTGCGAGTTGGAACGCGGTCGAGGCGTTTCGTTCATTGTTTTGGCTCGTTCCGTCTTTGTGGGCAGAGCTTTTGGCATGGTTTTCTCAGGGGTTTGTTTTTCTTGATCATTGATTGTGGGTACCCCTTGTTTTGGTACCCAACAGTAGCCCCTAAGCCTTTGGGTGAGTGTGGTCACTCTTGCAGAGGCTCAGTGAGTCATGAACTGGAGTCGTAGCGTTGTAGTCTTTCCGGTGGGTGCGTGCGAGCGCACCCACCGGGTGTAGCCCCCGAGGCCTCGGTGGAGTGTTTTGACTCCTCCGAGGTCTTTAGTGCGTTATGTCGAGGGGTGCTCTCGCGTCTAAGCCATCGTGGCATTTTTGGTCTTCTTTTGTCTAAGGTTTAGTCTTTTGCGGTCGAGCCCCCGAGCCTCACGTGCACGAGGTCGATCAGGGTCTTATTCATCTTTTATCATACGACCCTCACGATCCTTTTTAGAAAAGGAGGAGGGGTGGGGAATGTCGTACTACCCTCGTCGGGCAAGTTCCGACGATCTCCGGTGAGCTGTTAGCGGGGAATTTCGAGTGGGAGCCCGTGCTCCATTCGGTAGGAGTCGGCTAGCGGCCACGGAGGCACTCTAAAAAATGCCAAGGAGTAGTCATGTGGATCTTAGCTCCATGCGATAGGATCCGAGGGCTCGATGCCTCCCTCCGAGGGGATTCCACCGTCGACCTCTCTTCTAGCCTCGAATACGTCTGGGGCACCTTGAGAGAGTGGCTCGAGCCCTGGCCTTGTATGGGTGCGTCCCCAGTTGTCCCTGACTCCGTTACTCGAGGGCAGCTGTCAAACCCCGATCGAGGGCCAGCTTTCGATCCCTCGAGGTTTAGAGCGGGCTCGGAGCCCGTTATCCATTCGCCTGGAAATGTCCGTCTGCGGATCCCCTTCCGGCCCGTTTGAGGCGTGTCTTTTTAGGAGGGGAAGCGAGAACGATGCGGTAGTGGGCGGCGTGGCATGACGGTTACGGAGTGAACGGTGGACACGTGCCCTTACCTATGGGTTTCGAGGGAGCGGTTAGGTAAGGGCATTGAATGCGGGAACTGTTCCTACCTTTTTCGCTGGATCCGCCCATTGGCCTTCCATAGGGGTATAGGTAGGAGGTCTGGGGTCATGCGTACCCCCCACAGGCCATTTGCATTTTGCTCTCTTTCTCATTGTGTGCCCTTCAGCCACCCTTCACCGCCGCCATCACCTCTTCCTCTGCCTCCGCCGCACGCCTCTTCGACGACCATGGCGAGAAAGAGCTAGATCCTTCCCGTGGATGCGTGGGCCCATTCCTCGGTGACGGAGAGGAAGCTGGAGGAGTTGGTTCGGGACGGTCTTCTGCGACCAAGGGCAAGCCGGAACCAGCCGGAATGGAGGGTGCCGCCGTCCGACCACTGGGAGCCGGCACCCCTGGAAGGATACGTGGTGAGCTTCGTCGCTTTCCACGAGAGGGGGCTTGGGATGCCACCGAGCCATTTCATGCGGGCGCTCCTCCACTACTACAAGGTGGAGTTGCATCACCTCACCCCCAACTACATCTCGCAAGCTGCCATCTTTGCGACGGTCTATGAGGGGTATCTGGGGATGGAGCCACACTAGAACCTGTGGCTCCACCTCTTCAAGGCGGAGCACTTCACCAAGAAGGTGGGCGAGCAAGTAGTACGACGCACGGTGCATGCAGGGAGCTACACCCTTCAAGTCAGGGTGGGTCGAGGCGAGCAGTACATCCCGACGTAGCTCATCTCGTCAAACAGCAGATGGCATGACGGGTGGTTCTACCTGCATAATGATGACGACCGGCTGCCGAGGTTCTCCAACTGGGTCCTGATGTCGCGTGAGGACAACTGGACATACGGCGTCATCGAGGAGGAAAAGCTGAAGCTACAGCCGCTCCTCAACGTGTTGAGGAGGCTTCGACAGCGCGGGTTGACACGCGGGGATGGTGGCTGCCGTGTTCCACCGCCGGAGGGTGCTGCCGCTGATGTAGCGCCAACTCTGGATCGATGAGATGACGCCGAAGGCCTCGCTTGAGGGGAGTCGGATGTCGCACGAGTCCCTCCCCCTCGATGAAGTTGCCCGGTGCACACGGTGGATGGTGGGGAGCTTCAATTAGGAGGACGTCGACCGGGTCCCAATGCACCCCACCCAGGACTTCGAACCTCTAGTTAGCGTCGTTCTGATAGCCTCGGGTCCTTTTGCCTCCTAGTTCTCTTGACTAAGTTTGTCAAGGCCTCCGTGCAGGATCTGTCGACGGTCAAGGAGTCGCGGCCACTGGTTTCGGAGGATCAGGCTGCTCGAGAGGCACGATGCCTCTCGACGGCCCAGAAGAAGGAAGAGAAGGACGCTGTGACTTTTCTAAAAACAACTTATCATAGGCAATAAAGTAGTGTTTGTTTTGGTGAAATCATGCAATTTCGTCAAAGATGTCTGGGTCCACCCGTGTTATGAAACGAGTTTGTTGTGACAGGAATGGCACATCTTATGTTAGGGTGGAGAGCTTAGATGAAGTCAGTATCAATTACATCGCACAACCACAGCATTAAGGTACCGTGATGGCCGTGACATCAGGAACTGTCCATTCAGATGTCGTGGTAAAAGTAAAACTTTGATAAATTTGCCTTCTGGACATGTAATTGAGCTTGTTTTTTCATGATAATAGATCTATTGGCCTAAAGTGGGTCCCTATAAATTTTTCTAAAAATAACTTATCATAGGCAACAAAGTAGCGTTTGTTTTGGTGAAATAATGCAATTCTATCAAAGATGTCTGGGTCCACCCGTGTTATGAAATGAGTTGACTTTGATAGGAATGTCACATCTCATGTTAGGGTGGAGAGCTCTGATGAAGTCAGTATCAACTAAATCACACAAGCACACTATTAATGTACCATGATGGCTACGACACCGGTGACTGCCGATGCATATGTCGTGGCAAATGTAAAACCTTAAGAACTTTGCCTTCCAGACATGGAGTCAAGCTAGTTTTTTTTATAGCTACACAACCACAAGCCTCACCTTAGGGAACCTGAATTGGCAAAAGTGGGTCACCGAAGACTTTTCTAAAAATAACATATCATAGGCAACAAAGCAGTGTTTGTTCTTGGTGAAATCATGCAATTCCATCAAAGATGTCTGTGTTCGCCTGTGTTACTAAATGAGTTGGTTGTGACTAGAATGGAACATCTCATGTTAGGGTGTAGAGCTTAGATAAAGTCAACATCAATTACATCGCACAACCACACCGTTAAGGTACCATGATAGCCGTGACACCAGGAACAGTCCATTAAGATGTCGTGGCAAAAGTAAAACTTTGATAAATTTGCCTTCTGGACATCGAATTGAGCTAGTTTATTTTTCATGACTACAAAACTATTGCCTCATGCTAGTGAACCTGAATAGGCAAAAGTGGGTCCCTATAGATTTTTTCTAAAAATAACTTATCATAGGCAATAAAGTAGCGTTTGTTTTGGTGAAATAATGCAATTCCGTCAAAGATGTCTAGGTCCACCCGTGTTATGAAATGAGTTGACTTTGATAGGAATGGCACATCTCATGTTAGGGTGGAGAGCTCTGAAGAATTCAGTATCTACTACATCACACAACCACACCGTTAATATACCGTGATGGCCGCAACACCGGTGACTGCCGATGCATATGTCGTGGCAAATATAAAACATTGAGAACTTTGCCTTCCAGATGTGGAGTCAAGCTAGTTTTTTTCATAGCTGCACAACCATAGGCCTTACCTTAGGGAAACTAAATTGGCAAAAGTGGGTCCCTGAAGACTTTTCTAAAAATAACATATCATAGGCAACAAAGCAGTGTTTGTTTTCGGTGAAATCATATAATTCCATCAAAGATGTCTGGGTTCACCCGTGTTACGAAATAAGTTGGTTGTGATAGGAATGGCACATCTCAAGATAGGGTGGAGAACTTAGATGAAGTCAAAATCAATTGCGTCGCACAACCACACCGTTAAGGTACCGTGATGGTCGTGACATCAGAAACTGCCGATTCAGATGTCGTGGCAAATGTAAAACCTTGAAAAATTTGCCTTCTAGACACAGAATCGAGCTAGTTTTTTTCATGACTATAGAACAATAGGCCTCATCTGAGGGAACCCAAATTGGCAAAAGTGGGTCCTTAGAGATTTTTCTAAAAATAACTTATTATAGGCAACAAAGCAGCGTTTGTTTCGGTGAAATAATGTAATTCCATCAAAGATGTCTGGGTCCACCCATGTTATCAAATGAGTTGGTTGTCATAGGAATGACACAATTCATGTTAGGGTGGAGAGCTTTGATGAAGTCAGTATCACCTATATCACACAACCACACAGTTAATGTACCGTGATGGCCGCGACACCGGTGACTGCCGATGCATAAATCGTGGCAAATGTAAAACCTTAAGAACTTTGCCTTCCAGACGTGGAGTCAAACTAGTTTTTTTCATAGCTGCACAACCATAGGCCTCACCTTAGGGAACCTGAATTAGCAAAATTGGGTCCCTAAAGACTTTTCTAAAAATAACATATCATAGGCAACAAAGCAGTTTTTGTTTTCGGTGAAATCATGTAATTCCATCAAAGATGTCTAGGTTGACCCGTGTTACGAAACGAGTTGGTTGTAATAGGAATGTCACATCTCATGATAGGGTGGAGAGCTTAGATGAAGTCAAAATCAATTACGTTGCACAACCACGCCATTAAGGTACCGTCATGGTCGCGACATCAGAAACTGCCGATTCAGATGTCATCGCAAATGTAAAACCTTGAAAAATTTGCCTTCTAGAAATGGAATTGAGCTAGTTTTTTTCATGACTATAGAAATATAGTCCTCACTTGAGGGAAACCAAATTGGCAAAAGTGGATCCCTAGAGTTTTTTTTAAAATAATTTATCGTAGGCAACAAAGCAGCGTTTGTTTCGGTGAAATAATGTAATTCCATCAAAGATGTCTAGATCCACCCATGTTATGAAATGAGTTGGTTTTGATAGGAATGGCACATCTTATGTTAGGGTGGAGAGCTCTAATGAAGTTAGTATCAACTACGTCACACAACCACGTAGTTAATGTATCGTGATGGCCGTGACACCAGGAACTGCCGATGCATATGTCGTGGCAAATGTAGAACCTTGAGAACTTTGCCTTCCAGACATGGAATCAAGCTAGTTTTTTTCATGGCTATAGAACTATAGGCCTCACCCTAGGGAACCGGAATTGGCAAAAGTGGGTCACTAGAGACTTTTCTAAACATAACTTATCATAGGCAATAAAGCAATGTTTGTTTCGATGAAATCACGTAGTTCCGTCAAAGATGTCTGGGTCCACCCGTGTTACGAAATAAGTTGGTTGTGGTGGGACTGACACATCTCATGTTAGGGTGTAGAGCTTAGATGAAGTTAGTATCAATTATGTCGTACAACCACACCATTAAGGTACCGTGATGGCCGCGACACCGAAAACTACCGATGTAGATGTCGTGGCAAATGTAAAACCTTGAGAAATTTGCCATCTGGACAGGGAATCAAGCTAGGTTTTTTCATAGCTATAGAACTATAAGCCTCACACAGAAAAAACCTGAATTGGCGAAAGTGGGTCCCTAGATATTTTTCTAAAAACAACTTATCATAGGCAACATAGTAGTGTTTGTTTCAGTGAAATCATGCAATTCCATCAAAGATGACTAGGTCCACCCGTGTCACTAAACGAGTTGGTTGTAATAGGAATGGAACATCTCATGTTAGGGTGGAGAGCTTAGATGAAGTCAACATCAATTACATCGCACAACCACACCATTAAGGTACCATGACGGCCACAACACCAGGAACTGTCGATTCAGATGTCGCGGCAAATGTAAAACTTTGAGAAATTTGCCTTCTGGACATGGAAATGAGCTAGTTTTTTCGTTACTACAGAACTATAGGCCTCATGCTAGTGAACCTAAATAGGCAAAAGTGGGTCCCTATAGATTTTTCTCAAAATAACTTATCATAGGCAACAAAGTAGCGTTTGTTTTGGTGAAATAATGCAATTCCATCAAAGATGTCTAGGTCCGCCTGTGTTACAAAATGAGTTGACTTTGATAGGAATGACACATCTCAAGATAGGGTGGAGTGCTCTGATGGAGTCAGTATCAACTACATCACACAACCACACAGTTAATGTACCGTGATGGCCGTGACACCGGTGACTGCCGATGCATATGTCGTGGCAAATATAAAACCTTAAGAACTTTGCCTTCCAGACGTGGAGTCAAGCTATTTTTTTTCATAGCTACACAACCACAAGCCTTACCTTAGGGAAACTAAATTGGCAAAAGTGGGTCCCTGAAGACTTTTCTAAAAATAACATATCATAGGCAACAAAGCAGTGTTTGTTTTCGGTGAAATCATATAATTCCATCAAAGATGTCTGGGTTCACCCGTGTTACGAAACGAGTTGGTTGTGATAGGAATGTCATATCTCAAGATAGGGTGGAGAGCTTAGATGAAGTCAAAATCAATTGCGTCGCACAACCACACCGTTAAGGTACCGTGATGGTCGCGACATCAGAAACTACCGATTCAGATGTCGTGGCAAATGTAAAACCTTGAGAAATTTGTCTTCTAGACACGGAATCGAGCTAGTTTTTTTCATGACTATAGAACAATAGGCCTCACCTGAGGGAACCCAAATTGGCAAAAGTGGGTCCCTAGAGATTTTTCTAAAAATAACTTATCATAGGCAACAAAGCATCGTTTGTTTCGGTGAAATAATATAATTCCATGAAAGATGTCTGGGTCCACCCATGTTATCAAATGAGTTGGTTGTGATAGGAATGACACAATTCATGTTAGGGTGGAGAGCTCTAATGAAGTCAGTATCAACTACATCACACAACCACACAGTTAATGTACCGTGATGGCCGCGACACCGGTGATTGCCGATGCATAAGTCGTGGCAAATGTAAAACCTTAAGAACTTTGCCTTCCAGACATGGAGTCAAGCTAGTTTTTTTTATAGCTGCACAACCATAGGCCTCACCTTAGGGAACCTGAATTATCAAAAGTGGGTCCCTAAAGACTTTTCTAAAAATAACATATCATAGGCAACAAAGCAGTG